>OW240919.1:85503536-85641036 GCA_933207985.1 Pelobates cultripes
TGGCTCAGTACTTTTCTTGAGGCGTCTGTGTGAACAAGAAAACGTTTAGTTGGATCAGGAGCAGCCAGTACAGGGGCATTGGTCAGAGCCGTCTTCAGCTGGTTGAATGCCTGTTCACACTCTGGGGCCCAGACGACCTGCCGGGGCAGGTTTTTCTTCGTCAAATCAGTCAGGGGTTTGGCCAGGGCACTGTAGTTGGGTACAAATTTTCTGTAATACCCTGCGGTACCTAGGAAAGCCAGGACTTGGGTTTTGGTCCTAGGGGTAGGCCACTGGGCTACAGCTTCAATCTTTGCGGGCTCAGGCTTCTGCTGCCCGCTACCAACCCGGTGTCCTAAGTACTGGACCTCTGCCATCCCTATGTGGCATTTGCTGGGTTTCAAGGTAAGCCCTGCCTCTCGGATCCGATCTATTACTGCCCCTATGTGTTGTAGGTGTTCTGACCAGGTCTGACTGTAGATGGCAATATCGTCCAGATATGCACACGCATAGTCCTGGAACCCGTCCAGTAGCCGATCCACCATCCGCTGGAATGTCGCGGGGGCGTTCTTCATCCCGAATGGCATGACTCGAAATTGGTACAAGCCAAACGGGGTGACAAACGCCGACTTAGGAATGGCGTCCTCGGCTAGTGGAATTTGCCAGTATCCCTTACACAAATCTATGGTAGTGAGATATTGACCCCTGGCCATCCTATCAAGCAGTTCGTCTATCCGAGGCATCGGGTAGGCGTCCGACACAGTTTTGTCGTTCAACCTCCGGTAGTCTACACAGAACCGGGTGGTACCATCTTTCTTGGGAACCAGGACTACCGGCGATGCCCAGGGGCTGAGTGTTCAATAACCCCCAACTGCAACATCTCTTCAATTTCCTTCCTCATATGTTCCCGCACGGATTCAGGAATCCGATAGGGAGTCTGTCGCATGGGAAGCTGTCCCGGGGTTTCTACTCGGTGGGTGGCTAGTGGAGTGTACCCAGGTAGGTTAGAAAAGGTAGCGCCCTTTGCTGCTATCAGTTCTTGTACCTGGATACGCTCTTGAGGACTTAGCCGCTCCCCCAGTTGAACCCCCTGGGAGGGTTCCTTCTGCTCCTCCTGCTCTAACAGATCTGGAAGGGGCAGGTTCTCCTGATCTTCGGAGGCGGGCGTGCAAATAGCTGCCACGTCCTCCGTCCGCTCGTGGTAGGGTTTGAGCATGTTCACATGGAGCATGCGTCTCTTCCCTACTCCGGAGCATGGGCCGATCACATAGGTGGTATCGCATCTCTGCTCTACCACCTGGTATGGGCCCTGCCAGACGGCCTGTAGTTTATCGGTGCGGACAGGTTTAAGGATTAGCACCTTCTGCCCCACTTGAAAACTACGGTCTCTGGCCCCTCTGTCATACCAACGACGCTGTCGTTGTTGGGCGGCCTGGAGGTTGGTGCGCACCGCCTGGGTCAATTCCTCCAGGCGATCCCGGAACGCCAGCACGTATGGTACAATAGGGGTCCCATCTGCACTACTCTCTCCCTCCCAATGCTCTCTAATGAGATCCAACGGCCCCCGGACCCTTCTCCCAAACAATAGTTCAAAGGGGGAGAAACCCGTAGACTCTTGGGGCACCTCTCTGTATGCAAACAACAGATGGGGAAGGAATCGTTCCCAGTCCTTATGGGTCTCTCCGAATGTCCGAAGCATCTGTTTTAGGGTACCGTTGAATCTCTCACATAATCCATTGGATTGCGGGTGGTACGCGGAGTTAATGATCGGCTTTATGCCACATATCCTCCATAACTGCTGAGTAACCTCAGCCGTGAATTGGGTCCCCCTATCTGAGACCATTTCCTGTGGGAACCCTACTCGGGAGAATATTTTCATCAAGGCTTCGGCTACGGTCTCCGCGTGGATATTAGTTAGGGCAATCGCCTCGGGGTACCGGGTGGCGTAATCCACCACGGTCAGGATATACCGTTTCCCAGAGGGGCTGGGTTTTGGTAGTGGCCCTACTATATCTACGGCTACCCGGCTGAACGGTTCCTCAATTATGGGTAGGGGACATAGTTTTGCCTTATGGCGATCCCCCCTTTTGCCTACCCTCTGGCACACATCACAGGAGGTACAATATTGCCTCACGTCTTTGGAAATCCCGGGCCAAAAGAAAGCGTGCGTTAAGCGATACCGGGTCCGGGTCATCCCTAAATGGCCGGACAGGGGAATATCATGAGCTATTCTCAGTAACTCCTGCCTATACTTCTGGGGCACTACTAGCTGCTTGGTTTGGAGCGTCACAGAGTTGCCTATTGCCCGTTCCGCCACCCGGTACAGTAACTTCTTTTCCCATATGTACCGTTCTCCCTCCCGCCCCACCTGGTCCGTGTCTACCCTATCTCGGTACACCTGCAGTGTGGGGTCTGTCTGAACCTCAGCTTCAAATGTGGTCGGGGTGTCCCAAGTCATGTCGGTCAAGGGGGGGTCATGGTGTCTTACCTGAGCCTCAGAGTGTGCGGGGAATGCCGTGGTGCGAGCCTGTTGCCGGGTGGTTACCGGATGCGCCTCTTGGGAAGGAGCCTGAGGAAGAAAAGCAGAAGTCATCGGGCCCAAGTCATTCCCCAAAACAACATCGGCCGGTAGTTTCTTCATTATGGCCACCTCTACAACCCCCTCCCCAGCACCCCAGTTCAAATGCACTTTGGCCGTGGGTAACCGGTACATGGCTCCCCCTGCTACCCGGACTGCCACTGATCCGCCAGTGTGGGCCGTATCTGGAATTAAATGGGGGGCCACTAAGGTCAAGGTGGCTCCCGAGTCCCGCAGCCCCTGCACTTCTTTCCCTCCCACAAATACAACTTGGCGGTGATGCTGCCGGTTGTCCGTGGCTTGCACAGACATCACCTCGTACAGAACCCCCAATGGTTCTTCGGTTGATAGACTTGTCAGCTCCGAGTGGTCAGGTTCGGTGTGGTAGAAATGGGCCGCTGCCCTTGGAGCGGAGTTTTGCCGTACCTGGTTCCACGCCTGCCTGCTCCGATTCTGGGTGCACTCCCGGGACATATGCCCCCACTGCCGGCAGGTATGGCATTGTATGTTGGCCCTGCCATTGTAGCGTGATGGCGGTGGGGGGTTTCCTGGTGGTGGCCGGAATGGAGTAGCGTTGGCGGGTGTGGAGATGGTTGGGTGGTGTGGTACAGCTGGTCTCAGGGGAGCCCTGTTGGGAAGCCCATGATGCCTTCGGGCGTCAAAATGCTGATCCGCCAACCGGGCGGCTTCGGTTAGGGTGAGGGGTTTCCTGTCCCTTACCCATTCTTGTGCCTCAGGTGACAGTCCGTTAAAAAATTGCTTCAGCAAGATGAGTTGGCGCAGTTCCTCCATTGTGGTAGCTTGGCTCGCCTGAATCCATCCTTGCGACGCTTGGTCGAGCTTATGTGCCCACTCAGCGTGGGAATCTTTCTCGGGCTTCCTCAATGCCCGAAATTTACGCCGGTACGCCTCCGGGGTTATGGCATACCTCTCCAGAATTGCCCTCTTAACTTTAAAATAGTCCTTGCTATCTTCTCTGGGCACAGCGCGATACGCCTCGGCTGCTCGTCCTGCCAACTTGCCTGCCAGTAGGGGTACCCACATAGCCTGTTCTAGATCGTGTAGGTCGCACAACCGCTCAAAATCCTGCAGGTATCCGTCAATCTCGTCTTTCTCCTCGCAGAATGCTTTAAATGCCTGGTAAGGTATTTTCTGCTTCACTGGAGCGCAGAATGAATTGGCGATGGATTCTGCCCTGGATGGTGACCTCTGGTGTTGCTGTGCCATAATATAATCCTGGACGTCCGCCATCAGTACGGTTAAGATGTCCAGGGTTACTGGCTGTGGTACAAATTCCAGCCGGGTTCTCAGTTCCCTCTGGTATGGTGTTTCCTCTCTGGCAGGTGGGGGTGGACTGCTGTGCGCTTGGTCGCCCTCCATTAGCTCTGCAATCAGTACTGCTTTCGATTTATTGCTAGCGCTTTTTCCCTCTAGCCTCCAGCAGCTCCTTTAGCGTCTGTCTCTTTAACGCCGTGTAATCAGTCCCCATTCACTGATCGCTTTCGTCTGCTTGTTTCATACGAATTGCCTTTCCGTTCGGTTGTTCTTTCTATTCGAATGCGCTGTATTCGGCTGTAGAGTTGGATCCCGTCGCTTGCCACCAATTGTAGCGGAACGCCAATATAAAATCCATGAATTCCGCTGGTCCAGAAACGAATCCACAGTCAAGCGCTGAAAACACCAAGGCAATATCCCCAACCTCCCAATAACCGGACGAGACACAGTTTTGGGAGTCAACTGACAATCCTTTAATCGGCACGACAATTTATACAAGTCCCCATGCAAGGGGTTTCCTGAGTCCCTTCCCAGGGGCACTCCCAGAGGGGACTACATGGGGGACTTACAGTATAACATATTTCTCCCATCAGGCACCGCTGCACGAGAGGGATCATCCTCCCAGAATGCACCGTTAAGGGGATTATCCCCTCGTGCAGCAGAACCAGCAATTCATACAAAAATACATAACTTTTAAAATACACGGTGGATTTACACGAATGGACGTTCGGTGGATAGCTGGGGTCTGGGTGCATCATTCGTGAGATTGCCGCTCAGATCCCAGCTAAAATAACCGAACGCCGCACAGAAAACACATTTCTTTCAAAACACACGAAAAGAACCGATTGCTTTTAGTGAACCTGGTCCTGAAACTCCCGAACGTCCTGGAGGCTCAGCGGTGTTCGTGCCGTCGAATAACTATTGGTAATGCTATGCGTTCGACGACACGGCCCCGCTGAAGAACAAGGGATCCAAGATGGCCGACCGCCGCATGGTGTTGCAATCGGTTAACTAGCGCCACACGCCTCTAAGTGTGTGGGCTATTAGGGGGTATCGCGTTCGGTTCACGAACGGCTTTCTAAAGTGCCGTTCGTGAAACGAAAGAGAATCCCCATACAAAACCGCCATTTGCATTCGGCGGAAACAGCATTACAGGCAATACGGAAAATACATTAACATCTACATAAGTGTAAAGCGCATATCTCGCCCGACCTATTGGCAACCCTTAAAGGCACAGTCTCTAGTTATTGTCCAAGTGGCTAGGTTTGCCACAGTGTGTTTTTAGGATTTTTAAAAAAAAATTTGTAGGATTGCAGAGACAGGGAGAGTCGGGTGTCCCAAAAGGAGGGCATAATCTGCAGGTGAGAGTCCATGGCGTGGAAGCAGTACAATAACAGGTTATCAGCAGTGGGAAGAGAATGGGTCTGGAGAACATCTGAAGGAGGAGATATAAGCAGAGGCATGGTTATGGAGAGATTTGGAAGTAAGCACAAGAAGTTTGTATCGAATCCTAAATGAAATAGGAAGCCAGTGTAGAAACAGAAAAAGGGGTAAGTGTGAGCGTTGCTGGATATAAGGTAGGGGTGTCTGGCAGAGATGTTTATTATGGACTGTAGAGGGACAATCTGGGCACGGGCAACCTGAACGAGAAATGAGTAAACATGGGAAGTGTTTCTTGTAAGGTGCAAGGGACAATATTTAGTGATGGATTTTATGTGAGGTGTGAAGGAAAGGTCGGCGTCAAAGAGCAAACCAAGACAATGTGTCCGTGGGGTAAAGGTTATGACAGCTTAGCTGATCTTAAAAAGGACACTCCACTACAGAGAGGGGAGAATAAAGCAAAAAAAAAAAAAACACACAACAAATGTTTAGTAGATATCCCACTCTAGTGAAAACATGCATGCAATTAATTTATTTTTTTCCTTTGGGTGCGTTTGTCTATGTTAGGGGAAACGTCCTCAAACATAGACAAACGCACAAGAGCAGGGAATCCCTCTAATCAATGTTCAGAGAAATTTGATGGAGTCCCTGCTCTGGTGCGCTTTTCTATGTTCGGGGAAACTTCCCTGAACATAGATTAGAGGGATTTCCTGCTCTCGTCCGTCTGTCTATGTTCAGGATAGACATGCGCACCAGAGCAGGGAATCCCTACGACGGCTCCCACTTACGTCATAAGTGCGAGCTGTCGTAAAACAGGTAGGTTGCTAAATGAAGACCACCTGTACACACAATGCTCGCTGGGAACCTCTCACATTGCTGCTCTGCTCCCTGAGAGTAGGAGGAGTTACTTTTCACCTTTACTGATCAGGAAATATTTGTGATCATCATTTATATAGAGCCATCATACTGTATAGTTTATAAGAGAATGGAACAGAGACAAGCTACACATTGTACAGCGCTACTGAATTTGCGGGCGCTTTATAAATAATAAAACACATGGGGGCTTCCTAGGAAACTACATTAATAGATTTTCTATATTGTATTTATATTATCACCGTACTCTTGATGGCCTTGCTGTCAGTTGACAGTATGTTTTAAATACTCCTCTTGTTTAACACCTTAAGGACAGCGGGCGTACTAGGACATCCTTGGGGACCCAGTCCTAAACGCCGGCGGACGGCATAGTACATCCCCGCCGTCCTATGCACTTACCTGCTCGCCGGCGATCCCACGCAAGCGATCGCAATGGGGGACTTGCCCGGCATCCCAGGGAGTCCCCCTGCTGCTCATCCGTCCCTCCCAGGCCATGTGATCGCGATGAGGACGCGATCACATGGACGGAATAGCCGTCCACAGCAGTGCCTGCAGGGGCCTGTCTGAAATGACAGGCAGTCCCCCTGCTGCCTGTAGAAAAGTTAAAGTTTAAAAACAGTGTAAAATTAAATTAAATTATATATACACATATATATATATATATATATGATCTAAGTATATAAATATACAAACATGCATACACATACAGTAAGTCTCTAAGTGTATTTTAATATTATTATATATTAATATTAAAAAACACTTAGAATAATATTAATTTTACATATATATATATATATATATATATATAAATTCAAGAAGAGTTGAGTGCACTCTGCTTGAATATATATCTAACGGCTGAGGTAGCACCAAGGCGAGTACAAGACCGGAACATTGAATTGTGGGGCACTGGAGTTTATATATATATATATATATATATATATATATATATATATATATAATGAATAGTTAAAAATAAATAAATAAATAGAAATTGTATATACGTGTGTATTTTCGTTCTAAAATCTATTTTGATAATATATATATATATATATATATATATATATATATACACATACATATATATACACATACATATACACACACACACACACATTGACGTTGTGGCAGGCTTATGCAATGTATGATCATATAATGTAACTAAATCCCCATTATTTTTGCCTAGATTAGGTGTTTTTAAAAAAACAAAATCTTTCAGTAATGAAGTTGCTGTTTAGTGGATAGGTGAGTGCGCTGGATCTTGTGTAATATATATATATATATATATATATATATATATATATATATATATATATATATATATATATAAAAGAATATCTAAATACACATAGAACAAAATTATATATCTATATTAATAAATAAAAATAAAATTACATATATACACACACACAGACACATTTAAATTCTTTGTCTATATTTGTGTAATATTTTTACATAATTAGTTTTATTAATTATAGTGTGAGGGACCTGCCTGACAAACCAGACAGAAAGTCCACAGAATTTGGTTGACAGGCCCTATATTTAACCTTGTAACTTTCCAAGGCACCATAAAACCTGAACATGGGGGGTACTGTTTTACTCGGGAGACTATGCTGAACACAAATATTAGTGTTTCAAAACAGTGAAATGTATCACAACGATGATATCGTCTGTGAAAGTGCTATTTTTTTGCATTTTACACACACAAACGGCACTTACACTGACAATATTGTTGTGATATATTTTACGGTTTTGAATTACTAATATTTCTGTTCAGGGAAGTCTCCAGAGTATAACAGTGCCCCCAATGTACAGATTTTATTGTGTTTTCAAAATTTAGAGAGTCAAATATAAGGCTTGCATTTAATTTTTACATTGAAATTTACCAGATTGGTTATGTTGCATTTGAGACTGTATGGTTGCCCAGGAATGAGAATTACTCCCATGATGGCATACCATTTACAAAAGTACGCAACCCAAGGTATTGAAATGGGATATGTACAGTCTTTTGTAGTAGTCACAAACAGTGGCCAAAATTAGCGTTAAAATTTGTTTTTTGCAATTTTCACACACAAACAAATATGAACGCCAATTTTGGCCAGTGTTTGTGACTAAGTGGCTACTAAAAAACAAAAACATACCCCATTTGTAATACCTTGGGTTGTCTACTTTGGTACTAATTTGGTATGAAAAGCAACAAAATGTCGGCAAATTTCATGTATAAACTGAAAAACGTAACGTGCTATATTTGACCCTGTAACTTTCCAAAACACCATAAAACCTGTACATTGGGGGGTACTGTGAGTAAATGCTGAATACAAATATGTGTACTTTATTGCAGCAACAGCATTATGCTATTCAAAGTTAAAATAAATGCCATGCAGAACTAAAAAAATAAATCTTAAAGGGAAACTCCAGTGCCAGGAAAACAATCCATTTTCCTGGCACTGCAGGTCCCCTCTCCCTCCTACCTCCGGTAGCTGAAGGGGTGAAATCCCCTTCAGGTCACTTACCTGAGACCCCACCGATGTCCTTCGGCGGTGGTTTCTTCTCGCTGCCGCTCCTCCCAGTCATCATGTCGGCCAGTGGGCGAGACTGATCCTGCCCACTGGCTGGGGAGACCTAATGTGCATGCGCGACAATACCGTGCATGCGCATTAGAACTCCCCACACAGCGTGAGGACCTCCAGCGACGCTCTAGCACAGGTTTCCTGTGCTACAGAGCAAGAAGTGTCCTCTAGTGGCTGTCTAGTAGACAGCCACTAGAGGAGGAGTTAACCCTGCAAGGTAAATATTTGTTGCAGGGTTAAGGGTAGTGGGAGTTGGCACCCAGACCATTTCAATGGGCAGAAGTGGTCTGGGTGCCTGGAGTGTCCCTTTAATTTCTCATTTTTTAAAATTTCCATATTACATCATTGATGTGACATTAAAGCCCTGTTTCTCCTGAACAAAATGATATATAATAAGTGTGGGTGCACTTAATGTGACAGCGGTGAATTACAGTTGGACAGACACATAGCGCACATTCCAGGTTTTGATCACAACAATGGTCTCAGTCCCTCATCTAATTTACTAATAATGTACCATTATACCAGGAATGGTGGGATCAGTGTTATGGAGGGCTGTGGGTGTCTGTCTGGCGATGCCTGTGATTGCTATTGCTGTATAGCGAGTGTCACTGTAACCTGTCACACAGCGAGCAGCAGGGAGAGAGAGATTGTAACCGTGTCAGTCCGCTATATAAACAGTAATAACATTGTATCGTGTGATATCATCTTTTTAGTCCAATGTAAATAAATAGTGTATTAGAAGGCCCGCATTATTCCCGTGTTCCAGGCAGGCTCCAGGCAGTAAGCAGGTTACAGCACACCCTGCTCCCATGGCAAGCTCCAGGAATATCTGGCTGTGGCAGCGGAGGACTCTGTATCCCATGATGCCGTGCGAAGGCCACCCACCCCCCTCTCTCCAGCCTCGTTTTCCGGTGGGCGGTACGAGACGCTCCCCCCTCCTCCCAAGCTCGGCCAATCAGGCGGCCGCTGCACCGGTGACGTCACGGCGCAGTCGAAGAGGGAAGAGGAAGCAGATCGTGGAGGGGGAAAAAAAAGAAGGCGGCGGAGCGCGGGGTCACGACCTCTGACCTCTCAACTCCAACCAACCAAAACTAACCGCGACCGGCGGGACCCGAGGAGCGCAGCGATAACCGGAGAGGAGCCGGGGCCGCCGGGAGTGTAGGGGATGCGGCTGTGAGAAGGACCTCCTCCGGGGTGAGGTACGACAGGGGTTCCCGGGGCCAGGCCGCTCTCTGACTCTCCAGGCCCGGCGCTGACCGCACTGGAAAGTGAGCTGCCAGCGTCGGGGCCTGCACTTTATAAGCAGCGGGAGAATGACAGCACAGGCAGCCAATGAGGGCCCAGTATGCTCAGCCAATCAGCGGAGCGGGGTCCGCGCAGGCAGGGAATGACAGCCAATCACAGGCCAGGGGTGTCCGCGCGGGCAGATCGCGGTGGCCAATCAGAACTCGTAGAATGGCGGTCCGGGTTGCCGCACAGCGCCTGTCAGACCCAGGGTGACCTCAGGGAGGTTCCAACCCGGGCTCTGCCAGTCACAGCCTGGAATACCTCCACCTGGCATAGCGCCAATGTGCCTTCCCGTCGGCGCTTTGCCTTTATTTATGTAATGTGTAAGGGGCGGGACACGGGAACCAATCAGGCAGCAGGTAACGGAGTTTGGGCGGCTCTATAGAATAACTGACAGGGCAGTGAGCCAATTGGAGAGCGAGGGAGGGATATGTTGTTGGTATATTGTTTTGTTTGCATAGCGCCATCTAGAGGCTACTGGCAATACTACACCTCAAGTCCATCTAGTGGTGGCATGTGATATTGCAGCTCCGATTTGATAAGCATCACAAATTCAATATGCGGCTAGTGGATATTATTAGTTTTAATACAAAAACTTGATATTACAATTGTTTCACTCAGTAACCATTGATATATGTTATATACTCTTGCAAACATGTGACTTCACAGAATCTGTGATATTATAGCACATCAGTCTTCCAAAGTCAGCCAATTAGTTAGCAAGGTCTGGTGGCCAATTTGAGAAACTTGTTTTCTGTAATGGCTGGTGGTGTGTGCACCTGATTAACCTCTTCATGAAGGGCAGAGTAGACATGTGCACAAACCATTTTCACCTGCAACAAGCAAGTCAAATGTGTGTTAATCCAAGACTGAAACAATAGTTCCATCACGAAAATCCTAGACAGATTAATGTGTTTGGACATAGAATAAAATAATTTTTTTTTTTTTTTTTTGTAAATATAAGTTTATTTGTGTAGATTTGCTGTAGCATATACAATCAAACATGCAATAGTGGATCGGGAGACACGCAGGTCTCACTTACAGTGACAATTAGTTAAGTATTTAACATTTACCCAGTATTCCTAGATACTTATAGGCTTTATTAATCTCATGTGTCTATAGGTTCCCTATCTCCTTCGTTCCCTTTCCCTTCCTCTCTCCTTTCCTTCCCCCCCTTCCCCTCCATCCTGTAGTTCCCCTCTTCTCATCCTTCTTCTCCTGTACCCTTTCCTTCTCTGTCTCTCTCCCTTCTCTACCTCCCCTCCCCATCTCCTCCTCCACCTTTTCCCTGTTCCCCTTCGTTTTTGCGTTCTCTGGAGTCATGGGGCGCTCTTTTAACTATAGAGGTTAGGTTTATTTCCTTCCGCTATGGGGATCCCTATCTCATGGTCCGTTTCGTTCTATCCGGGCATTGGCACATTCTCTGGACATTGGTAGCCCCCTATTTTCTGGACTTCTATCTGTGTCGGATTTCGGCCGGATGTCCGGTGTGGGCGGTTATACTAGTGTCCTATGTACCTTTACCTCTTGCATTTTATTCTTGAGCGTTGTGTGTTATACTGTGGTTCGTTTGTGCATCTTTATTGTTCTGTACATTGTGTTGGGCTTGTCTTACGGTCCTGGGTCTCCCTTCCCTTGGTCACTACTTCAGCTAATGCATGTTTGTCTTTACCTCCGTTTGAGGTTGCTTTCTGAGATGGCCGACCACCAGGCAGTATATACCGCTTTCGTGGGTGACCATGTCTTAGAGTGCTCGTGGTTGTCTCCGTGCGTTCCAGTCAGCACTAGAACTGTAACTAGGTGTGTTTGTTTAATGGTTCATTCTGAGTTTGCTTTTGTGTGCCCAGTGTGTATTGGCATGTAGCTGTTCCTTTAGCTGTATTTTTACTATGGTGTGGTGTGGCACCCACCAGGTTGTTATGTTTCCGTGATCCTTGTGTTATGTTATAGGTTAGGATAGTTAGAGAAGAAAAGAAGAAGAAAAAAGAGGAGGAGAGAACAAAAAAAAAAAAAAAAATGTGGGGAGGGGAAGGTGTGGAGAGCGTCCACCTGTTTGACGCATGGGGTAACCTTCTATGTTACATATGCCAGCCAAGGTCTCCATGTCTCCGTATGTCGTTCTTCTCTCCCCAGTATCTCTGCTATTTTGGCTTCCGCCATTCGTATGTCTTCCACCTTACTTTTCCACTGTTCTGTCGTGGGTGGTTCTTGTTTCTTCCAGTGTAGCGGTATCAGCGATTTAGCAGCGTTCAGCAGGTGTCTCAGAATTGACTTCTTGTAAGAGCCAAGTGGTTGTTCCGTGTGGTGTATAAGGGCGGCTGCCATAGTCAGGGTTGGAGGGTCGTCTAAAATGTTCCGAACTTCGCGTTCGATTTTCCTCCAGTATGGCTCAATGACTGTGCAGTCCCACCAGATGTGTCGCAGCGTTCCGGGGCCCGCATTGCATCTCCTGCAGGTGTTCGGTATAGACGGGATGTATCGACTGAGGACAGAGGGTGTGCGGTACCAATGTGTCAGTAGTTTGAAGTTTACCTCCTGGTAGTGAGAGCTGGAGGAGCTCTTGTGTTGTAGTATCAGGATTTTGACCCATTGGTCATCTGAAAACGTATTGTCCGTCCATTCCTCCCATTGTCGTTTGTACAGGTTGTTGTTTGTTCTATTACCTGTGATTAAGGTTCGGTATATCGCCGAAACCCTCCCGTCCGCTTCCGGTGCTTGTGAGCATAGTGTTTCATACCATGTGAGGTCCCTGTGTATTTTAGTTCTGTGCGGCAGGTTATGGTAGTAGTGTAGCAGCTGCGCGTAATGGAACCGGTGCAGGATCGTGAGCGAGTTTCCGTCTGCCAGCTCCCTAAGTGGTTTCACTCCCGTATTGTTGAGAACCGTATGTATGGGTATGTACCCGTCTGGAGTATCGATTGGCCACGCAGATGCCGCGAGTCCATCCCCCAGTTGTGGATTATGAGTTATGGGGATTAACGGGCTTGGCTTGGGTGAAATCTGTTGTTCGTTCCTCATTGTGGACCATTGTTTTAACATTTGTGTAACCGGGGAATCCTCTCCCAAGGTTGAATGCGCTTCCGTTTCTTTGTGCCATATCAGCGAGTGTAGTCGGTTGTCGGTGGTGTCTTTCCAAAGTGTCACCCACCGTTTTTGTGTTGAGGCCATGTGTATTTCTCTTATCCTTTGCATGACTGTTGCCTGGTGGTAACGTTTGATATCCGGAAGTGCTAGTCCTCCCCAACCTCTCGGGAGGCTGAGTTTGTCGAAGCTAATTCGCGCCCTGTCTCCCTTCCATATGTATTGAATGAATGCTGTTTTCAATCTTGCGAAGAAAGTGCGTGGAATTGTGTGTGGCGCTGTATGAAATAAGTATAAAATTCTGGGGAGGATATTCATCTTGATCACTGCTATCCTCCCCAGCCAGGAAATGTGGGTATGGTTCCACCGCTCGAGGTCTCTGAGTATGGTAGTCAGAAGGGGTGTGTGGTTGTGTGCATAGATGTCTTTCGATTCCTGTGTGATCCATAACCCCAGATATTTCATCCGTCCTTGGCACCATTGGAATGGGTAGTTGCTTTTCAGTTGTGCGCTTTCCCTTTCAGATACAGTAACGTTTAAAATTTCACATTTCGTCAGGTTGAGTTTTAATCCCGAGAGGCGTCCGTAGTTTTCGAATTCAGTCAGGAGCGGAGATATGGAGTCTGTTGGGTTCCTGAGGAAAAAGAGCATGTCATCTGCATATGCAGCTACTTTATGTTCGTGGGTTTTATAGCATAGTCCCCTTATTCTCTCATTTTTTCGGATACGGTCTAAGAGTGGTTCCAATGTTAGTGCGAATATGATCGGAGAGAGCGGACATCCCTGCCTCGTGCCGTTCTGAATGTCGAAGCTATTCGTAAGGGCCCCGTTGACCCGTATTCTGGCGGACGGGCAGCTGTACAGTGCTGAAATCCAGGTGAGTATCTCCTGTCCCATGCCCAACGTGCGTAGTGTCTCCATCATGAAGTTCCAGTTGACCCTGTCGAAGGCTTTCTCCGCGTCCGTTGATAATAGGATCAGTTTTGTCTTCGTTTGTTTGGCTAGGTGTTGGATCGCGAACAGCCTAAGAGTACAGTCTCTGGCTTCCCTTCCCGGGATGAAACCGGTCTGGTCTGGGTGTATCAGTCTTGTAAGAAATGTTTGAAGCCTCATCGCTATCACCTTGGAAAATAATTTTATGTCTGCGTTGAGGAGCGATATAGGGCGATAGTTTCCCACCTGCTCTGTATTTTTACCGGGCTTAGGGATAACCGTAATGGTTGCTGTCAGCGATTCCCTACTAAAGGTGTGTCCTTCTCGTATGCTGTTGATCGCCTTCGTTAAATGGGGCACAAGAATGTTTCCGAATTTTTTGAGGTATTCTATTGGGAAGCCGTCTGGTCCCGGTGCTTTTCCGGTTTTTGCCATTTTCAGTGCTCTCTTGATCTCCTCTTCTGAGATCGGTGCGTCTAGTGCTTCTGCTTCCTCTTGTGTTAGGGCGTCCGGTCTGTAGGCTCCCAGGTAGTCCGTCGTGGCCAGCTTCCTCGTATCGCGGGTCAGTTCGTCCTCGTCTTTTCGAATACTGTATAGTTGTTCGTAGTACCGTTGGAATTCGGTCGCTATCTCTTCCGGAAATTGGGTTATTGTTCCTCGTGTGGTGCGTAGGGCATGTACCTGCGCTCTACCCTGTACTCCTCTCAGCATGCGTGCTAGTAGCTTACCCCCCTTGTTGGCGTGTCTATAGAAAAATGAGTGGTTTCGTTGGAGGTGCCTGGCATGTCTCTGCTCAAGCAGTTGAGAGAGTAGTCTTCTGTTTGTTGTGAGATCCCTGTAGGTCTGGTCTTGTAGGGTGCGTTTGTGGGCCATTTCCAGATCTGATATCTTCTTCGTCAGTTCCACAATTCGTTTTCCCATTTCTTTTTTCTTTCGGGAGGCCATGCGGATTAGGTGGCCTCTGATGACGCTTTTGTGTGCTTCCCAAATCGTCATGTCCGAAACCTCCCCATTGTTGTTTTCCGTAAAGTATTGGTTCAAATGATCAGTGAGTTGGGTTCTGAGTGCCAGGTCCATCAAGAGGGAGTCGTTCAGTCTCCAAGAGGTTCTTGCCGGCCTATATAGGGGAGATGACATGGTCACCTGCGTCGCGCTGTGATCCGACCATGGCGTGGCAAGGATGTCCGCTCTCTGTAGGTGTGTGAGACCCTCCTGTTGTATGAATATGTAATCGATTCTTGAGTACCTGTTGTGGAGCGTGGAATAGTACGTGTAGTCCCGGTCGTCTGGATGTCTTGCTCTCCATGTGTCCACCAATCGTAGATCCCGTAACGCTTTTTGTATAGTTGTGCGCGCCGAGTAGGGCATGCTGCTTCGCCCTGTTGACGTGTCAGTGAGGGGATCTAGGGGCGTGTTGAGATCACCGCCAAAGATGAGTATCCCTTCCGTGAACCTTGACAGCTTCAACAGTGTGCGCCTCAGGAAGCTCGCTTGTCCAGCGTTGGGTGTATATATCGTGGCGATCGTGTATGTTTTGTTCGCTATCTCCCCCTTGATGAAGAGATATCTTCCCCCTTCATCTATCTTTTGGTCCGTGAGGGTGAATTGCAGGTGTGCGGCCAGGAGGATCGCGGTTCCCCCTTTGCGAGAGGTCTGGTGATTGCTATAGTAGTTTACAGGGTAGTGTTTGTCCTTAAGTAGCGTGTTTGAGACCGATCTGAGGTGGGTTTCCTGGAGGAGTGCAATGGAGACATGTTGTCTCTTGAGACTTCTTAGAAGGTGAGATCTCTTTTCGGGTGTATTTAGCCCTCTGCAGTTCTGCGACCTTACGACCAGCTCAGCCGGTATGTACGCCATCTGTGGTCCTGTGTGGGCTATTTGGTGGTTCCGGATTCTCCTACAGCTCCTTCGTCCGTCTATTCAGTTCTGATTCCTTTGGTGATGTGGGTCCAGGTGTGTCCCAGAGAGAGGCCTCTCGTTGTGGTTCTGGTGGAGAGAAGGAAGGGAAAGAAGAAGGAGAAAAAAAAAAAAAAAGGGGGGAGTAGAAGAGAGAGTAAAGAGAAGAGGAATTGAACAGTAGTGGAAAAAATGAACAGCTGTAGCGACTACAGCTCAGTGAGGTTCGTGTATGTGGTGTGTGACTATTTCTTCAGGCTAATTTGGCGATTATTCGTCGTCGCCGTGTGTGGCCTTAGTTGGGTTGTGTGTAGCGTGTCAGGGCGTGGGGTAAAGTAACCGTTGCCCCAATTTGGGGTGACTCCGTGTACCTTGGTGGGCAACCAATGCCGTACCACCGGTTTGTGTCCCGGCAAGGCTTCGGCCTTGGCTCCCCCAATGGGTCTGTCTACACGGATATGTGGTCAGGAGGTGGCCTGATCCTGCAATCGCAGTGACTAGATGTTGGGTGTGTGGCTCGGTCGAATGTGGCAGCAGAGTCAGCGTTCCCACTATGTTGATCTCAGCTAAGGTGTGCATTAGTCTAGGTTATGGTTAGCTCATGTGAATCCTTGTCAATGGGTCAGATAGTTAGGTTGTGTTGTACTTCCCCCGTGTCTGGTGGCTTACTCATCTCTAGAGAGTCGTCCCGGGCAAGGTGCGTTTGAGTTTGCGGGAGTTGATGCGCAACTCAGACGTTCTGTTGCCAGGTCTGAGGTGGGGTGCTCGCGCGTGGTGTATGCAATGAGGGTGCAATTCTAGTTGTAGTTTCTGTTGTGGTAGCAGTGTTCTGCGTGTATGTCCTGTCTGTCAAGGTCATTCTGGGTGGGAGGCTCCTGGGCAGGGGGGTGTCCTGTATCCGTACTTTAGCGATGTTTTGGGGTTAGCTCCGTGTGTCTTTAGAACGTGTTCGTCTACCTGTCTATTAATGGGGTGGGTTCCCGGTCCATTCTAGGGTGAGGCCGATCATGATGTAGCCCTCTGTTCCAGCCCCTACAATAACTTCCATTGCCGTGACTTGTGGGCATCTTGCCTTCCTTCCCGTTGCGTCTCCCGTCTATCCTCACTCCCACTACCTCTTTCTGTGAGCGGTGCCGTGGAGTTATCTAGGGTATTGTCATGGGTCTTGCGGGATCGGGGGGTTGTGCCAAGGTGACTCCCTCTTATTGTTAGTATACATATATATATATATATATATATATTTTTTTTTTTAATTATTTCCCCCCCCCCCTTTTTTATGAAATAAAATTAGTATCGCCCCCCCCTGTCCCCTCCCTCTCCCCCCGATAACTGCAGTTTGTGATAGCGTCCCAGTCTATCCCCCCTCTTACGTCCCTAGACTCTCTCTTCCCTTGGGATGTGATTCCCATCTCCCTAGTTTTCCAGTTTCCCCTACCTCCGCAGGGGCGCCCCCCTCCCCGTACCAGCCGTCTCCCGGCAGCGGCGTCAGCTTCTTCCTCTCTCCACCACCTCGCTTGCGTATCCCTATTATTAAGTCCCTTATGCAGTCCGCTTCAAATTTCCCCCCTTCCCCCCGTTCCCCCTCCCCCAGTTTTCAAAGTATTCGTACTCCCAGTCTCGGTAGTTAGTCTTTGAGATTGCAGTAGCATATGAATCCTCCACCCCTGCCCTCCATAACCTTCCCTCCCAAAGTAGAGTCGACCCAAGGTAATGTGTCCATAGTTGCGGGCCCTCTCAGGACGTTGTCCCCCTTGCCCCTCGCCTTGACGCTCATGTATAGCTACAAAAGTCTGTGAGAATAAAATAATTTTCATTAGTTTACTGCACGTGAAAAGGACTTTTGTGCAAGTTTAAAAAACTGTAATGCAAATTGTATGAACCCTGTACACCTTATTTGTCATGAAGAATTAGAAAACTTGCAACTGTGTAAGGTCATACCCAGCGCATTTTTGCCCATGCAAGAGCATTCCACACATGTGTATGTCTGGTCGACAAGCAGGGCTGATGTGCCACTTTTCCAGCACTTTGGTCACTGCATGTCACCAGTTATTAATTTTTATCCCTAATTGTTTAGTTAAAATTGGCATGTAGAAAAAAAACACCTGAAGTTACGTTCTTAAATTGGTAATAAAACTAGTTGTTTGAATACTTCTGTACTTCATGATTTAAAGAGATCCTCCTCATGACTATTACAGATTGCCGTAGCAGCTATCCTGATTAGTTTTGATGACATCCCTCGTTTTAACCTCAATCTATTGAAGAATTGTGTGATATAAACCAAGGTCTTCTGGTGGTGACAGGCCAAACCCATTTCAGCCACATTACTGATGCAAAACGAACACTGCCACATTATCAATGGCAGTTTCTTTCATCTTGGATGAGAATGCTGAACTGAAATGCAAGAGCTATTATCTTTAAGTTTGATAAAATTATAATGCAGAAGCATTATTTCTGTATTATAATGTGGGTGGTCCTTTTTATCTGGGAAGATCCTCTGTTTATAGCAAACTACTCTTAAACAGCAGGGTGTTTTACAGACGGAAGGAGCCAGGGAACACTAGGTAGCATAACCACTACAGCAAAGTGTGTAATTCATATGTCCGTAGAGAATGCTAAATATACATTGGTGTTTAAGAATAATATTGTCTCTCCTTTTTATTCTGATCGTTTGCCACAACAAGTGTTTTAATGGCATTGTTTGTGAATATAGACCATTTTTTGTGAACATGTAGGTTAGGCATAGATTTCTCTTTGGACCATACTCACAACACATTTTCCATTGTTCTCCTTATTTAATGTCTTCGATGTCCTTATCCTACACTTGCTTCTGTTGCTCTAATGATTTCTCTGTTGGTTTTATCTGACATGTCACAGGTTGATGGCAGTTTCTCTGTCAGCTGTTTCTGCATGTTCTGGAGGCAGAGACATATTGCAGGCCCCAATCCTCTTTAATGCCTCTGCCGTTTATCAGATTGACAGGAGGTTGCATTGTCATATAGCATCTTCAATTGATTGCCTGATTAGAGCATTTACTGCTATTGGACTTCACAGAAACTACAGATTTGTCAGCTTATGGAGAACGTTTAGGAGATCTGATGATCTGCCAAGAACCTCAGGGATATACATGTGTGGCTTTGCTCTATTAATCCTTTATTCACTTTTAACAAAAGTATATTTCAGGAAGTATTACTTTAGAGAGGTTAGTGGATGCATGGAATAGCAGGCCAGCTGAAGTGGTAGAGGTGAAGGAGTTTAAGCATGCGTGGGATAGGCATAGGGTTATCTTAGACTTATGATAAGGTCAGGGACTGCCGAGCAGACCAGACTTGCTCCTATGAGCTCCTGCATCTGGTTCCGAAACTGGGGGTTTAAACCCAAGCCACTTGTGTTATTTGCTTGCGGTAACCTTTCTACTGTGGGGGCCTCAATGTACCGACTGACACCTCACACAAGCTTCTTACACAAAAGATCACCTAAACTGAGGCTTGCAGCCTACACAAGATCGAGCTGTGGAGAGGCGGACTTTCTCCTAGTTCTTTGGCTTACAATCTGACACTCAGCTGCACCCCGATGGAAATTGGTTCTGGGTTGCGCTCTGCCAATGGGGGTGGGGGGGGCTAATGTGCATGCGCGGTAAGCGCATTAGGCTCTCCCCATAGGTAAGTATTGAATTAATGGTTTCCTATAGGTATTTCTCTTACGCTGGATGTCCTTACAGAAACATAGAAAGTGACGGCAGATAAGAACCATTCGGCCCATCTTGTCTGCTCAATTTTCTAAATACTTTCATTAGTCCCTGGCCTTATCTTATAGTTAGGATAGCCTTATGCCTATCCCACGCATGCTTAAACTCCTTTACTGTGTTAACCTCTACCACTTCAGCTGGATGGCTATTCCATGCATCTACTACCCTCTCAGTAAAGTAATACTTTCTGATATTATTTATAAACCGTTGTCCCTCTAATTTAAAACCATGTTGTTATTGTGGTTTTTCTTCTTTTAAATATAGTCTCTTCCTATAAGCAGAGTGTGAGGTTGTCCAGTGTCAGGCAAAAAGTCACCTAGCAAGCAGGAAGTGCCTCTAATGGTTGTCAGGTACACAGCCAGGAGAGGTTGTCTTACTGCTGCAATGTAATAATTGCAGTTTCTCTAAGGGCAATAGGGACACTGTACCCAGACTGTTTCAACAGTGTCCCTTTAAAGCAATCCTATCTTTGTGGTTTGTGTATTTTAATTTTTTTTTCCAAAATAAGTACGTGTGCCACATCTTTGTAAATGGGAGAATTTGTTGGTAATTTCTACTGCATTCCTTGGCATATCTCCTCACCATAATACAAAACTGCAATTAGAATGGCATTGGCATGGTCTGCCACATTCTCTAGTGCCAGAACATATATTTCCCATTGGCACCTGCTACATATTGTGCCTAAAGATTGCTCATTATGACAGATACTGTGATATTTTTGCCTCCATAACCTTTTTTAGCATTATACCTATGATAGCTGAGTGACGTTTTTTTTTTTTGTTTTTTTGTACAATATATGAATACGATTTAACTAAAGTAAAATTTCAGCAGTATGAATATGCCAGTCATATTACCTGTAAGGATGGCTTTGGCGGCCCCTTAGGGCCTGGACTCAGACAGAGGCCTAGAGTTTCAACTCTGGCCCTAAGGAAGCACTCCCTGTGCCTGGCAGGAGTTGAATAGATTTCCATGCTTGGCCCTGTGCTGCCCCCACCCTCCACCTTCCTTGGATGCATTGTGGTCTACATCAATATAGGGTCCAAGTTACTTTTAGAGTTTTGAAAAAAATTAAGATAGAATCAGCGCTAGTAATACCACTAAGAAAATATATAATAGTGTAAAGGCAGCACACCTAAAAGGGGAAATACCCTTCTATCCCCTGCAATAGATTAGAACATAAAAAACAAGAAAGAAAGGGCGCGCCTATTATGTTGTATGTATCACGAAGAGTACACACTTTAAAATTATAATAAAAAAGACACTAAAAGATAAGTAATATAATTTATGAAAATGTAAAATATATAGAAAATATTAAAATATTAGGAAAAATTATAAAAATTACAAGTCCAAGATAAAAAATTCAAAATGCACAGAGATGATTCTTGTATGTGGATAGGAGTTCTTCCCAGTGGAAACTTGAGTTTTCAGTCAGCCATATGTAGATATATGTATAAAGTCATCTAATATACTCACAATTTCCAGAGCTAAAATCCAGCTCTGGTATAAAGCGCGTGAAGTGGATTGATCCCCACTCAAGGATATATGGAGTAATGAATCACCAGGAGTTCCGACCAAAAATTAAAAAGAATAAAACATATAGTGCTCACTGAATAGCTGGAATATAAGTAGAGAGCATGAAATGTACTTACAATATACTGAGCAGAAATCACTGCTCCGATAGTAGCGTATGGGTGGTATAATCCCCACCTAGGGATTCTTTAGACACTTTTCGCCACAATAGGCTGACTGAAAACTCAAGTTTCCCATGGGAAGAACTCCTATCCACATACAAGAATCATCTCTGTGCGTTGTGGATTTTTTATCTTGGACTTGTAATTTTTATAATTTTTCTTAATATTTTAATATTTTCTATATATTTTACTTATTTTATATTTTCATAAATTATATTACTTATCTTTTACTGTCTTTTTTTTTTTTTTGACAATCACGTGTTTATTAGAATTTTAAGTAATGAATACAGAACAGAACATAGTACAAGAAGGAAATCCCCAGCACCCAATTATATGATGGTGAAGTCTTGCGGTTGCCTCGATGCCCGAGTGCTGCGTCCCCTGTCCCCTTCTGCTAGGACTCCCCCTCCTGTTCCCCATCTCGTCACCTTCCACCCCACCCCCCCCTCACCCTCTCAACCGGTTTCTGTACCACGATATGTAATACCAGGGCCAGTATACGAGTATTAGTTTGTTGCCCGTCACATCCCCTGCTCATTTCACTATGGCTAGGGCTCCTAAGGTTCTTCGCCTCAAGCATCCCTGTTCCATGCGTCAGGGCCTGTGCCGCAAGTCCTTCCTGATAGCAGTTTGGTGTGGGCGTTGCGTCTGGTGCCCCCACGACCACTGCCGGTGAGTTTTGTGGAGTAATCTCCTGTCACCTCTTGGCGGGCGCCCCCCCGAGGCTGTCCCCCTCTCCAGTCCCTCCAGTGTGCTCGTGAGTCCTAATATTGAATTAGATCCATTACATCTCGTTGTCCCCACTCCTCCCCCTTGGCTATGTTATTCCACACTTCCACCTTATCGTCCCCCCCTTGTCCCTAGTCCCTAGAGCTCTAGAACCACCTTACCCACCTTCCCGCAGCGTATGGCTTAGGTCTCCCCTGCCCTCCCTCCCCTCCTCCCCTCCCCTCCCCATCCGTGCCTCTACACTCCGTCCTATGTCAGGGGTGTTAACTAGTCGTCTGTCCCTGGTTAACGTTGCTCTTGTGCTAGGCTTGCGCCCAGTGTGTCCCCATCCCAATCCCCCCGCTCCCCCCACTCGCAGCAAGTCCCCCCCCCGGTCACCCCCCTGCCGGTACTATTGTCACTCGGAACCTGCGGAGGTCGTCGCCGGTCACCCCAGGGCATCTCCCCCCCCGTGGGTCGGCAAGGTCGGCGGCACCGCGGCACCTCCTTCTCCCTCCCCCCCCGGAGCGCCCCCCCGCCTTGCTCTCTTGGTCATGTAGTCCACCCACGGGAACCAGGTCGTTGCACATTTGTCCGTGCGTCCCTGCAGGGAGGCAGTAATCATCTCAAGGTTATATATATCTTCCACCTTATCCACCCATTGCTGGAAGGTGGGGACTGTGCTACTTTTCCAGTGAATTGGGATTAGGATTTTCGCTGCCGTTAGCAGGTGTATGGTCAGACCCTTTTTATAACTCCGCAGCGGTGTTTGCGTGTGATTAAGCAACATTTGCAGCGGCTGCAGGGGGAGGTCTGCGTCCGCTATATCCCTAATTGCTTCGTGTATCTGCTTCCAATATGGTGCTATTAGCGAACACGACCACCAGATGTGAAGTCTTGTGCCCTGTTCCAAGCCGCACCTCCAGCACTCCCCGGGGATTGACTCGTGGACATGACGTAATACATCTGGGGTTCTGTGCCAGCCCGTTAAGATTTTGTAGTTACATTCCTGGTATTTGGAGCAGATGCTCCCTTTGTGCGTCAGCATAAAGATTTTGTCCCACTCGCTGTCCGTGAGACTCGTTCCCGTCTCTTGTTCCCAGCGCTTGGTGAATCCCAGGGGTTCCCGCCGCTCTGCAACTGGAGCATGGCATACAACGTGGACACTCCGTGCACGAGGTGTTGCCTGTCCACGCATGCATGCTCCAGCGGTAGCAGTGTTCTATGGATGTTGCCTTTTCCCGATAGGGAGAGGTAATACCTGTGCACTTGGTGGTAGCGGAATTCATCCAATCCGGTCGGGGTGTGTTCTGGGATTAGATCCTGTAGTGGTTTGAGGGTTACCTCAGTACACCATTGCCGCAGATAGGTCCATTCCGTCGCCGCGTAGCTCTCGAGGTCCGCCCTCTTAAGTCCTCCCGCAAGCCGCGGGTTGTTAGTTATAGGAATCAGCGGGTTTGGCATCGTGGTCAATTGCTTCACGTATCTGGTCCTACACCACACGCGCAGTGTGGAGTCTATCATCGGATTACCCGTGTGAATGTCACCCAGAGCCGTGCCGTCCAGCCACAGCAGGGAGGGAATCCGTCCTTGCGCTTGTTGTCGCTCCATGTCCACCCACTGCTTGGCGGTCGGGAACACGTGCCAATCCACCAGGCGGCATAGATGGGTCGCCTGGTAGTAGGTGATCACCGATGGGAGACCCGTGCCCCCCGCATGCTTCGGTCGTTCCAGGACTGACCTGCCAATACGAGCCACTCCCCGAGTCCAAACAAAGTTCCGTATGGCGGTTGTTAAGGACTGGAAGAACGACCGCGGGATACACGTCGGCAGCGTCTGGAACAGGTAAAGGATTCTTGGCATTGCGTTCATCTTAATGGCGTTGATCCGCCCAAACCAGGAGATGTACTGGGAAGTCCATTTTTTCATGTCCCTCTGTAGGGTCGTGAGAAGAGGCGTAAAGTTGAATGTGTATACGTCTTTTAAGTCGTTTGGCAGCCATATTCCCAGATATTTGAGCTTCGACTGGCAGACCCGGAATGGAAAGTGCTTGCGAAGGTGCCTCAGCATGGCGTCTCCTGAAGTCAGTGGCATGGCCTCCGATTTGTCTAGGTTGAGCGAGAGGTTCGAGACCACAGCATACTCTCTGAACGCTTTCAACAGGTTAGGTATTGAGATCCGAGGCTGCTCCAGGAAAAATAGCATGTCGTCCGCGTAGGCCGCCACTCTATGTTCTCCCCGGCCCACGCGGAGCCCCGTGATACCCCCGTCCTGTCTGACCGCCTCCAGAAATGGTTCTAGAGTGAGGGCAAACAGAAGGGGGGACAGCGGGCATCCTTGCCTCGTACCGTTGCAGATCGTGACTGGATCAGAGAGTGCACCATTGACCCTGATTCGCGCCGATGGTCTCGCGTATAAGGCCTCCACCCAAGTGCGGAGGTGCTGCCCAAATCCCATATGCCTTAGTGTCTCCAAGAGGAACGTCCAGTCCATGAGGTCAAACGCCTTCTCAGCGTCTGTAGATAAGAGCACCAGCTCCCGCCTGTTGGTCCTCGCCACGTGTATGACGTTTAGGGCTCGGATCGTATTGTCCCGGGCTTCCCTACCCGGAATAAATCCGACCTGGTCGGAGTGTATGAGGTCAGCGCCACCCGAGCCACTCGCAGTGCCAGAGCCTTGGCGAAGACCTTCAGGTCCGCGTTTAATAGCGAGATGGGCCTGTAGCTCGCGCAGTTCGTGGGGTCCTTGCCCTCTTTTGGGATGAGCGCTACCGTTGCCCTTAACGTGTCCGCCTGGAACCGGCCTCCCGTGTGCAGTGAATTGCACCCCTCCAGGAGTCTCGGCAATAGGACCTCCCTGAACTCGCGGAGGTATCTCACCGGCAGGCCATCCGGGCCCGGGGCCCAGTTGGGCTGGGCTGCTTTCAGTGCTCCCGCAAGCTCCTCCAGTGTCATAGGTTGATCGAGCTCAGCTTCCTGCTCCGGGGTTATCTTGCGGGCCACGTGTCTGCCCAGGTAAGCGGCGACCTGCACCCCATGCCGCCTTCTCTGGGATTCGGACCGGGTGCCAGCTAAATCGTACAATGCCTCGTAATATTTTTGAAATGCTCGCAGGATGCCATCCGGGAGGTGAGTGACTGTTTGCCCCTGCGTGCGAATCTTGTGTATATGCTGCGCCCTCCTCTTATCCTGGAGCATTTTTGCGAGTAGCCTGCCGCACTTGTTGGAATGCTCGTAAAAGAACCTTGCCGCCTTACGCGCAGTATGTAGCATGCCCTGGGTTAGTATGGTGCGGAGCTCTCGCCGTGTCTCCGTCAAGAGGCAATAGGTCTCGTCATCTAACATGCGTTTATGTGCCTGTTCCAGCTCCGCCACCCGTCCCGCCAGCCGAACCAGTCGAGCTGTGCGTTCCTTTTTGCGCTTCGTGCTGATCGCTATGAGGCGTCCCCGGATGACACACTTGTGCGCCTCCCAGAGCGTCAGTGGGGCTATCTCTGGCGAGCTATTAATGGTAAAGTAGTCCGTCAGTGCTTGTGACACCTCTGCCACCAGGAGGGGATCGTCCAACAGGGTCTCATTTAACCGCCACTGCCTTTCCGTGGGTTTGAAAAGGGGGGCACTCGTATGTACTATCATGGGCGCGTGGTCTGACTGTTCCATGCTCCCTATCTCCGACCCCTGCAGCACTGCCAAATACTCTTGCGCCAGGAATACGTAATCTATGCGGCTATAGTGGGCGTGGACCGCCGAGTAGTAAGTGTAATCCCTATCCTCGGGATGGTTCGCCCTCCAGCAGTCCACTAGGCCCAGTTTGTGCAGTGAGCGCAGAGTCGCCCGCAGGCAGTGTGTGGGGATCGTGCTAACACCTCTGGACGTATCCCTACGAGGGTCCAACGGGAGGTTGAAGTCACCTGCCACCACCAGCAGCCCCTCTCGAAATCTCCCCAACTTGGCCAGCGTCTGCCCGATGAACGTATGTTGCCGTCTGTTGGGGCAATATAAGCACGCAAAGGTGTATGTGGTGTCCGCTATATTGCCCTTGATAAACAGGTACCGTCCCTGGGGATCCGCCTGTAGGCCCGTGCAGTGAAACTGTGTCGTACTCGTGAACAATATCGCCACTCCCGCCTTTTTGGCCTCCGGATGGTTGGCATAAAACCCGATGGAATATCGTTTATCTCCCAGCTTCGGGGCGTCCCCTTGACGAAAATGCATCTCCTGCAGGAACACCACGGACGCTCTCGCGGCCCACAGCCGCCGCATAAGCGAGGAGCGCTTCTCCGGGATGTTGAGGCCTCTAACGTTGAGGGACCAGAATGTTAGTCCAGCTGGTGTGAATCCCGTGCCGCCCCGCCGTGCCCCGGAGGGGGGATCCGCACTTGCCATAACCCCGGTGCGACCCACAGGGGGGAGACCGCGAGGGAAGCAGCAACGCGGGGCGAGAAGAAAGGGAAAAGAAAGAAAGAAGAAGAAAAAAGAAGGGGAAAAAAAAAAGGGGGGGGGAAGGAAGGGGAGTCGGGAAAGTACTTATTAAGGATGTGACTGTAACCCTGTACCGGATTTCGTCGGTCAGTTGTGGAACGTCCCCTCCGTCTCCAAATGCCCCGGTATTATGTACAGTATGAGTCTGTCACAGTGAGGTTCTACCGTGTCTCCGTCTATATGGAGCGGTCTCAGTCGTCTATGTCGTGCCTACCCTCTCCTCCCGTGGCTCCCAACCTGTCAGAATAGCTATACTCCCGTGTTTGCCCTGGGGGCAGCCCGCCATCACGTCGGCAACCGCCCTGTTCTCTAGAAGCCCACGGGCCCCTCCGGCCAGCAAAGGCCAGCCCAGTTGCCCTGTCATCCACCTCCAGGCTACCTACTCCTCCCATCTCGACCCTCTGGTGCTTCCGCAGCCAACCGTGCTCGCCTCCTGATCCCCGATCCCATCTGCTCCCTCAGTGCCTCTACCCTACCCTGGGCGAGCCAGAAATACAGGTGTCTTACCCCCAGCCACCCTTCCACCACCCCAGGCCATGTCCCACCTGCCCCCCCCTGCTGCCGCCCCGTCTGGGCTTTTTCCATGAAAGTACCCCCCCTTACCGCAGGAATTCCTGCGCAACTCATCAGGCGCTTCAGCAATCCTAGCTCTACCCGCTCTCCTACCGTGGGCCAGGTTAAGGCTTGACCCCGACCAGCTAGCTTCCGCTCCTCCCCCCTCTCGACCACTCTCAAACTTCCTCTATCTCCGTGCTTCCTCCGTCCGCCGGTTCTAACGGTGTACCCGTTGGGGGTGAAAAAAAACAAGCACGCCTGCGGCACTCGAACTATGTACACTCCAAGCAACCACCCACAGCTCCCCTCCCGCTGCCCCTAGTGCGCCATGTGGATGTTGAGACAATCCCCCATACTCCTGGGCATACAGTAACTGCACACACCCCCGAAGACCCCCCAGGTCAGGTCCAGCAGTCTCTCCCCGATTCCCAATGGACGCCAATGTGCATCCCGTGGCCCGTTCCTCCCTCCCCACCTCTCTTTCTCCCCCGTCCAGCCCCCCCTCTAGTGAGCCACCATCACTCCCGTGGGCCTATCTCAAACCCCCCCATACCCCCCACCCAACCTGCTGGAGCCCCGGGGGTACCTGCCCTCCATATATCGTCCACCCTGCCGTGTCTCTGCTCAGCTCCGTTGCGGCTGGGGCCCGGGGAGTCCGGGTCCCTGCCGGCCAGGGCAGCGTTCCGTCGTCTATTCCTCCGGCCCCGCTGGGCCACCCCTGCGTTGCTGCGCTCCAGGCGTTGGGTGGAAATTATGGGCCACCTCACCGGTCCTGTCGCTCGCGCCGGTGGTCCCTCCAGAATCCAGTTCGGGATCCGCACCTCCTGTAAGCTAGCCGCCACTAGAAAACGCGGCACCTCATTCGGCCATCGGATGCTGTGCCACGTGGCTCCGATCCGCGCCTGCAGACTAAAGGGGAACCCCCACCGGTAGGGAATCCTCCGCTCCTGCAGCAAGCGGGTAAGTGGTCTCAAAGCTCTCCGGGTGTCTAGAGTGATCGGTGAGAGGTCCTGGTACAGCGAGACCTCAGCGTCCATGTATAGGATCCGTGGCTGTGCCCTGGCCGCTTGCATGATGGCCTCCTTAAGCTGGAACGAGGCCAGGGCGCAGACCACGTCCCTTGGTAGGCCATCCCTCCTGGGTGCTATCAAGGCCCTGTGGGCTCTCTCTATGCCAAAATCCTCCGGGGCATTCTCCCCCAGCAGCTGCGTGAAGAGGCCTGTGAGTAGCTCTTGCGGCACCTCTCCCTCTGCTTCCGGCAGGCCCCGGATTCTGATATTATGTCGCCGTCCTCAGTTGTCTAACAGGATATTCCCCTGCCGGGTAGTAGCCAGGTCTGTAGCCTGCTGGCGCTGGTCGGCTTGCAGGTGGCCGGTCTCAAGCCCATCTACACGCTGCTCCAGGGCATTGAGGTCAGTCCGCAGCACCGCCACCTCCTCCCTGATGATGGCGCGCAATTCGGACACCATGTCCGCCTTGTCTGCGCGCGTTAACATGCTGGCTGTGATTCGGGTGACGTCTGCCACCAGTTGATGCAGGGTACCCGCCATCGGGGAGCCTCTACCTGAGGTAGTGGCGCTTGATCCAGGGGATGCGGGGCCCGGTGTGTCAGAATCCCCGCCATCACGGAGGCCTCGTGGCGTCGCCAAAAACCCGTCCATCGGGCCAGGCGGGTATCGGGTCCCCGTCGGGCCGGAGTGGTCCTGGGATGCTGCTCTTTTAGTCTTCCCCATTGTGGAATGAAATATCGCTGGATTCAAGCTGTAACACCAGGCTTGACAGGCTGGGGCCTAGGAGCTCTGATGGAGTGCGACTTACTCCATTGACGGTCAGGCCACGCCCCCCCTTACTGTCTTTTTTATTATAATTTTAAAGTGTGTACACTTCGTGATACATACAACATAATAGGCGCGCCCTTTCTTTCTTGTTTTTATGTTCTACTTTTAGAGTTTTGTCTCGGCTCCTTGGCAATTCTCTATCACTCAGACTTCTGCAGACAGTGCTCAGAGTCATTGAAACAGCTCTGGACAGTGAAGGAGTGGTCTGCACTCGATATTGGTACAGACCCACAACGCTTCTTCACCAGACCATTAGAGATCCTGCATACTCTCCACCAGACCACAGAAAACGTAAGCAGGTGGTGGGCATAACACACACAACACTCATCCTCACTCAGGCACTCAGACTCCCTTACACACACATCTCACCGAGACAACTCCAAACACAGAATTCAGCCACCACACACAATATTCAACTTGCACACTCTGCCTCCTATTGCTATTCTATGGGACCTGGATAGCCGCAACTCAGGATTGTTCCAAGTTACATTTTCTGAATGATTGTGTACTTACTTCAGTAGAATTTGCTTGAGTGTGCCAGTAATCAGCTTCTCTTATGGTTGAGAAGTCACTGCTGCTTTCTTGCCTGTAATTAGTTTTCTTCCAAACTTGTCTAAAACATTTCTTAGGTTTTAACAAAGGAGTCAGGCTGAAAAGGACATTTAAAGTCCTGCTCATTACGTAGATGTTCATTTCTTACTGTTACTGATCTGACAGATGCCCTACATTTTAAGACTCATTTCCCTTCATTAAAACATTGAGAACTATGTTCTGAAACAGATTGCACAGTTTGCCACGAGAAGAGTTTTTTTTTAAAAATTGGTTTTCTTTTTCCATCCTGCATGTAGTTAATTAAGCAGAAACCCCTAATGGTGTATATAACTAGAATAATGAGCAAAGATCCTGTGTGTATATGTCTGAGGTGATAACGTTATACAAAACGGGTCTGAAAAACATGTGGCAACTGAGTTTTTTTTGGTTGTTAATTTAAATAGACACTCTAAACACCATAACCACTACTGTGTGCATTTTTGAACAGTTTGAAACTGGCCTGGATCTCATGAGTGCCAGCAGTTCTTTCAATCTTCTGCTACATCATTCATTGGCTGAGAAAATCAGCTGACACTCTTGTCCGATGAATTATGTCTTAATAGGTACACTGTAGATATTGCTAAAGAGTAGTGGAGGAACTTTAACAATATCAAGAACATTGAAAAGACTGCTAGTATCTGAGGGATACAGGTAAGTATCAACCCATTTAAAAATTACTTTGACTGCTTACAGTGTAATGGTGGCAGGGGACTTCCTGCATCATAGCCGCTGCGGCCTTCTTCAGTGCATAGACTGTCCATTTAATACTCTTAAACATAAGTCCAACTTGTACGTACCATAACTGGTATTAAAATGACTATACACTGTGACGTGGCATTTCTGTCATTTGCTGACAGGTTCAGGAATCTTTAGTGATGACCAGCTCCTCACAGCGCATCCAAATTATTTCCACTGACTCTGCTGTATCATCTCCGCAGCGCATTCAAGTAAGTGCATAAAACCCATTCGACCAATGATTTTATCCGCTCGCTAAGAGATCCACTCCCTTCATAAAATGGACACATAATCAGATGCTTGAAAAAGAAACACACAGTAGACTAAGTGAAATAAAAAGATAAAAATATTTAGCTTGATTGCGTGTGCCATGTTTTCTTATATGTAAATGTGCACATACCAGAAGATACAAAACAAGCCTCAGTGAGTGATCATCTAAGACCATTTTCAGCAGGTTCTTCCCCAGGCCTCCCAACCATCCTCATTAGTGGCACAATCCCAATTGTAGGGCCCGTTCCAAGTTTGAATTGTCCCTAAAAAGTGTAGAGTAAGCACATCATAAGATGCTCTTCTGCTACGCTATGGGCACTAGGTCCATGCAGAAAGCACTGAAATGTTGCTCCCTGCATAGTCTGCCCTCTGTGAGCTGGCCTGTATGATTAGCAGTGAGCCTGGAGTGCTTTCACTCCAGGCTGAACTGTCAGTTCTATGGGGATTACTTAAATGCTTGCTCTACTTGTCTTAAAGTATACCTGTCACACATTGTAAAGGGACATCTTTAGCTTAATGAAGCAGTTTTGGTGTATAGATAATGCCTCTGCAGTCTCACTACTCATTTCTCTGCCATTTAGGAGTTAAATCCCTTTTATTTCAGTTTATGCAGCCACACATGCTCTGGCAGTCACTCCTACAACCAACATAAAAAAGGTCTCCCTTTTCACTTATCACACCTTTCTCAGATTGTGACCGATCAGCAGACTGGTCAGAAGATTCAGATCGTGACCACCGTAGATTCCTCTGTGTCATCCAAGCAGCAGTTTATCTTGACCAGTCCAGATGGGTCCGGAGCAGGCAAGGTGATCCTTGCAACCCCTGAATCCCCCAATGCAAAGCAGCTTTTCTTTACCACAGAAAACATTGTGCCTGGGAGAATACAGGTCAGTCACATTCTTGTTACTCATGTTTGCTAAAATAAAGACTAATATGATAAATATATCTTTTAATTTAAACTCCTGTTTACTTTATTCTCTAAGCCAAGATAATATTGATTAAATCAGCTTACTTACATTTTACCTTTGGAGCACAAGCAATAAATTAGCTAGAATAGGGATCTATTGTTTTAATGTTATGTTGGAATATCGTACATTTATGCCAGGAAAAAAAGGGGAATTGGGGGCAGCAGTGGTGATACTGTAAAGATCAACATTTATACAAAATACAGATTAAGGAACAGTGCACATACATAAAATCCAGGTTTAATCGGCTACTTGAAATCCCTTGTCTTGACAAACCAATATGGAGATTCAGTTCCAGCATTGGCCATATTGGGTTAAGCCCACCACTACATCATTGTGTTCTACATGTATACCAGGCTATCCAGACATAAAATAGGCCATGGATACTCTGGAATGTAACTTAATTTGCTGGTAACATTTAAAAAAAATAAAAAATTAATTTAAAGCATCACTAATACATTATGTAGCGTTAACACTAGGGACACTGTAGACACCCAGACCACTTCAGCCCATTGAAGTGATCTGGGTGCAAACTCGCATCACCCTTAAAGGGACACTCCAGTGCCAGGAAAACAAACAGTTTTCATGGCACTGCAGGTCCCCTCTCCCTCCCAGCCCCCATCCCAGGTTGCTGAAGGGGTTAAAACCCCTTCAGTGACTTACCTTTATCCAGCGCCGATGTTCCTCGGCGCTGGGTCAGGGTCCGCCCACGCTTCTACTCCGCCGACGTCATCCGGCGGGGGAGACCTATTGCGCATGCGCGGCCAGCAGCGGGGGAGACCTAATGCACATGCGCGGCAATTCCGCGCACGCGCATTAGACCTCTCCATAGGAAAGCATTGAAAGATGCTTTCAATGCTTTCCTATGGGGATTTTAGCGACGCTGGAGGTCCTCACATAGCGTGAGGACATCCAGCGACGCTATAGCACACTGTGCTATAAACCAGGAAGTGCCCTCTAGTGGCTGACTAGTAGTGACTAGAGTTAACCCTGCAAAGTAAATGTTGCAGTTTATGAAAACTGCAATAATTACACTTGCAGGGTTAAGGGTAGTGGGAGTTGGCACCCAGACCACTCCAATGGGCGGAAGTGGTCTAGGTGCCTGGAGTGTCCCTTTAACCCTGCAAGTGTAATTATTGTCTACCAGACAGCCAGTAGAGGGACTTCCGGCTTCTTAGACGACTTTTTGGTTGTCTGAACGACGCTGGACATCCTCACGATATGCATGAGGACCTCCAACGTCGCTGGGTCCCCATAGAAAAGCATCGAATAATGCTTTCCTATGGACAGGTTTAATGCGGGCGCGCATGTGCATTAGAACGGGGGAGGAGTGTGTACAGAGCCTGATCCAGCGCTGAGGGACATCGGCGCTGGATTCAGGTATATTTCTGAAGAGGTTTTAACCTCTTCAGTGATGCGGAGTGGGGGCACTCCAGGATTCTGCAGTGCCAGGAAAACTGATTTGTTTTCCTGGCACTGGAGAATCCCTTTAATGAAAACCTCCTCTGTGGAAGTTTCCTTTTGCGTGTGCTTTTGTGGCCGTAAAGCCATTGTTCTAGGGATAGTTTCCTTTATAGCTGATTAACTTCTTGGATCAATCCTTGTTCAAAGCAGCATGATGTTTGTGTTGATGGAACCCTCAGTGGTAAGAATGGAGATTTTTTTTTTTTTGTCACAAAAGTAGCATCTTTGTTAGTGATTTTAAGTGCTTTCCCTTTAATCCCTTAAGGACACATGACATGTGTGACATGTCATGATTGCATTTTATTCCAGAAGTTTGGTCCTTAAGGGGTTAAACATTGCGTGCTTGTAACTTGTGTTGACATTTGCAGGTTGTATGACATGGCAATAATTTATGCAGGCACATATTTACTAATATAGGTCGCAGGAGCAGCAGGGTAATTAATGGCAGTATGTTACAATCATGTTCTCTGTCAGATTGTAACAGATGCAGCCTCTGTGGAGAGACTCCTGGGAAAAGCAGAAGTGCAGCGTCCGCAAATCATAGAATATTGTGTCGTTTGTGGTGACAAAGCTTCTGGTATGTTTCTTTGGAATTCCTAACAATGCAGGTTTGAATTAAACCTAACAATGTGGTATTTATTCACTAGACCATTAATTGTAGAAAATTGATAAGGGAATTGTAACTTCTATGGCAACATAGCCATGTTAGAAAAATTGCTGTTTGCAAATGTCTCCAATTTGTCTGTTTTAGCCTAAAATTTGCAATTCCAATGTCAGTCCTACACGATTTCAGTTTATAAATATATGGTGCCATTAAAGTGTGCATGGCATGCAAATAAGACATGGTGGCATATTTTGGTTATGCTATTTTTATCTCTAATTTGTCTTTTGACGAACTGCCAGCAAATGCTTTATATAAAAGTAGGTTTACCCCATCCATGGTTTCATTACAAAAGCATTATCAATCAGTTCATCTGAGAACTTTAAAGGGACACTATAGTCATCCAGACCACTTCAGCTCAATGAAGTGGTCTGGGTGCCAGGTCCCCCAGGTTTTAACCCTTCAGATGTAAACATGTTTACATTGCAGGGTTAATCCAACCTCTACTGGCTGTCTTCCTGACAGCCGCTAGAGGTGCTTCGTGCAGAACGTCCATAGGAAAGCATTGAGAAATGCTTTTCTGTTGACTGTTTGAATGTGCGCGGCTCTTGACGCGCATGCGCATTCCGCTCCACTCGAGAGTTGACATTGGGAGGAGAGGGAGCCTGGCGCTGGATTAAAGTAAGTAGCTGAAGGGGATTTAACCCCTTCAGCACCAAGGGAGGGGGACCCTGAGTGTGGGGTTTGTTTTCCTGACACTATAGTGATTAAGGTAAGTAGCTGAAGGAGATTTAACCCCTTCAGCGCCAAGGGAGGGGGACCCTGAGTGTGGGGTTTGTTTTCCTGACACTATAGTGATCCTTTAAATGTAAGATTCCATTTCACTATACATTTACTTGTGGTGGATGTTTCATTTTTAAGCCAAGATGGGTAAAACACAGTTTTCAGGTACATTAAAACTCACTGTTTAGTAAATCTGACCAGAAATATACTAGATAACTTTTCAGTCCCAAACCTGCAGATATATTTATTATGAATGCTCATTCCTAAATAGACAAGTATATGAAAAATGGCTTGAATCCTGCCAAATAGTTAGTTATTTAAAATTGTTTTTACATTGACATACTTTAAGTGTGGCCATGGTTTTCTACCAGTATTTTTAACCAGTTGATCAATAAAAACATTAAGTCTGACACATGTGCTACTTGGACTTTTAAACTCACTGCCCACTCTGGTTGAAAAAGATGCTGCCAGTGCCAAACTTTTTAATCCAGACACCATGGCATACTTTTAGTAATCTTTGAGCAAAACTGGAAATTTTAGACTAAAACATCCATAAACATGAAATTCTCCCACTTCTCTAGTGACTTCTTGGGGAGCGGGGGCTGACAGTGCTTTCTAAGAGCTCCGTCACTAACGAGCAAAAATAAGCCTCTTCTGACCAAACCAGCATCGAACGCAGCTCCGAGTGCCCAAAGGACAGAGCAGAAACAAGCAGGGACCACGGGGATACCCATTTCGAGCTGTTACGTCACGAGAATGCTCTGTCCGGCCATGCGGTCTAGTTCTGAGCGGGACCTGGTGTCTGCGGGAGGCAGCCGAGCCCCCGGCACAGGACACACACTCGCATTAGAGAGCCTACAGCAGCCCTGCTGCCCCCCACCCCTTTGGGGTTATCCCGGTCCCCGCTGGGGATACTTACTTCAGCATCGCAGCATAAACCCCTGCAGCCACGGAATGTCCCTGAGATGGCAACCACAGCAACACCCATTCAATCCTGGGAGAGCATTGCAAGGAAACACATCCTACCCATCGTCCATATACCCAGAGGGGCTTTCAGGAGACAGAGCTCCCGAGGGCCCACTGTCCTACCACACATAGCAGGGGGACCCATGAACACAGGGAGGAGACTCCCATCTCAACCTGGGCTGGAGGACCTGTGCTGTCGTAGCACTACCACTATGGACTTACTCGACATCAGCTGAAATACTGTTCCCTGTGGAGTCCTGAGGTGGCAGGAGGCTGCCTAGCATTCAACATGGAGAACTCTCTATCATGGCCTGCATGGGGTGCTGGCTGAATGGTGACAGGAGATGCTGCTTGCCATTCAAGCAATGCAAAGTGATGCTCCATTCAATAACTTAAGTTTATCTTATCAATATCCAGCGGTGTGTGTGTGTGTATATGTGTTTATCAATGTATTTAAAAAAAATAAATATATATATATATATATATATATATATATATATATATATATATATATATATATATATATTTTCTTATTGCTTCTTGCACTCACACTTGTTAGCCTTTAACTTATTCAAAATGCCAGGTGCATTCTAGCCATTGCCAAAAAATATTATACAGTTAATGAAGGCTTGCACTCACGGTCTTTTTCATAAAAATTTTCTTTTACTTCATCCCATTAAAATATGATCGATGTTTCAGCCATCTTCTGTGGCTTTCATCAGGATCAAAACTGCTATAATATATACACACACAGTGGGACCTCGGTTTACATTTTGTTTTCGCAATACAAAGCAAGTTTCCCCAGGATGCATTGCACTTGGGAGGCTTATAGCACCTCCCACTGCATGCTGGAGCCTGTGGGTAGCACGTGGCATCGAATGTGGAGGTGTTGGAGCGGCTTTTGCATTGAGTTTTGGAGCCATTCTGGAATTTGTTTGCAGTTGTTTTGGGACTTTTTCATGCATTTCTTTAGCTGTGGAAAGGTAGGGAGCTGAGCTTCATCGTTTGCATGCCTTTTATTGTGTGTTCTGCATTGTGGGTTTGTTTCCATGCTAGCTCATTGACTTTTTTCTGACCTGCAGAACAGATTAATTGGCTTTCAATGCATTCCTATGGGAAACCGCGTTTTGATTTACAAATTTTTCGCAATAAGAAACGTCCCGGAGAACGCATTAAATTCGTAAACCGAGGTCCCACTGTATATATATTATAGTTTGTCTAGCATGTTAATTACTTTTGTTTAAAAACAAGCCTCATGGTTAGCTATGGGACTTGCCTATACTCATGGTTAGCTAGTATAGCACTCTGTTAATCACATAGCGATTTAAATACTGACTACTAGCTAGACATACCCGACTAGCCTTGTTTTTCACTAACCCTTATGTAATAGTACTAAGTTTAATCTTGACACCTAGCCTGTATACTGCAACATGTACTAAATTTCATTATCGCATGCACACAGCCGTATAACTTTATGCCAAGTCGTTACGCTCAACCTGCGCAGTGACCATAATGTATTTCCTTTACTCGGATATCTCTAAACCATGCACCTTTTCTCGTGTATACTGTCTAACCATTGCCACCACCCTGCACAATAAAAATAAATAATTTAAAAAAAAAAAAAAAAAACTTAGGGGGCGGAGCCTGCTTGCAGACCTGACCAGGTGCCATTCCCTTAAGCTCCTCCAGGCACGCTTAGAATCAACTCAATATAGGCTAACCCTGGGCCAATCCATCATCATAATCAGCATAACCAGAATCTGCTGCATCGATTGATGCCATTTTTCTAGCCCCAAAAACAGCCTTAACAGCGACGCAGATTTCGGGCCTACCACTCCCTCCCCATCCCCGGCCTCGAGGCACTCCTTAGCGGAGACTCTGCAAATCACCCAAGAGCTGCTTCACCATCTACATCGCCCTGCATGCCGGCTATGGGTCGCAGATTGCAAAAACCCACCTCTAGGACGGACAGCAGAGATATTGGGGCAATGCTGCAAAGGCCTGTACAGCCCAGATAAACACCAGTGGGAGACCGGCGGGAGATAGACCCCAAACCGGACAATTGGGAACCTGAGGTAACACTTCACCCTCAGGCAATACTTACCATACCTGAAGACTCCTCAGATGATTCAGCCCCAACCACAAAACGAGACCTGAAGGTTCTCCTGGCTGACATCCACAAGCTACTGGCAGCGGACTCAGCCATACTCAAAACAGAGCTGCAAGCAGTTACCGAAAGAGTAAGAGTCACGAAGGAAGATATTGTGGACACTCAAACTAACATGATAGCAGTGCAAGACTCAGTACACCAACTCCAAACAAACCAGAGAATCCTGTCTGCTAAGATCACGGCCATAGAAGACCGACAACACCGCACACATATTAAAATCAGGGAAGTCCCTGCTGTTGTGTCTGGAGGACACTTTACTGTCTCCCATAGTGGCACAGAAATTGACTGTAGATGGACTCTACCGCATTCCCAGTACAGACCACACCAAACCAAACTTGAATCGGGATGTCATTCCTCACAGTCCATGATAAAATCCTAATAATAAGAGCACTAAAAGCCAAAACGCCTCTTGCCTTCGAGGACTCCACCTTGACCTTTTTTCAAGATTTAACCAGAGCAACACTGTTATGGAGAAAGTCCTATGGGCCTGTTACCACCCAATTACGAGCAGCAGGATTGCCCTACAGGTAGGGGACTGATAATTCTCTGATGGTCAGACAGGCTGGAACCACCCACGTTCTCCACACCATGACTGACGCAACATCCTTTCTAAAGAAATTGGTACTGCCCACACTAACTGCAAACCCGGAAACTCCTGGGATCCGACCAATGTCACCCCCTTTGTTCCACGTGCCAAAGGGGCACCAGCACAAGTTCCATGATGGCGACCGCAGAAAGCCTGTGCACCTACGCACCCATTTCTAACGGCGGCTCCAGTCTCCCGCCACTTAACTGGGCCACTTTCATGGAATTATACTCTACAACTGGTTATAATCGTTCTATTTGTTTTATCGTTACCCTCAGTTAGGGACACTGCACTCACGTGCATTTCTTCTCACCACACTATCCCGCCTTTGGAGTAGCTTGCCTACCGGCGTCTTGCCTAGACTATCTAAGTTGCCCACCTATACTAAAGTTTCATGAAATGCAAATTTAATCCTAATTGGAAACTAGCATGATTCCACACTTATGTCAATGGCCATTTGGTCCACTAATTCAACCCCAGTGAAACTCTCTTTGACATACCGACACCACTAATTATAAGGCTTCCGTTAGACTGATGGCTATACTCCTATTTATGTGGCTTCGTGTTTGCCCTTGATAACTCGTTATCCTGTTGTAAAAGAAAAAAAAGTGCACAACGCAAGATATGTATGACCTTCGTACACCTCGCTAACTATTGAACAAATATCGCTTGTTAATTTTTGTCTCCCGGTGTCACTATACAGCATGCGGGAGCAGAGAGGAGCTGCAGGAAGATCATTGCTCCAGGGCAGGCGCCGTCTGGCTACACTTTTCCTTGAGCCGGCCTCCTCCCTGCTCCACAGCTCGGGCAGGCAACTACAATACTCCCTGAGCTCCATTGTTTGCCCAGCCTCTCTTTAGCTAAAGGGCTGAGGATGTGTTGAGCCTTGTATTAGCAGATTAAAAAAGAAGTGAGATGTGGGGGACTGCTATTAAAAGGAGCATTCAAAGTACTATATTTACTAGGGGTGGTTTGTAGAGAATCTAAAGCAATATCCAGCTTTCCTCTACATGACTATTAAATATGCAGCAGTATAAAACAAAATGGTTTGCAATGCTAGATGTCACACTTGGCACTGTTGGAGGCAAAGCACGGGACTGAGCAATCGCACAAATAGGCATCACACAATATAAATATTTTTCCCCCCCCCACCCCTTTTCCTCTCAGGTCGTCACTATGGTGCTGTTAGCTGCGAGGGATGTAAAGGTTTCTTTAAAAGAAGTGTTCGAAAGAGCTTGGCGTATAGTTGCCGCAGCAGCCAGGACTGCGTCATCAATAAACATCACCGGAATCGATGCCAGTTTTGCCGGCTTAAGAAGTGTTTAGAAATGGGCATGAAGATGGAATGTGAGTATTGCTGCTTCCTACGCATAATGAGCTCAGAGTGTAAACTCAAATGTATCCTCTATTTCTAATAGCTTGAAATGTATTACTAAATACTCCTGTCCAGGAATTTGAGAAGCATGTAAATGTTTTAAATTAGAATCTGACTCATAATCTGAAAGCTACTGCTACATCATGTGTTAAAGAGAGCCTGCCAGGAGACAACTATTGTTAACTAAACAGCAGTTTTTTGTGAGTTGACTTTACACTTCAAAATGTAGGCCAAAATATCTTAGTTTTGGAATAATCTTCGGCACAAAAACTATTTTATTTTTTTACCTCAATGAAATTTACAGGGTTTATCATTAAAGTGAGAATTCAAAGTAAATTTTAATAACCAAATCAGAAAAAAAAAATCTAAGTCAGCTATGCTTTTACTTCAGCTACTCTGGTGTAAAATTTGAAATTCTGCTTCCTGCAAAATCACTGGTTCAGTTCATTTCGAGCCAAATAAGGGACCAGTCTGCGTATATAATGGTAGTACACATAGCCATTAAGACCTGGGGAGGAGAAGTTTTGTTTAATACAAGTAGTTAAAACAAAGACTTAATTCACATCTCTGTAAATGAGCAGATGCAATGTTAGTAATACATTTACACATACTGGAGCCAAAGAGTTGGACAAAGAGTGTAAAACATATGTCTAATAGAACACTTAAATCCTTCACCACCACGTTTTTTTTGTTTTTGTTTTTTAAAGTAACATATTATTTATTTGAATTTGCCATTTATAGTTACCATATAATAATAGGGCAGGTTTAAAAAAAAAAGTTTCTAATAGTATGTCTTGTGTCACCCATCTATAGTAGGGTTAGGCAGCTACCCTGTTGAAATTGTGTGAGCAGCAAGGGTACATGAAGAAAGCCGTTAGAAGGAAGATTATGTTGGACTGGGCCACAATTAAAGCCCTGGTTGTAGAGAAGAGATTTGTTTTAATCTGTGTATGGAATTGGTCTGGTGGAGTGTGTATCTGCCTACAATCTACATGTTCGGGAGTGGCCAGATCTGCAGCCTGTGACATAGCAGAATACCAATCCGTGCTCTTTAATGCTTGAGATTTTAACTTCTCCCATGCTGTGGAATTGTTGATCCTCGCGGTAATTAAATGACCACTATTAACACCATAAGCACTACAGCTTAGTGTATTTGTTATTTTAAAGAAAGGCTATTTGTGTTGTCCCAATATGTATTTTTATTTATTTATTTTTAATCCATACAGAAAAGAGGGCTGCACTCTCTCTAGACTAGGGATACCCTGCATCAATGGATGATGAACACATGTACTGTATACCATATTTACTTGCACAATTAGAATTCAAATGTATAATTAAAACATCCAACCAAGTTGCAATTTAAAAACAATGGATTAATACTTATGTATAAAAAATAAAGCTATTGGTAATAGCTTAAGTTATTGAATCAAATATATATTGTTATCTCCAAAATAAAAGTAGAAAAAAATCTTTAAAAATATACAAGCAAAAAATTATATTTAATGCTGGAACTTCCACTTCCCTGTTTTGAATGTCCTCTGTATTGCTTCCCAGCAGCTGTTGAAGTGGTCCAGTGAAAAAATGTACTTGACTTCATTTTAGTGTCAGTCAGACAGGATAATATGAGTGTTCTTTCAGGTAGCAACTTGTCTCAAACGCTTTTCACCTTCCCTTGGCTTTTTAAATGATAAAAGCAGTAATAAAATATGAGTGGGATACAATAAAGCCTCACCTATTTACTATATAAATATATTATAGACAGACAATATTGTCCATTGTGAGCAATAGTGACACCTGGAATTATCTTTATGTGGTATAACATTTTATGTATTAAAGATGTATTCCTGACCTTATAGTGTTAGAACCACAATCTAGCCCACCATGTCCCCACTTGCTCCCCTAAATATAGCAAAATCTTACCTTCACGCCAGTCTGCTGCTGCTGGCTCTGCCCCTGATCTGCCTGCTTGGCTAATATCTGAAATGTTGTTCTGAGCCAATCCCAATGCTTTCACATAGGAAAGCACTGGATTGGCTGAGACTGTCAAGGTGGAAGATCAGGGGCAGAGCCAGCACAAGTCTAACACAGTCCCGTCCTATCAGCATCTCTCATAGAGATACACTGTGCAGCACTGCCCCATGAAGCACCTCTAGTAGCCATCTGAGGAGTGGCCAGTGGAGTTATCACTAGGCTGTAATGTAAACACAGCCTTTTCTCTGAAAACCGTGTTTACTGCCAAAAGCCTGAAGGAAATGATTATACTCACCAGAACAAATACAATAAGCTGTAGTTGTTCTGGTGACTATAGTGTTCCTTTAAGTCACATGTTTTAAAGAGTGGTTACTGGTTCTATGTATTTATAGTACACAAGGGCACTGTTGACCATTTTTTTTTATTTCTAGTAATGTAAATACTGCCTTTTCTCTGAAAAGCCTTCAGGGACAGGCTATACACCCCAGAACAACTATATTGAGCTTTAGTTGTTCTGGTAACTATGTCGGGTGAATTTCCACTCTCCGTGTCTAAATGTTCATTTGCCAATGATTAGTGGCTAGTGTTAAAGTTCAGACATTGGCTTTCTGTACTGCCTGCATTTAGACCTCTGCACCGTCTGCCTTTTGCAATGCAGTTCACTACAATTCTATGATCATTGAATAAGCGTCTCTCAGCGCTGAATCCCTTTAGTAACTTAGTGCAAAGGGTATTTAATTGTTTGAAAGCAAACACAATGGAATTCTTTTTAAAGCAACTTTTGTCTGTTTGTCTTAGCGGTACAGAGTGAGAGGAAGCCATTTGACATCCAACGAGAGAAGCCATCAAACTGTGCAGCATCCACTGAAAAAATCTACATCCGGAAAGATCTGCGGAGCCCACACATAGCAACGCCAACTTTTGTCTCGGACAAAGATGGAGGGAGGTCGGTGTAGAACACTGGTAGGGTGTGTTTGTACAGATTGGGGATACAGTCAATAACTGTCTCACCACAAATGGCTTGCTATATGTGGACTTAATCTGCCTGGAAGACCCCATAGAGGGGTAATAAAAAGTATTGCTACTTCTGTTTATTTTATAAATGATTTATGTTTCCTTGGTATATAATAATTCTTAGCTGTCACCATTAGTTTAGTCCCTTTTTCGATAATGATATCATGGCAGGATAGCTGAGGATATTGAATTGTGCTGTTTGTCTCCTCCACTCCTCTCCTGCAATATTATTTTTTGGAAGATGGGCTGAATTAATGGAGCAACTGCTGCCTGGAACTGAAACCAACACTAATTTCAAGCCAGAATACTTATATGTTGGTGCTTCCCAAAGAGTGGGGACTGCAGGCATTGCATATATAAGTATATAGTGCATTAATAAAACAAAAAACTGCTCGACCAAAGTAAAAGTTAAAAATAGTTTGAGTGGAGTTTTTTTTTTTTTCTAAAAAAATGTAAATCTAAACTGCTGCTTTTAAGCTAAAAGTCAGGTGTAACAGCATACAAGTACCCACTACCTCTGTGTAAACACATCATACATTTTGTCATTGAAGGAAGCAATATCCAGAGCTTCGATAATGTCACTGCTTGTGGATTTGATCTGGTCCTTTGCTGCCTCTTCTTCTGCAGTGATATTTTGCATTCTACAATCTGATGCTTAGTCAAATCCTGTCCTTGTATTATGGGATTGGCGGTAGTGAGATCCAAAGATGAAAGAATTTATGTACAGGGCATTCCCATTGCTATGTCTTACCACTATATGCTGCATAAAGTGTTCCATACTGAGTGGAAATAGATAAAAATATAATTTGCATACAAAAGGAAACAAAAAAACCAAATACATACTCTGTAAGCAGCCTTCTTAGATGAGTGGCAAATATCCAACAAATAAAGAATAAGGAAACAAGAATGTTAAGTATATTACATATTGGTTGAATTTATTTGTTTTGTGATCTTGCATTACTAGACATTTCATGTTGCTATATTAAAATGTGTTTTTTCCAGAATTGTTATTCTTCATGTAACAAGATTGAAGTAATCTCTGTCATCCTTCAGTCCCGACTCTCACATGTGTTGTTGGGATTTATTCATTAAACTGTGCACTGTGGAGTAATCAATTTACATTGCAAGCTCCACTTTAAATAGAGGTCATGCTTTGTACGAATTGATGTGCGTTCATTGTTTTTCTGATCAATTTTTAAATCTCACCAGGCAATCTGGACTTTTAGACCCTGGGATGTTGGTGAATATTCAGCAGCCCCTCATCCGAGAAGATGGCACTGTGCTCCTGTCTACTGATTCAAAGGTCATTTCTGTTTGCTTAGGGGGTTTATTAACTTTTCTTTTGCATTGCACTGAATTGTTGCTAGCTTTCCTTTAAACTCAGAGTTGCAAAGTGTTGTTAATTTGCAGCTTGTAACCAAGAAAGTTCAGAAAGTCTGATGTTTGAGGTTGTCATTTAACGTAATAATAGAAAATAATTGTCTTCATGGTAGTTTTGAATTATTATTTACAAGTAATAATTCTTCTTCCAGGCAGAAATGAGTCAGAGCGGACTTGGAACATTAGCAAACGTCGTTACTTCTCTTGCTAACCTGACTGAGTCACTAAATAATGGGGACACTTCCGAAAATGATCAGCCAGAGGACCAATTCTCCAGTGAAATCACTAGGTTAGTTTTAGAGTTTTCATTGCAAAAAGAGGGTTGCCAAAAAACAACTGCTCCTAAGAAATGTTACTGCTGATGCTTAATGTGTGCTATTTTTGTTTTGTTTTTCTTTTCAAATGTTTACTTTAGAAGTCCAAATGATATATTTACTAAACATTGAATAGTTGTGAATTGAAATCCAGTTTACAGAATTTGATGGGAGTTGGCTAGAAATGTTTCAGACTCCGACACAGATAATGTGTACAAAGGAGCACAAACTTTGCAGGAGCAGGGTTTAAGGAATATAATATTATCAGAGGTTGCTGTTCTTATTCAGTCCAGTTACCCCCTTTACAATGACAATTATATATACAGTGCCGATATAATCCGCCGCGCTGTACAATAGACAAAGCTATTATAACAAAACATGTTTGACATATGCATACAGCAGGTGATGAGCTTACAATCTAATAAGCGTCTGCCGTTGGTCACTCGCTTCATTTAGATGCTAACCTGTATTTTGGCTTAAGAGTGATGTTTAAAATGCCATCCACTGAAGAGTAAAAGTGTTGTTTGCATATTTCTGCATGGAAATCTAGATGGGATGTTTGCATCAAAGCATTTAGAACTGCTGTATATAAGGTTTACATGTTATCTTAAAGGGACACTCTGACAAGTTCATCACAATGCTGCATCAGTCCGATACCATCATCCAGACTTTGGGGTTTAACAGTTTAAAGTAAAGTAGGTGCAATCTGCACCTTGGATCTTTTTTCACTCTAACTACTTAATTGCCATAGAGTTGCTATGGTGTCAAGACTAGTCCTTTTAGGAATGCAGAAGTTCTGAATTGGTATATCTAAGGATAGATATTCATGTTAGCATTTTTTTTTTTTTTACCTTTTGTGCCGAAATTATGCATCAGTAAATTTTATTTATTCAATTTATCCCCTTAACAAATATGTATTTGCGAGGTGTAAAAAATGTAAAATTAAATATGGAAATCCACAGCTCTTTATCCTGAAACTTGGATCCTCCATCTTGGCTCCCTTTAATCATTGTTACAAGCGATGTCCTTAGCACCTGACATCCATAGTAGTAATAGTGTAGAAAGCATAAAGGGAAGAGGGAAAAAATAAACTTTCTAGATGTCCTTTTAATTTGTAATGTTTGCCTTGTCTGCCTTGAATTCGGTTATGATGTCATTTTTCCATGTCATTTTTGATGTCAAGGTGACCGGGCATCTGATAAGAGAAAAAAAAAAAAAAATGCCACAAGTTATAGGTGAAGTTTTAAATGATTTATTCAGTTGTGCAAATTCATGAGAAATGAAAGTCCCCTTATTAAAAATGCATATGCATGTATATACATTTATAGACCATGCAGCATTGCTTTATGTGAAAGGAAAAAGTCTGAGGGAAATATATTTCTTTAAAGAAAAATATGATACAGTCCATAGAGTATATTGGGGTTGTCCACACAACCAAGGGGTTTAAGCCCCTTCATTTATACCATCAAAAAAATAAACATGGCACACTGATCCTAGAAGGGGACCCCATCATGGACTCCTCAACGGGACACCGTAGCATTGCCCAACTCCGCATACACTCCATGAGGAGGCCCATGGGGGATCTGGACCTTGTAAACTGCTGGAGGACCCTCCACCCCACCAGCAAGGACTATACGTACTACTCCGCACTACACGACCGATATTCCTGCATCGACTACATCTTCATTCGCCAAATAGGTCTACAAAGATTACTCTCAGCCAACATGGAACCCGCGACATGGTCGGACCAGGGCCCGGTCACTGTCGAACTTGAGTCACCTCTTTTCCGGCCCTCTACATGGACATGGAGGCTTAATGAAGCTCTCCTCCTTGACCCTGCGACACGCGAGCAAATCACTGGAGCATTAGATCTATACTTCCAGGACAATGTTGTATAGGATGTCTCCCCAATTTCAATATGGGAAGCCCACAAGAGCGTTATCAGGGTCACAATTATCTGAATAGCCTCACAAAAGAAAAGACGTCACACGGGAAATGGCAGACCTCTACAAATCTATTTCCACACTGGAACAACAACATAAAAGGACCCACTTGATGGAGACGTACGGGGAACTTATGCAGGCCAGACGACAACTGAAAGATCTCCTCACAAAACGCTACCTTAGATCCATACAACACTCCAAGGGGTTCTTCTATGCTCATGCCAACAAAGGTGGAAGATACCTAGCGCGCCTTCTAAAAGGTAACGCCCCACGGACACAAGTCCGCAAACTACACCTCTCGTCGGGCATCGAGTCGACCTTTCCGAACAAGATAGCGGAAGAATTTAAGAAATATATTACCAATTGTTATACAATCTACATGTGACGGACGGACGAACTGACCCGGACACAGAACGGATACAGAGGCAGGAATACCTGGAGGTCGCCATCGAGAAGACGATCGGAGCAGAGGCAATGGACACCCCCATTACTACAGAGGAACTCCTGGCAGCCCTGAAATCGACCAAAATGGGCAAAGCATCTGGCCCCGATGGCTTCTCCACAGGGTACTACAAAACCTTTTCCTCCACACTGATGCCGTGGCTCACGAAAGCTCTTAATATGGTAGCTGAAGGGGGAACTTCGGGGCAGAATCACTAGCGGCCATCATAACTGTCCTACCGAAACCTGGAAAGGACCCAATGATATGTGGTAGCTACTGCCCAATCTCACTTCTGAACGTGGATACCAAGTTGTTCACCAAGGTACTGGTTACCAGTCCGCCCTGCCGGCCCTAATACACCCAGACCAAACAGGATTCATACCTGGTCTGGAGGCACGAGACAGTACCCCACAGCTATTCGCGATACAACAAAGAGGGCGGTGGGCACGACACCAGCTTCTCCTACTCTCCACGGATGCCGAAAAGGCATTCGACCGGGTGAAATGGCCATACGTGATGGACACTCTCAGTAGAATGGGTACGGGTCACAAGCTACTCACATGGATTCGAGCGCTTTATAGCAACCCATGAGCCGCAGTGCGGGTGAATGGGGCACTCACCTCACTGACTTTTGAAATCTCCAATGGCACGAGGCAGGGTTGCCCGCTGTCCCCGCTGCTTTTTGCCGTATCCCTGGAGCCTCTCCTCCAAACTATCAGACAACATCCTGATGTTCAGGGATACCCATGGCAAGGAGTGGAACATACGCGGATGATCTCTTATTTTTCATCACATCGTCCCGAACCACGATGTCTTGCCTACTAGAGGCACTTAGACAATTTGGCAAGATATTGGGTTTTAAACTTAACCTGTCCAAACGTGAGGTGCTCAACATCACCATCCCAACTGAAGAATTCTCTGCTCTGGAACCACTATTTCCTTTCCGATGGTGCTCCCGAAAAATGAAATACCTTGGGATCTGGGTAACAACGGACCCGGGAGATCTCTACGCACAAAACTTCACCCCACTACTAAAGACAATATTGGCGGACCTAGAAAGGTGGACATACCCACATATCTCCTGGCACGGAAGGATAGCAGTCCTCAAAATGAACATTTTACCTAGTTTTCTATATCCGTTCCAGACACTCCCACTGGCTATACCCACAAACTTCTCCACTGGCTATACCCGCAAACTTCTTCTCCACGCTAAAGTCGGCGGTCATCCGCTACGTTTGGAGGGGGGTGAGGCACGATCTACTCTGCCTACCACGACAAAGGGGAGGACTAGCATTGCCAGATTTCAAATGATATCATCACGCTACGGTCCTCCAGCGTATCCTGGAATGGCACGCGAACACACAACACAAACAGTGGGTAGCCCTAACCAGAGAAGGACAGGAGGCACAACTAAAAGCCGCCATATGAGGGGGCACCAAGAATGGTGGTTGGTGGAGGGAATAGTGGCACAGATGCTAAGCAGCTGGAGACTCATGAGAGACCAACCACATATCTCACCCACAGCTCTGCTCTCCATCACCCATAATGAAGCGATAGGAGGGGGGATCCCACCGAAAGCATGGCCTTTCGCGGATGGATGTGAATACGTCCCCATCTCCACTATCCTACGGAATGGCAACATACAGACACTGGACTCCTTACTAGGAGAGACTCCTCGGACGCCCCTAATAATGCTACGCTACATGCAGATAAAACACTTCTGATACCTTACGCAACAAAGACCGACTACACAGGGACCTCACCTGGTTCGAGGTGAGAGGGGCTCCTCAATGGAAAAAACGATCTCCACCCTATACCAACACCTTTTGGTTGGACACCTGATGGAGAACACCTTCCGTAGACAGTAGGAGGTAATGTTGGACACCACCTTCACACCCCGCCAATGGGAAGGTGCACTAATCTGGCAGCACAAAAGTTCCATTAGCTCACTTAACAAGAAATGAATTACAAACTAATCGCACTCTGGTACAGAACCCCGACATTACTCCACAGAATCTACCCGACAAACACGCGGAAATGTGGCAGCCATGGTACGCATTTATATCGCGAAGCCGGTAGGGTGGAATGGGAGGAGGCGGGGGGGGACCCGCGAGGGGGGGACACCTGGCCCGAGGAGCATGACCACTCTCTTTTGTTTTCCCCTGACCCACCCGCTCTATAACACTCAATTGGGATTTTGCACCCATAGATAGACCAGATAACAGCTACATCATGCACACCTCACACAACTTACACCCGTGCCTCACGGGCAAACATCAGCTCACAATGGACAGAGGTATCATAGCTTCCTAAATAATGTCAAGAATAATATAAAGAAATCCGTCCCCTCCCCTCCCCCCTCCCCCAAAAAATGATTGGTAAGAGTTTGATGAAAGTGTCAAGAAAATGTGCTGAATCCAAAAGAAAAAAAAAATTGAATTCCATATAGTGTCCCTTCAATATGAATATCTTATTAGTAACCGTAGCAGGGTTTTTTTGTTTTTTTTTGAGTGTGTGTGTTTTTTTTTTTTTTTTACCTGCTTTACATTTTTTTAAAAAAATTTTTTTTCACTTTCAGGGCATTCGACACATTGGCAAAAGCACTTAATACAGTAGATGGCACTGCAGGGCACAATCTGGAGGATGGGGTTGATCCAACAGCAGGAGGGAACATCCACATCATTAGCCGGGATCTGGCTACGCCTATTCTGGAAGTGGAAGGACCCCTGTTGTCAGACACGCATGTCACATTTAAGGTGGGTTTTTCTGCTTTAGAAACAAACTCATGCTCCAATGTACACACATACAGAGACACATACATACATACATACATACATACATACATACATACATACATACATACATACATACACACCCATACACACAGACACATGTTACAGCTGCGACCCCTGTAACTGTGGTATGTATGCCAGTGTATGAAAGTAATGAAAGAAACATTTAAAAAAATAAATAAATAAATATATATATATATATATATATATATATATATATATATATATATATATATATATATATAATGTGCTCTGAATTTAATACGTAATGGATAGTATATGAAAGGGCAAAGTTGGTTGTGGTGTGCCGAAACAAACGTACAAGTGGGCCTGTAAATAAGAGGGCCCACCAAGGAGAATGTAATGATAACAGGGTGTAGGTGGGTTGGGACAATCAACTGAACCGGCAGAGGTGAGTAGGTGCTGGGAGTTTAAGTAGGGGACTTACTCCTCCCACAAATTCAGACCTAATGGCCTTTCTACTTGTGCTCGGAATTTAATACGTAATGGATAGTATATGAAAGGGCAAAGTTGGTTGTGGTGTGCCGAAACCAATGTACGAGTGGGCCTGTAAATAAAAGAGGGCAAAAGAGAAGTTCGAGAAAATAAACACTTTATTGCCTTTTTTTACATAAAGAAAGTTCCTGAAAGCTTGACGAAGCTCTTTCTCTGGACGTGGTATATATGTATGATATATGGAGGATTTCCAACGACCCAGTCTCTTGATGATGTGGACCGGGGTGTTTGTGCTAGAAGCTGATGAAGCAGCTCCTATGCGGAATGAGTGCCTGGAAAATGAAGCCGGATTGTAACCCAGTTTGAATAGTAGTGTTCTGACGTGTGCCGTGAATTTAGCTGTGGTGAGCGGGTGCCCTTGTAGTGATAAGAGCGGAGAGTCTAGTAAGTGCACGTGACGGGTTGACCTTAGGTGATCTAGCACCTTGACCGGACACCAGGCATTATCGGTAGGGAAAAGAGGAATTATGGTGGGGTGTTGAGTGTGATTAGTTTTAGTTGATGGGATCGTAAGTAGGTAGTGATCCTCCACCTTAGTGAGGTGTGATGTTTTTAGGCTGTGCCTGATATCTCCTTGACCAACAACGGTGAACTCTCTGGGTCTGAGAAAACCGTAGAAAGCAAGATAAATAGTGGATTTAATTACCAGGTTTGTGTTGGTATTGAACGGGGATTCGTCAAGGAGATTGCTAAGTGATCTAAACATAGGCCCATCTATAGGTAGTCTTGTGGTGGTGAGTGGAACTGAAACCTTTAATATACCTTTCAAGACCTTTTTAATGGGATATAATGACAAGAAAGGGGTGTTAGGAAAATTGGTGAGACTATGGTGCTGAACCCCGGTGAGGTAAAGTTTAATGGTGTTGTGAGAAAGTTTAAGATGTAAATGGCAGAGGCAAAAGCCACCATAGTTTGTGTAGAGAAGTCGCCTTGTAAACCGAATTCTGCAGTGAATTTGTTAAAAATGGTAAGTGCCCTATTGTATGAGATAGCTGTGTTGGGTGATAGTGCTTGGTGAGTGAGAGTCCTAGCGTGGTGCATAAGTGTGCTTAATCCAGGATTAGTGTTTGAAATTGTGGTGTCCTGGATGGCTGGTGGTGAGCCGTAGGGAGTGCCTGGAAGAATACCTGGAATTGAGAGCGTCCGTGTTGTGGGTGCCCGGGATGTGAAAACAAACTATATGGAACTGGACGGTTGCTGCCAGCCAGGTCAGCTTTCGAATCAGCCGCATGATGGTAAGGGACGATGAGCGCCCCTTGTTTATGATTTCGCAAGCCGCCGAGTTATCAGAATAGCATTTTACTGCCTTGCCGGACCAGAGATGACCCCAGGTGTGTGCGGCCGCCACGATGGGATAAATTTCGAATAGGGTTGAGGTCTCCCTGAATCCTGGCAAGGCATCCGTCTCAGCGGGCCAGTGACCCCTTAACCAGTGGTCCCCGAAGATGGCTGCGAAACCAGAGTTGGCTGCAGCGTCTGTGTGGATGATGGGTGAACAAGTGGAGAGAGGGGGGATAAACAAGGAGATACCGTTCCAATCTGCCAAAAACTTCCCCCACATAGCTAAGTCGGCCTTTGCGTGGGGGTCCAAAGAAACTGGGCAAGAGTCCGGTACCCCGTGGAGCAGGCAAATAAGCTTGGATATAAAAGACCTTCCCTGCGGGATGAAGCGCATGGCGAAGTTAAGGGATCCCAGAATGGACTGAAGTTCCCTTCTGGTGCAAACATCATTCAGCAGGAACATGTCTATCTCCCCTTTCAAGCGGATCAGTTTGTCGTGCGGAAGGCTAGCACGGAGGGTAACAGAGTCAAGCTCTATCCCCAAAAAGGTTAATTTAGTTGTGGGGCCGATTGTTTTTGATGGAGACAATGGTACACCAAGTGTGGAAAAAGTGCTGTAGTATTGCTGATAGCGGTGGGTGTTTGTGCCTCTGGCTCTCAGTAAGAAGTCGTCTAAGTAATGGATAACAGAGTGACACCTGAGGACGTTCAGAAGCAGCCAGCATAGCGTCTCAGCGAAGATATCGAACAGTTTGGGGCTGCTTCTATAACCGAAAGTGAGTCGAGTGGAGAAATAGTACTTGTCTCGCCATTTAACACCGTGTAAGTGCCAGAGTGAGGGGTGCATGGGTAGTAATTTGAAAGCATTTGTGATGTCTGTTTTGCTGAGCCAGGGGCGACTACCAGATGAGATAATGGATTGTATGGCGTCGTCAATTGTTACATACTGAAGTGAGAATTCGTCTGCAGGTATGAGTGCGTTTATTCTGGGAACAAAAGAGGAGTGCGGTGCAGATAAATCAATAATTAGATGTTTTTTATTACAATATTTGTGTATTGCGACACCAATGGGGTTAGTGCGCCAGGAGGAAAACGGTGAGGAGGTGAAGGGGCCGATCATGAAACCGTTGGTAATTTTGGAGGAAAGGAGAGTGTCTGTGGAAATTGGATCTTGGCATGCTGACAATAAATTGGGACATTCCAGTGTGCCCGTGGGGATGGCTACAATATCCATAAAAAACCCCTGTGTGAATCCAGTGGTCAGATATTCCACCAAATGCCTGCTAGGGTGTGTCCTTAGGTAAAAAAACTGTTTGTTGACATGTCGGTGTCGATGTCGGTTAGTCATTTGTTAGGGGACAACCTGGCCAGGCACATGGTCTTGGTATGGGCCCTGAAGCATATAGAACAGATGTGCAACAATCTACAGGCGCTGAAACTGCAGGAACCTGCGTTGAAATTATTGCACACCTGGGCTTTACCTAGGAAGGAGATGGGCCTACTTAGCTTATCACGTAGACCGCCCGCTAATTTGTTGTGAGGGGTGAAAGTGGGATTAAGTTTGGGAGTGGAGGTGGTGGGATAGGCTTCTGAAGGACATAAGTCTGCCGTATGAGATGTGGAGCCTGAGACCAGCGAAGTGGCGACAGAATAGTTCTGTGTCCATCTGACACCAGTTAATTCTGACATTGAACTGTTTCAGATGGGTCGCCGCCTTCGCTGATACCTACTTATGATAGTTGTAAAAAGAGGAGCCCCCGTACTTGATGCCTAAATCCACCACCTCGTGGAGGTAGAGGTCTAGCTCTTCTCTTCTGTGGGGATACACCGTGCAGATGACATCACGGTATATCCCAAAGGCAATCACGAACTGAGGTTTGGTTAGTTTTTTGTTGAGTCTGGGGTCTCTAGTATTAAGCACCACTGAGATGTCCCCGTAATTGTATGCCCTGTTCTCCAGTATGTCTTGGGATGCTATAAGCAGAGACACCAGACACACGTCCTTCCCATCTAGGATTTCTTTCCTGATGGAGTCTGGGACGGAGTGAGCTGGTGACTCGAAAGGAGAAATAGCTGTGGCTGGTGCTGGAGGAGGGAGTATGGGGGGGCATGGTGGTACAGCAGGGACTGCTGGGGTATTACCTGGGGAGGCGATGGCACTCTCCACCTTAGAAAGCCTGTTGTTTAAAGTCTGTAAGTTGGCCAAAATTGCTGCTAGGGTATCCTGGGTGGACGTGTCAGCGCTTGGTGGCTGTCCTTGAGAGCTAGTACCTGGCCTAGGTTCAGGGGCTTGGTAGGTGAGCAGTCTGTAGAGTTCCGCCTTTCTAGCTGTAGCTGGAAAGGGGATTCCCCTGAGCTTAAGTTCGGCCGTAATTTTAGGGATAGTCCATGCTCTCAAGGACGTGGGAGTTGAGGGGGTGAGAGATTCGCATGGAGACTCTGGTCTGATGGGCATAAACGGGATCTCCTCTGGCAACTCTTCGATGGGGGCTGGTTCTTGAGACATTCTAAAAATGATTCAGTGAATGAGATATTAGAAGGTGAGTAGGGGAACCGGGAGGGATATGAGGGGGGTATTTTATGAACTGGCCTGTAATGCTAATCGCGAAGCAAAAAACGTAACTGTGAATTATTGATAGGTGAGGCCCTGCTAATGCCAAGTAGCGGTGAGAGGCTCTACCTATGATTTGGCTTAGAGAAATCGTGGCCACAGACGTGGTGGCGGGGTGTTGGCCTCTCGGTGACTGTAAAGAGATTCAATACGTGTGGCCGTGACAGGTGAGGCCCTGACTACAGCCCTGTAGTAGGGCGGGCGAGGCATATAACTATGATTTGGGCGTGGGGCCGTACCTCCGTGTTGAGGTGGGAGATGGCCTCGCTGGACGGGATTTTTTACTAGGGTGAGCTAGGGCGGTAGCCAAACCCTGCAAGCCAGTTCACTTGTATACTAAAGGTTGAATGGTAATTCTGGTGTAATGTGTGGATACTAACCTTGAAGGGTTTATAATAGAGAGCTGGAACCTTTGAATGTTTATATGTAGCGAGTCTTTGCTGCTGCTGTCCTCGTACAAGAAGCCTAAGGATTAAGACAGATGTTGATGTATTTATGCGTAACGTGGTGGCGTATGATTTGTGGTAGTGAATGCCGTAACGAATAAGGACGTAAGTACCTGGTAGTGTGGCTGAGTACCGGGTTAGGTAGGTTGGTAATTTCTTGCCTTATGGCAGTATGACCGTATTCCTGGTTAAGAAAAAAGGAGAGAATTTAACACACGAAGGACGTAGGACCTAGAGTAAGTCGTAATGAATCGAGACCGCATTAGGTCTTGTATGAAAAAGTCCTGTAATGAGTAGAGAAATATACCTTGATTTGTTATACGGGTACTAGAATGAGCGTAACTGGTGTTCCTTCGTAGAAACCGGTGGAGGCCTAGAAAAATTCTGGAGCTATGGATTAAACCCATTAAATATTTAATAATGTGTGAATGCTGTGATAGTAAGTTATAAATAACCAATTTCACTGTGATAAGTTTAGAGTGCATGCAGTATTGAGGCATGGACATGATTGAAAGCATGATGAGTAAATACTATACCTGGGTTTGTAAATACAAGACCTTGAATTTGCTAACTTTAAGCAGAAAATAAGAGAAACCAAGGCAATCTGTGGAGCCAAAGAAATGTGACAGGGGCAGGATTAATGACGGCGTAACTTTAATTTACTACATTTTCTCCTTAAAATAAAATTTTAGGGGTTTTTACCAGTGTTACCCTAGGAGATCATGTAATAATATATGTATGTTGTGTTTCAACAGGGTTGTTGTGGAATTTATAGAATTCTGCTCTTTTGTTTGGTGTCAGGAGGAATTTATTTTATTAGATAAAGGAACGTAAAACATAGATTACTAACCACATGGGTGTAGAAAAAAGAACTGATTATTAAGATACAGTGGCTATGGTTTTAATATTTTAGACATAGTTAACCGGAAACACAGTTTAGGTGATAAATGGTTGTAGTTTTTTTACATGTATTTAATAACTCCTACTGACAGGTAGTACAAACAGTTAAATAACCGAACAGACAGTATGAGTAATCATATGAATTCGTGTGCACGAAATGTTTGTATTATACTGAAAGGGGATTGGTAGTTTTAGCCGAATGGGGGACCTGCTTAGGTTAAGTATAATGTGTGTTCGTTTACTCCCGCGCGATAGCATGAATTAGGAAAGTTAGCGAGGGGTGAACAGGTTTACACAATTCGCTTAAAATGCCGAACGGGTAAGTAATAAGTACATAGGTTCGTGCGTATGACCGAACGGAAAACAGAATTGGAAAGATTAGCTTTAGAGTTATGTTCGTACGTAGTTCGGCATTTTAGAACGTGCGAAAGCCCCCATGAAACGTAAGTATAGCGTCTAGTTTAGTGGTGCGAACGCGGAAATTCACGAATAGGTAAGTATACGAAAATTGATAATGTGATAGTAAAAGGGAGCCTACCCCTACGTTTTTAGGCCCGAACGGAGGGAAATAGCCGAACGTTATTTCCCTCACAAGCTTACGTGAGCGTGCCGGTCTCGTGACCGGAAGCAAAGTACCGCGGCTGGGAAGAAGGCTGGTGGCAGGGCTGCAGGACGGACGGAAGATTCCACTGGACACCTCTTACTGCAGGAGACTGGAGCCGTTTGGCGGGAAGCTCGGACCGGAAGTACTGTTTGCTATGGAGATAGACAATCAACTGAACCGGCAGAGGTGAGTAGGGGCTGGGAGTTTAAGTAGGGGACTTACTCCTCCCACAAATTCATGCCTAATGGCCTTTCTACATATATATATATATATATATATATATATATATATATATATATATATATATATATATATATATATATATATATATATATATAAAAATAAAAATGGTAGGTAACAGCACTCTAAGGACTTCAAAAAGTAAATGGTGAAAAAAACTTAGCTTTTATTCAGCAACTGCCACACACAATCGACGTTTCAGTTCTTAATACAGAACTTTCATCAGGATAAGGTGCATTACACAAACCAACATTAATATATAAAAACAAATAAGTACATAACATGCAAAACAGGTGTAGCTTACCCCAATCCCTGTGTGGTCCCCATGGTGATTGCCAAAAAAAGCGGGTAAAATTAACCCCTGGAAATGTATTCAGCAGCTGGGATGTGCTGCTGTGTAACCTCATAATGCTGGCAATAGCTGGAGCCAAAGGCTGTCTGTATTACCATATCGTTATGGTAACCAAACTGCTCGTGTGGAGGTGGGCGGGGCGGAGCATCAGGTGGGCGTGGCTATGGTCCGATCTGTAGAGTGTACTCAGTGCACAGAGGGCGGGTGTCTGGTATGGGGGAGGGATCCTCTCTCTGCATACTTGTGATGCCTCACTGGTTTAAAGGATAGATGGCAGAGGGATAATCTGCTAACAGGGGTAGAGAGCACAGACATAAAGGACACTACATTGTGACTTCCATGTCAAAAACATGGCAAAGAAGTAGGTCTAAAACAAAGCTATTGTGTGACCATAGAGGGCTGGGAAAGTGACCTATATAGAATACCTCTAGGTTAACTTGCAAATAGCAGGGTCTGAGGCTGGATATAGAGTGGAATCAGGGCTATATTACAGATGCTGACTACATGTATGTAGTGTAGCATAGCAGGAGCTAGATGTCATAATGTCTGATATTGAATGAATAAATAGACAAGGAGTAAACAATAAGCCCTTGAATAGATACAAAGGGCACGCTGGGTTTATTATTCCCAGGGTAGCTGTATAATAAGTCAGCCCTTATGGCATAATCATACATGGATAATGTTATATCCAAGGTTAGTACTTCAACCATGGATAGAGCATGACCCATAAATGTGTTAAATAATAATACACTGTCATAAAAAGAGTAGTGGTGATTCTAAAGTTCCTGCGGGGACGTGTGTCTAGACAGACCATTGTCATTTATATATGCAAGGAATACATATAATGTCGGTGCTGTCCAATGGTAATGTGTCAAACTTTAGTGCGCTCATCGGTCCACAGTATAATACGCATACATAAAGAACATACAGGCTATAAACTAATATACAGAGGTGGTTAATTCTTAGAGTCCAATATATATACACAAAAACATTTTTGGAGCATTAAAATGAGAGAATATTTTTGGTCCAGTCCTGGAGATATATCATAAGAATATACCTAGAGTATATTTTTCGTTTAGTCCTCTGGGTTGCACAGTATCCAGTGTTCGGATCCAATAAAGTTCTCTTTGTAGTAGGAGCTTCTTACGGTCGCCACCTCTTAGGGGTGGTGGGATGTGATCAATAGCCAGAAACTTCATTGCTGGTAAGGGGTGATTTTTCTCCAAAAAATGTTTCGCCACCGGCTGTTCTGACCCATTGTCTCTATAGGCTGTACGTATACTTGAACGGTGGTTGCGAATTCTCTCTCGTAGTGGTAGATCAGTTTTCCCCACATACATCAAACCGCAAGGACACCCCAATTTGTATACCACAAAGTCACTTGTGCAAGTTAGTCTATGTTTTATGGGGTATTTTTTTCCAGTGTGTGGATGTACAAATGATTTACTGGGGATCATGTGGCTGCATGTCACGCAGCCCAAACATCTGTGACACCCCAGGTTCTGGTAGGTAGTAGGTTTGCTATAACAATGTATGGGGTCAGTTTTAACCAGTAGGTCCCTCAAATTGCTGCCCCTACGGTAACACATCATTGGGCGCTGTTTAAATTGAGGTGGTAAACTGGTATCATTCTGTAGAATTCGCCAATTACGGTCCACTGATTGTTTTATCTCGTCAGATATGGTGGTATATGTTATTGGGAATATCAATCTTTCAGTTGGTGCTGTTGTTACTGTATTCTGTGTCGGTGTTTCATAACATCTGTCCAATGCCTTAGATAGATCCACGGGCTTGTAACCCCGTGCAAGAAATTTTTCCCACATATCTTGTAGTTGGAGTTGGGTATTTGCCACATTGGAGTTATTACGTATTACTCTCATAAATTGTGACTGTGGAAGTGACTTAATGAGATGTTTCGGATGGTAACTTTCAGCATGCAGGAGAGTGTTCCTGTCCGTGGGTTTGTTAAATAGAGTATAGGCTATTGTGCCCTCTTCTTTATACAAACGAACATCCAAGAAGTCAATCTGCTTGTCATTGGTTGTCATTGTGAGGCGGACTGGTGTATCCAGATTGTTGATGGTATTCAACATTTGATTTGGTGTTGGTCCCCCATTTTTCCAAATGATAATGATATCGTCGATGAATCGGCGGTAAAGCAGTATATTATCCATGAAGGGTGTAAGTATATGTTCTTTTTCAAATGCATACATATAGCTATTAGCGTACATTGGCGCCATAGCCGCCCCCATCGAGGTTCCTGCGATTTGTTTGTACCAGGTATGCTCAAATCTAAAATAATTAAGACTGAGTACAAGGTGTAGTAATTCTAGTACATACTCGACAGGTGGTCCCGTGTATGATGTTGAAGATGTCAGGATAGTCCGCATAGCATTGATGCCCATGTCATGTGGGATAATAGTATACAAGCTTTTAACGTCACACGTTATAAAAGTAAACTCAGATTCTTGTCCAGTAAACTGTTGTAATAATTTAAGAAGACTTGGGGTGTCTTTGATACAAGTGGGCAACTCCTCAACGGGTTTCTTGAACAGGTAGTCTAGCCATTTGGCTATTGGTTCAAGGGCCCCTCCTATTGCTGAAACAATGGGTCTTCCTGGTGGTGATATGGGATCTTTATGTATCTTAGGTAATGTGTATATTACTGGTGTTCTCGGATTTTTTTGTAGTAAAAAATCAAAAAGCTCCTGGGTGATGTAGGTTGCCTCCAGTCCTCTTTGGAGGGTCTGTTGGATAGTTTGCATTATAGTTATAGTAGGGTCTGCAGTGAGTCTTGAGTACGTAGTCAGATCTCCCAATTGTGTGAGAATCTCCTGTCTGTAATCCGTATAGTTCAGAAGCACTATACCCCCACCTTTGTCAGCTGGTCGAATGATCAGACTTGGGTCCTTGGCTAGCGAAGTTATTATATTTCTTTCTTCTTTAGTAATATTAGTTTTATGTTTTGTTCGTTGATTAAGGTGCAGTTGGGTTTCATAATTTAAAGATTTTAGAAATGTCTTTATTGTGGACTGATTGGGTAGGGGATCCCACGTACTCTTAACTTTGAACATCTTGCTCGATGGTTCTTGTGTACTCTGTGATTTAAAGAAATCTTTCAATCTTAAGTTTCTCCCAAACTTATATATTTCCACCTCCTGAGTAAGTGGATTGGGGTATGTAGTTGGTACAAAAGAGAGGCCTCTCATCAGTAATTTGTTTTCTGCGTTGGTAAGTTGCCGTGTTGATAGGTTGAAAATTGGTACTATCTCCGGCGTGGTGGTCTGCCTCTTGGCCCAGTAAATCCTACCCTTCTGTCCTCTTCTTGTGATATATCGCTTTCTTCGATATCTTGTCTGGCGCGTTGTCTCGTAGTAGTGCCTGTTGCTGTATTGCCTTTCTCTAAAAAAAGGTTTGTTTGTTGTACGTTCTGGGTTCTTGGTTGGGAGTCTGAGTCTGAGGTGGAATCCGCTGAGGTTTTATCTATTGTATATTGCCTTGGTCTCCTAATGGGTCTCCTGTTCCTTGTGAAGCGTGGGGCCTCGTTCTGGCCACTCAACCACCTATATACCCTGTGTTCCGTGTAGTCACTCTTGACTTTTTCTTGTTTTTCACGCTTGAATCTAATCAGGTCGGTCTTATATTCTTTAACATTTTGTTCAAGTTTCAACAGGGTAGGGGCTGCTTCTTCTGAGGTTAATAATAAAGCCTCTTTTGCCTCAAGTAGTGTAATACGTTGTCTAATTTTAATAAGATCTTCCTTTACGTCTTCTATGATAATAAGAATCAGGTCTAGGGAACATTTATTTAGTACTGCAATCCATTTCTTGCAGACTTTTGGTTTTGTTCGCCCTATTGTGGGGATGTTCTTAATCCTAAACCCCCTTGGTATTTGTAGTCTCCTGTGGTAATCCGATAGGAACAGTCCGTGCAAATCCAAGTCGGTTTCTTTCTTTTTTAACCGTATCAGTTCCAAGTAGATTTCTTTGAGGGTAGTAGTCTGGGGGAGATCTGTGGTCAGTTCATCCCACCTAATCCATTCTGCGTCTTCCTCAGTATATTGTAAGGTTTCTGCCTGTTCCAGTAAGCCGCCTGCTTGTGCAAAAAACTCTTCCATAGAGATTAAGCACCCGTGTGTATGTAATGTACAAAAAAATTTTGGGGGTATATATCTATTACTGGTGTATACCAGTTCTGGTTGCACTCTTGCTAGAAAAAATTCTGCAAGATGCCCTTAGTAAAAAATGAGTGGCAGCACTGAAATAGTTAAAAATAAGCTTCAATAGTACAAATAATATAATAGTACAAAAAGGTACAAATAAGCAATAACCAGCCCCAATATTGTTTGACTGAGGAGCTATATTGCATGTACATCAAAATTAACACGGGTGCATAATTGGTCCTTTGCCATTCAGACCGAAAATACAAAATATTCAAATACTTGCACTCCTGTAGAGATAGATTAATGCCTGGTGCTAATAAAGCAAATAACATAAAAATAAAAATGGTAGGTAACAGCACTCTAAGGACTTCAAAAAGTAAATGGTGAAAAAAACTTAGCTTTTATTCAGCAACTGCCACACACAATCGACGTTTCAGTTCTTAATACAGAACTTTCATCAGGATAAGGTGCATTACACAAACCAACATTAATATATAAAAACAAATAAGTACATAACATGCAAAACAGGTGTAGCTTACCCCAATCCCTGTGTGGTCCCCATGGTGATTGCCAAAAAACGCGGGTAAAATTAACCCCTGGAAATGTATTCAGCAGCTGGGATGTGCTGCTGTGTAACCTCATAATGCTGGCAATAGCTGGAGCCGAAAGGCTGTCTGTATTACCATATCGTTATGGTAACCAAACTGCTCGTGTGGAGGTGGGCGGGGCGGAGCATCAGGTGGGCGTGGCTATGGTCCGATCTGTAGAGTGTACTCAGTGCACAGAGGGCGGGTGTCTGGTATGGGGGAGGGATCCTCTCTCTGCATACTTGTGATGCCTCACTGGTTTAAAGGATAGATGGCAGAGGGATAATCTGCTAACAGGGGTAGAGAGCACAGACATAAAGGACACTACATTGTGACTTCCATGTCAAAAACATGGCAAAGAAGTAGGTCTAAAACAAAGCTATTGTGTGACCATAGAGGGCTGGAAAAGTGACCTATATAGAATACCTCTAGGTTAACTTGCAAATAGCAGGGTCTGAGGCTGGATATAGAGTGGAATCAGGGCTATATTACAGATGCTGACTACATGTATGTAGTGTAGCATAGCAGGAGCTAGATGTCATAATGTCTGATATTGAATGAATAAATAGACAAGGAGTAAACAATAAGCCCTTGAATAGATACAAAGGGCACGCTGGGTTTATTATTCCCAGGGTAGCTGTATAATAAGTCAGCCCTTATGGCATAATCATACATGGATAATGTTATATCCAAGGTTAGTACTTCAACCATGGATAGAGCATGACCCATAAATGTGTTAACAATGTCACAATGTAGTGTCCTTTATGTCTGTGCTCTCTACCCCTGTTAGCAGATTATCCCTCTGCCATCTATCCTTTAAACCAGTGAGGCATCACAAGTATGCAGAGAGAGGATCCCTCCCCCATACCAGACACCCGCCCTCTGTGCACTGAGTACACTCTACAGATCGGACCATAGCCACGCCCACCTGATGCTCCGCCCCGCCCACCTCCACACGAGCAGTTTGGTTACCATAACGATATGGTAATACAGACAGCCTTTGGCTCCAGCTATTGCCAGCATTATGAGGTTACACAGCAGCACATCCCAGCTGCTGAATACATTTCCAGGGGTTAATTTTACCCGCGTTTTTTGGCAATCACCATGGGGACCACACAGGGATTGGGGTAAGCTACACCTGTTTTGCATGTTATGTACTTATTTGTTTTTATATATTAATGTTGGTTTGTGTAATGCACCTTATCCTGATGAAAGTTCTGTATTAAGAACTGAAACGTCGATTTTGTGTGGCAGTTGCTGAATAAAAGCTAAGTTTTTTTCACCATTTACTTTTTGAAGTCCTTAGAGTGCTGTTACCTACCATTTTTATTTTTATGTTATTTGCTTTATTAGCACCAGGCATTAATCTATCTCTACAGGAGTGCAAGTATTTGAATATTTTGTATTTTCGGTCTGAATGGCAAAGGACCAATTATGCACCCGTGTTAATTTTGATGTACATGCAATATAGCTCCTCAGTCAAACAATATTGGGGCTGGTTATTGCTTATTTGTACCTTTTTGTACTATTATATTATTTGTACTATTGAAGCTTATTTTTAACTATTTCAGTGCTGCCACTCATTTTTTACTAAGGGCATCTTGCAGAATTTTTTCTAGCAAGAGTGCAACCAGAACTGGTATACACCAGTAATAGATATATACCCCCAAAATTTTTTTGTACATTACATACACACGGGTGCTTAATCTCTATGGAAGAGTTTTTTGCACAAGCAGGCGGCTTACTGGAACAGGCAGAAACCTTACAATATACTGAGGAAGACGCAGAACGGATTAGGTGGGATGAACTGACCACAGATCTCCCCCAGACTACTACCCTCAAAGAAATCTACTTGGAACTGATACGGTTAAAAAAGAAAGAAACCGACTTGGATTTGCACGGACTGTTCCTATCGGATTACCACAGGAGACTACAAATACCAAGGGGGTTTAGGATTAAGAACATCCCCACAATAGGGCGAACAAAACCAAAAGTCTGCAAGAAATGGATTGCAGTACTAAATAAATGTTCCCTAGACCTGATTCTTATTATCATAGAAGACGTAAAGGAAGATCTTATTAAAATTAGACAACGTATTACACTACTTGAGGCAAAAGAGGCTTTATTATTAACCTCAGAAGAAGCAGCCCCTACCCTGTTGAAACTTGAACAAAATGTTAAAGAATATAAGACCGACCTGATTAGATTCAAGCGTGAAAAACAAGAAAAAGTCAAGAGTGACTACACGGAACACAGGGTATATAGGTGGTTGAGTGGCCAGAACGAGGCCCCACGCTTCACAAGGAACAGGAGACCCATTAGGAGACCAAGGCAATATACAATAGATAAAACCTCAGCGGATTCCACCTCAGACTCAGACTCCCAACCAAGAACCCAGAACGTACAACAAACAAACCTTTTTTTAGAGAAAGGCAATACAGCAACAGGCACTACTACGAGACAACGCGCCAGACAAGATATCGAAGAAAGCGATATATCACAAGAAGAGGACAGAAGGGTAGGATTTACTGGGCCAAGAGGCAGACCACCACGCCGGAGATAGTACCAATTTTCAACCTATCAACACGGCAACTTACCAACGCAGAAAACAAATTACTGATGAGAGGCCTCTTTTTTGTACCAACTACATACCCCAATCCACTTACTCAGGAGGTGGAAATATATAAGTTTGGGAGAAACTTAAGATTGAAAGATTTCTTTAAATCACAGAGTACACAAGAACCATCGAGCAAGATGTTCAAAGTTAAGAGTACGTGGGATCCCCTACCCAATCAGTCCACAATAAAGACATTTCTAAAATCTTTAAATTATGAAACCCAACTGCACCTTAATCAACGAACAAAACATAAAACTAATATTACTAAAGAAGAAAGAAATATAATAACTTCGCTAGCCAAGGACCCAAGTCTGATCATTCGACCAGCTGACAAAGGTGGGGGTATAGTGCTTCTGAACTATACGGATTACAGACAGGAGATTCTCACACAATTGGGAGATCTGACTACGTACTCAAGACTCACTGCAGACCCTACTATAACTATAATGCAAACTATCCAACAGACCCTCCAAAGAGGACTGGAGGCAACCTACATCACCCAGGAGCTTTTTGATTTTTTACTACAAAAAAATCCGAGAACACCAGTAATATACACATTACCTAAGATACATAAAGATCCCATATCACCACCAGGAAGACCCATTGTTTCAGCAATAGGAGGGGCCCTTGAACCAATAGCCAAATGGCTAGACTACCTGTTCAAGAAACCCGTTGAGGAGTTGCCCACTTGTATCAAAGACACCCCAAGTCTTCTTAAATTATTACAACAGTTTACTGGACAAGAATCTGAGTTTACTTTTATAACGTGTGACGTTAAAAGCTTGTATACTATTATCCCACATGACATGGGCATCAATGCTATGCGGACTATCCTGACATCTTCAACATCATACACGGGACCACCTGTCGAGTATGTACTAGAATTACTACACCTTGTACTCAGTCTTAATTATTTTAGATTTGAGCATACCTGGTACAAACAAATCGCAGGAACCTCGATGGGGGCGGCTATGGCGCCAATGTACGCTAATAGCTATATGTATGCATTTGAAAAAGAACATATACTTACACCCTTCATGGATAATATACTGCTTTACCGCCGATTCATCGACGATATCATTATCATTTGGAAAAATGGGGGACCAACACCAAATCAAATGTTGAATACCATCAACAATCTGGATACACCAGTCCGCCTCACAATGACAACCAATGACAAGCAGATTGACTTCTTGGATGTTCGTTTGTATAAAGAAGAGGGCACAATAGCCTATACTCTATTTAACAAACCCACGGACAGGAACACTCTCCTGCATGCTGAAAGTTACCATCCGAAACATCTCATTAAGTCACTTCCACAGTCACAATTTATGAGAGTAATACGTAATAACTCCAATGTGGCAAATACCCAACTCCAACTACAAGATATGTGGGAAAAATTTCTTGCACGGGGTTACAAGCCCGTGGATCTATCTAAGGCATTGGACAGATGTTATGAAACACCGACACAGAATACAGTAACAACAGCACCAACTGAAAGATTGATATTCCCAATAACATATACCACCATATCTGACGAGATAAAACAATCAGTGGACCGTAATTGGCGAATTCTACAGAATGATACCAGTTTACCACCTCAATTTAAACAGCGCCCAATGATGTGTTACCGTAGGGGCAGCAATTTGAGGGACCTACTGGTTAAAACTGACCCCATACATTGTTATAGCAAACCTACTACCTACCAGAACCTGGGGTGTCACAGATGTTTGGGCTGCGTGACATGCAGCCACATGATCCCCAGTAAATCATTTGTACATCCACACACTGGAAAAAAATACCCCATAAAACATAGACTAACTTGCACAAGTGACTTTGTGGTATACAAATTGGGGTGTCCTTGCGGTTTGATGTATGTGGGGAAAACTGATCTACCACTACGAGAGAGAATTCGCAACCACCGTTCAAGTATACGTACAGCCTATAGAGACAATGGGTCAGAACAGCCGGTGGCGAAACATTTTTTGGAGAAAAATCACCCCTTACCAGCAATGAAGTTTCTGGCTATTGATCACATCCCACCACCCCTAAGAGGTGGCGACCGTAAGAAGCTCCTACTACAAAGAGAACTTTATTGGATCCGAACACTGGATACTGTGCAACCCAGAGGACTAAACGAAAAATATACTCTAGGTATATTCTTATGATATATCTCCAGGACTGGACCAAAAATATTCTCTCATTTTAATGCTCCAAAAATGTTTTTGTGTATATATATTGGACTCTAAGAATTAACCACCTCTGTATATTAGTTTATAGCCTGTATGTTCTTTATGTATGCGTATTATACTGTGGACCGATGAGCGCACTAAAGTTTGACACATTACCATTGGACAGCACCGACATTATATGTATTCCTTGCACATATAAATGACAATGGTCTGTCTAGACACACGTCCCCGCAGGAACTTTAGAATCACCACTACTCTTTTTATGACAGTGTATTATTATTTAACACATTTATGGGTCATGCTCTATCCATGGTTGAAGTACTAACCTTGGATATAACATTATCCATGTATGATTATGCCATAAGGGCTGACTTATTATACAGCTACCCTGGGAATAATAAACCCAGCGTGCCCTTTGTATCTATTCAAGGGCTTATTGTTTACTCCTTGTCTATTTATTCATTCAATATCAGACATTATGACATCTATTTATTCATTCAATATCAGACATTATGACATCTCCTTGTCTATTTATTCATTCAATATCAGACATTATGACATCTAGCTCCTGCTATGCTACACTACATACATGTAGTCAGCATCTGTAATATAGCCCTGATTCCACTCTATATCCAGCCTCAGACCCTGCTATTTGCAAGTTAACCTAGAGGTATTCTATATAGGTCACTTTCCCAGCCCTCTATGGTCACACAATAGCTTTGTTTTAGACCTACTTCTTTGCCATGTTTTTGACATGGAAGTCACAATGTAGTGTCCTTTATGTCTGTGCTCTCTACCCCTGTTAGCAGATTATCCCTCTGCCATCTATCCTTTAAACCAGTGAGGCATCACAAGTATGCAGAGAGAGGATCCCTCCCCCATACCAGACACCCGCCCTCTGTGCACTGAGTACACTCTACAGATCGGACCATAGCCACGCCCACCTGATGCCCGCCCCGCCCACCTCCACACGAGCAGTTTGGTTACCATAACGATATGGTAATACAGACAGCCTTTGGCTCCAGCTATTGCCAGCATTATGAGGTTACACAGCAGCACATCCCAGCTGCTGAATACATTTCCAGGGGTTAATTTTACCCGCGTTTTTTGGCAATCACCATGGGGACCACACAGGGATTGGGGTAAGCTACACCTGTTTTGCATGTTATGTACTTATTTGTTTTTATATATTAATGTTGGTTTGTGTAATGCACCTTATCCTGATGAAAGTTCTGTATTAAGAACTGAAACGTCGATTGTGTGTGGCAGTTGCTGAATAAAAGCTAAGTTTTTTTCACCATTTACTTTTTGAAGTCCTTAGAGTGCTGTTACCTACCATTTTTATTTTTATGTTATTTGCTTTATTAGCACCAGGCATTAATCTATCTCTACAGGAGTGCAAGTATTTGAATATTTTATATATATATATATATATATATATATTATAATTTTTTTTAAAGAGAGCGAGAACAAAAGGTCAGGGTTTGAAGGTAAAAATTTGAATACTCATGTAAGTAACAGAATTACTGAAAGTGTAATAAACACTGTGAATAGTCACCCAGTGGAAAAGGATAACAGTGATGTAGAAATTGAAGCAGATACCCTTAAGCGATTCCACTGAAACTTTCAAGGACTCACAGTGAAATTGAACCGTAGTAGATACCTGGAATAGCTTTCTGGTGATAGCAGTAAAGGCTAACTGTGATCTAGAACAGTTATTTTCTGTAATGACCCTCTAATTAGAACCGTAAACAAATATAATAAAACGTGGAGCTGTTAAAAAGTATTCTTTGCTTGTTTCTTTGTAGCTAACTATGCCAAGCCCAATGCCAGAGTATTTGAATGTGCACTATATCTGTGAATCCGCTTCCCGTCTGCTTTTCCTTTCCATGCACTGGGCCAGGTCTATTCCAGCCTTCCAAGCCCTGGGGTAAGTAGATGCCTTTCCTGCCTGGAAAATACTCCTCAATGTGTCATAAACCGAGCAGCTTGTGACTTCCATTAGTTTTGCTGAATACATCATGGACACCTCAAAAGGTGTATTTTTGTGGCCACATCACTCTAACCATTAAAGGGATACAGTAGTCACCAAAACAACTTAATGAAGCAGTGGTTTCATTTTCAAACAGATGTAACTTAATTAAAAATATATATAAATTTTTTTATCTCCTACTTTGTAAATTGAACTTTAGTCAGATACAGGAGGCTCCTGTAGGGTTTAGGAAGCTATTAGCAGAGCAGGAAATAAGAAATTTTAAATTAAACAGAATTAGAAATAAATAAAGTGTAAACATTAGATGACTCTTTACAGGAAGTGTTTAGGAAGGCTGTGCAAGTCACATGCAGGGAGGTGTGACTAGGGCTGCATAAACAAAGTGATTTAACTCCTAAATAGCAGATGATTAAGCAGTGAGACAGCAGGGGAATGATCTATACACCAAAACTGCCTTATTAAGCATACATTGTTTTTTTGACTATAGTGTCCATTTAAACCCTTAAGGACCAAACTTCTGTAATAAATGGGAATCATGACGTCACACATGTCATGTATCCTTAAGGGGTTAAAGAATCATGGAGTGATGACACGGTATTAACCCGATTCTGACAGCTAAATCTGTATTTCTTCTTTGAGCATGGATCTCTTGTTGGTACTCTGTAATAACACACTTTCATCTCTATCCAGACAGGATTGCAACACAAGCCTTGTCCGTGCCTGTTGGAATGAGCTGTTTACTCTAGGACTTGCGCAGTGTGCACAAGTCATGAGTCTTTCCACTATTTTAGCCGCTGTTGTCAACCATCTACAAAACAACATTCAAGAGGGTAAATTTGTGTCTATTTCATCTCTTATCTTTATTGTCAGTTATACATATTCACTTACAAATAAACATCAACAGAATAGCATTTCACATAATTAAGACATTGGGTGAAAAGAACCTAAATTAATTATTCTTCCGGGTATTTACACTTGCACTTGTATTTCATGCCCCATGTGTGGAGAGCATATTTGTGTGTGTGTGTATGCCAATTATATATAAAACATAATATAAATATATATTGCCACTTATCCAAAGGCCATTGGCGGGTGAAAATTCAGCTCTGGCAAGTAAAAAATGGGATCTCCAGGTTTTTACACTGTTCTATTAGAATAGGACTTAAGGGGAACGGGGGGGTGATTAATTTGTGTGTATGTATGTATGAATATACACACACTACTTTTACTTTATCCTTTCAAGCTAACTACTACACAATATTGGCCTTGATTTTATTATTTTTTTTGGATATGCTTTTCAAATTATTTCATTATTATTATTTTTATTTTATTTTTTTATTCTTTATTTTGTTCGTGCGTGTGTTGAACATGTGGCGTAGCAGTGCCACTACAGCTATACATTTCCCTTTTAAACATATGGCATTAAATACATACATTGCACTTTTTATGTGTTAATAGGGTAAGTACGCAGGGATGTCTTTCGTTTTATATAGTTAACGCTAGACGTAGAAAAATCAGTGCTTAGTCGGTTTGTCTCTGAGCTGGGCTAAAAACTGTCAGTCAGACCACTTGTTATGTTTTTGTATGGCTATGCTGGGTAGCTGGTTAGAGGCTGGTGTTGTTACGTCGATTCTATGGGGTTTCGTGTGTGTCAGGCTATTTAGGGTGGCGTGATCTCATTGCGGTGTGTATTTCTGTGTGCCAAATTAGTTCATATTTTAATCAATTTTTATATATTGATATTTTGAAAAAAATCTTGTGAAAATTGTATCCAAAAATAGTAAACGAAGGCCATAATTTGAAAAGTTTTAATACAAGATATAGGCAGCTTGCGGTAACTAATTTATCTTTTTTTTTTTTTTTTTTAAGACCTCCAAGTGACAGGTCCACTTAGTTTGTTGTATAAGATTTCTTAGGAAAGTGGGGAAAAAAAGCTGTTTTATTATGCTTTTTCAAGTGCATGATGTTTTCCTACTTAATGAAAGTCCATTTCATAACATGCCATTGTGTGACTCTAATTTCCTGTGCAGACAAACTTTCTGGGGAGAGAATAAAGCAAGTAATGGAGCACATCTGGAAACTACAGGAGTTCTGCAATAGCATGACCAAGCTAGATATTGATGGATATGAATATGCGTACCTGAAAGCTGTGGTTCTCTTCAGCCCAGGTTAGAAACGGTCTTTCATTGGTGTGTGTCTTTTTTCGCTTTTGGCTATGTGAACATTGTCGGAGCTCCAGGGTAAAAAACAAAACAAAAACGTATATTATTTATTCTCACATAAAAATATTTGATTTAAATCTGAGAAGACAAGGCCAAAGGTGTTTGAGCACCTCATTGTAACAGCTGCTACAACAGACAGGATGTGGAAGCCCCCAAGATCACAGAAAAGGTCCACTTTGCTAGGGATGTTTCTTCAGCCCTTCTCTTTCCCCTTACTCATCCACTAATTAAGTCCAGACCAGTCCACTAATACAGGACACCATTGTTCAGCAGCAGTAAGCTCTTCATTATCCCTGCACTGACTAACACAACAGGTAGAGAGAAAGCAGTCACCACAGCCTGCTCTGATTGAAGCACACTGATCAAACTTTCTCTTTTATATCCATGTCAGCATGTTGCAAGGTGAAGAGATCTTCCAACTGCATGTGTGATTCTGTTAGGCATGCCCAATGCACTTTTCCGTCGTTCCTAGGGATAGAACACTGGTTATTGAAGGGTTTTATCAAAATGCAGACAAGATCTCCATGCACAAAGCTATATGGTCAAACTGGAACGAAATCTCTATATCAAATACAGTTGATATTTCCTGAATAATAAATGCCATGTAAGTTAATCTGCCAATTAGGGAAGGGGTTTTACAGAACTACTGGTAACTCATTTTTTTGTTTAAGATTATATGACCAAACTGAATTTGAACTGTTAAAATGTATATTGCTTCCCTGGGTTGAGACTGAACATTGTACTAAATGCATATCCCTCTCCCCCTACCCCACTGTACTCTTCCTCTCCCCCCCACCCCTGCTCCCTCTCTCCCAAAAGAAAAAATATGGCACGTAGAAATAAAATGCAAGGGCTTGCAAGACACAGCAAGGGATTTGTTGATGCACATAATGGATTAAATAGGAACAAATAGCTTAGAAATTGAACAAAACACTTTTTATACATAACCCATATTGTATCAACTTGCACTGCCTGTGAGTTTGGAAAACTGCTGGAAATTGTCTTTCTTTTTTTCTACTTATTACAGGGTTTTTCGCTAAAGAAACATTGTATGGGATTCAAAGTAAATTTACACTTTAATGCCAAAATACCCAAACTGAAAAAATTCAGTCCAGCTTTTCACTTTAAATTCTCACCATTGTGAATTATCTTGTGTGTGTCTAAAGGGTTACTCCAAGCACCATGACTACTTCAGTGATTAAAGTGACCATAGTGCATTGAGTGTGTAGGTGCAGTGTTTTGCTATGAAACACTGCACATTGAGTTTAAACACTTTCCTGTTGAAGGTGTCACTCAACCTCTGGCAGGTTCATTGAGGCATCATTTGCCAACATGGCAAGATTCTATAGTGACAGTTCGCATTAGGGGGGTTGGTTTTGCCTTTATGATGAGAAAATATATTTGTTTGTTTACTAAATATCATTGAGAGACTGCCTTTATGGATCATACAGATCATCCTGGACTGTCCAGTACACCGCAGATCGAAAAGTTTCAAGAGAAGGCACAAATGGAGCTTCAGGACTATGTGCAAAAAACTTATCCAGATGACACATACAGGTAACTGAACTCTTCACAAAAGGGCAAGTAGGGGGAGGATGTGATTTCCAGCATTGTATCAGGGATGGTTACACCATGGAAAGATATGGGCCCAGCAACCCCTTTTGTTATTTAAATTCTTTTATTGAAGCAAAATAAAATAATAAAAAGTTAGTTATTTGGGATATTATCGCCTACATGGGAGATGGCATACTTAACTCCTGAGTCACTTAATGTTTCTTATGGCAATAGATAGGTTTTTAATAGGGCACCCTAAGCAACAAAACCAATACATCTCAAAGGAACACTTCAATGCCCAAGTATAAAAAAAAAACTGTTTAGTAGATATAACCAAAGGATAATAAGTATGCATTTAATTTGTGTTTTTCTTTTTTTCATTGGGAGTATATAAAAAAACAGCTTGCAAAAGTTGCAGATCTTATGTCTGCTGCCTTTACAAGCCTCCCCACCCCTTCTAATCCCGACCCAGACTTTCTGTCAGTGTCCAATCACAGACTTTCCAATGCAGATCAATGAGAAGTCTTTGCCAGGCAGGTGTTCTGGGCACTAGCCTGCCTCTTGAGTTTAGCTCCACAACCAACTAAACAATAAGAAAGTAACAGGACAGGTTTTCCGTAACAAGGTTAAGTGCTAATTTCTACTGAACTCTGGACGTTTTGAAAAATGACAAGAGGACACGCTCTTCACACAAAAAAGCACTTCCGCAAACTAAACCAATTTAAGGGTCTGGATTATCCCTTTAATGTAGTCGGTTTTTGTGCGTAGATGCTGTCCCATTACTTGTACAGTGTCAAATGTATCTAATTCTGAGAAATGTCAATGTTCAAGAGAATGCCTCTGGTCAGGCACACAGCATTAGAGGCAGTACCTACTTCAAATATTACTCCAGTAAGAAAACAAATATATATACCTCCAATTAGGTCATCAATCCTGATGACTTTTAGAAGGTTTTCATGTTCCATGCCATCACCAGTGGCGTACATACCATGGTCCCAGCTGCGACCAGGCCCATCACTCCAGGGGGCCCTGCAACCGGGTACCCGCCGCCATCTTTTGTGGCCACCGCCCGTGCGGCAAACCGCCGGGGCCACCAACATGGGGTCCATCGGGTGGCCCGTGCTGTTAGGGCCACCCGAGGGAGATGGATTCTCAGGGGGCCCGGTCAGTGCTGCAGCACTTTAACAGCGCGACCGGGCCCCCTCTGATGAGATCACACGCTGGGAGGAAGTGATTGCCCTGGTCACTCCTCCCAGCAATCACACAGAGCCTGAACGGGAGGAAGCAGAGGAGGGAGTCAGAGTGGGACTCCCATCAACCTGAGCCACCACTGGACCCCAGGGAAAGTCACTCTCCTGCACCTAAAAGGTAGGGAACAGGAGGATGACTTAAACATTTTCTGTGTGTGTCTTTGTATGTGTCTGTCTGTATGTATCTGTCTTTGTGTGTGTGTATATGTGTCTATATATCTGTCTGTATATGTGTGTGCGTCTCTATGTGTGTGCGTCTGTCCGGGGGGGGGCACAGATCAGTTTTGCATCGGGGCCCCATGGATTGTGTGTATGCCACTGGTCATCACATATCGCATAATGCGGCTAAGGCTTTTCTATGAAAAGTAAATGATTGAAGAAAAATAATCAGGATTGATGACCTCATTGGAGGTAGAGCAGCTGATGGAAGAATACTGTCCTGGCTTTGGAATAAAGGTACGTTTTTATAGAGTTTTCTAGTTTAGAGTTATTTATTTATTTAAATGGGGATCCCATAATCTAAAATAAAGAAGCTTGTCTAATTATTAGCTACTTATAAACAGAATACCAATTCCTTTAGAGGGCTACTATCTAGGTTCTCTGTACCAAATTAAACTTTCTCACTGTGGTTACAATGAAAGAACTTCACAGCTCCATTAAAACTCAGTTTATGCCTTTAGCCTGGCTAGCCAACCGTGTAAAACGGCATTTATCTGCAGAGATAAACACCAATTTTGCAACAAGCAGGATGCATTGTGGTTTTAGCATTTGCTCCTGTCTAGAAGAAATTCTTAGAATAAAAAAAAAAAATCTCCTCCACCTCTTGCAATATGTCTCTACAAAACAATGTCCCAAATGACCATTGCCAGAAGATCTCACAGAAAGCCTTCCAGTGATTTTGTACACAGTGGCCATTTATAGCACTCTTTCATTCTCATACTTAGCTAATGTTTTTTTCACGTCCACTCCAGGCTGGCACGAATCTTAGTGCGGCTCCCGGCCCTACGACTCATGAACTCCAGCATCACAGAAGAACTTTTTTTTACTGGCCTCATTGGGAACGTTCCCATCGACAGCATAATCCCTTATATCCTCAAGATGGAGACGGCAGAATACAATGGGCAGATTACGGGGACCAGCGTATAACCCGAGCCAATGCACTTAAAGCACTTGTAAGTGCACCCTATTAGGGAGCAAGAAAAAACAAAAACATTTTGGGGAACATGCACTTATGCTTCAATCCAGTGTAAATGATAACATTTTCTTTCTCCATCTGGAGGTTTGAATAGCCTCCTGTTTTATCCACTACCTGGAAAGAAACAAAACGTTAACAGCCATAACCAGAAGACTAGATTGGAGCTCGTCTGTTACGTTGTATTTTTGTCTACATTTCGATGAAGACTTTAACATGTTTTTGTAGTGTAAGAAAATCAGTTGCCAGTGAAGGCAGATTGTACCATCGAATCACTTGCCAAAAAAAATTGGTATTGGCCAGGTAATCCAAACAAGGTAACTACCCTGTAATACTAACTTTTTCCTCTCCATGATTTTATATTTATTTATGTGTTATGTGTGTGTATATATATCATGATTTTATGTATCTCGTCAGGCGTAACTTACTAGTCTTGGTACTTGTTCACTTACTGTGTGATATTTTATAAAGGTGCCTGATGAGATGTCCCTTTTTTTTTTTTTTTTTTTCCAAGACAAAACTTTGAAGTAGATGACTGACTTCTTAATACTGTGTTGCTTTATCCAATACTTTAATTGGGGAGAGAAAGGATTCAGTTCTAAAATAAATATTCGATATATTTAAATCCGTTAAAATAGAAATTCACCTTTCCTATGGTATGCATATAAAATAATAGCTTTTAGCCCCTTCCCTTATTAATGTATACTTGTTTTTGTGTATTTGCGTTTCCTTAAATTTAATATGGCTTGCCCTCAAACGTAAAATTTGAGCACCCACAGTCCGGACCGGTGTGTCTTTGTTAATAAATGGCCAGGATTCAGCCTGAGGCCTTACTGTAGCTTTTGAAGACAATACATTCCTAGTTAGGAGCTTTTGATGAAAATGGCATTAAGGAGGGTTCTGTCCACGGAGTCTCTTTTTCCAATCTTGTTCTGTTTCTCATAATTTGAAGCACTTTCCTATGACTCCTCCCAGTGCCATTATGCCCCATGAAAGCCCCTCTTTTTGTCATTGGAGCTTTTGGCTCCATATCACAATAGTGCATAACGATGCAGCAGACAATCAGGTAACTGTATAGATTGGGAACAAGCCAGAGGCATCTTCATATGTGGACACTTGGTTTGTGTTCCAGCTTCTAGGATATCATAGGTGCAAAGTATGACAGTGCACTAGAAGTAAAAACTCTTCATACTTCATATATTCATTACTGTCACTCTTGTCACTTGAATTTTTCTTTACATAACAAACAATATAAAGTAATATTTCATGCAACCAGTTTCCCTTACTTGAGCTGAGAAGAGACTTTCAGATAAAAGGCTGCTGGCAGCTAGTCAGAAAATATGAAGTCATTAGTTGAGCTGGTTAAATTATCGCATTCTGCTGTGCAGCATAGAGGGAGTTTAAGAACTGCCTGGTGATTCAGAGTTCTCACTATGCCCAATGAAGTATGACAAGAAGTTTGTGAACATTAAAATTGTTTGCTTTTAATAGCAGCTGCTGAGCAGCTAAAAAAAATCAACAAAAAAAATTATACAGTTTAAAAACTGTTCCATTCTAATGTATAGAACATTTCAGATGTAAGAGTCACTTTAATTCTAAGAGCTCCAGATTTTTGTTTGGCACGTTATTATAGATTTCTCTCCTCTCTTTCAACCTTTGGGATTCCAAAAGGTTAAACTTTTGCCTGTGTGATGTTTGAGAGATACTCCTAAAAAGAAAGAAAATTGTATAAAAAGAAAAATATCTACATTTCAAGTTTTTAAATGTTTTTTGCCTCAACATTTTGCTGTAAAATGTGTAATTGTTGAATACTCCAAGCACTTGCAATTTATATTTATGACTTTCAGTTATGTTTAAATGCTCTTGTTATTATTATGCATTGTTTTTTATTATAGTTTTCCTTAGAACTGTATCAACGTTCCCAGAGCACGCCATTACATTTTCACTGATGGACAAAGACTTAATACTTTGAGTGCCGGTTGGGTAATGCCACTACATTCTTTGGCACCCATTGGTTTGGTTATTGGGATGAAAATTACTAGTCACTAGTGTGAATGTTTGTTCAAGGAAAAGAATACATTTCCCAGCTGCTGTGCACAGTTCTTCCCATAATTCTTAGCATTATGGGAACTTTTGCTTGCAGTGGCACAGAGACCCAGAGGCTGCCTTATCCTTGTTTTATGGCATATAACCTTACTGAAAGGTTTACATTGTCTTTACTCATCCATAGAATTTAATCCTCAAATCGTGTATTTGGCACTTTAGAATGAGCCTATTAGGTTACATTTTATGTGTGTTTCCTATGGAAAGAAGCCTGAAGAAAGCACTCCTTAATAAACCCTTTCCTGCACTTTCCCTTTGGAGATATGCTGCAAACACCCATTTTTCTACATATCTCGTACAGCAGGGGTAGGCAACCTTTTGGCACTACAGATGTGTCATGAGAGATGCCCTATACATCATCTGGAGTGCAAAATGTTGCCTACCCTTGTCCTAGAGTGTGTACGTACATAGATGTGTGTGATATAGATTGGTGCTAATCCATCACTCCATTCTATCTGACTCTACAAACAAGTGAATTGATTGGGATAGTCTTTCCAAACCATTATTGCATATTAACATTGTTATTTACTAAGATAAGGATGCAAAGTTAATTTCAAATTAAAGTTCATAGTAACCAAACTGACAGCATACCTAACTAAGAGAATTTTTCCAGTATGGCTATGTGACCTTAAAGGGACACCAGGTGCTAGAACCACTACAGCTTAATGTAAAGGTTCTGGGCCAAAGATACTAAACTGCCTTTTCCGAGAAAAGGCAGAACTTGCATTACTGTCTAATGCTACTTCTAGTGTCTGTCACTCAGACTTACTGGATGTGATTCTGCCAAGATTGCTCTGCATAGAGACGCTTTCCCCATAGTGATGTATTCTCCCCTAATTGCTTCTCTATGGAGAAACATTAGATTGGATGAGAGCCATACTCTAAAAAGCTTTTAAAACACTCTAGTGTTAAGTATACAAACATGTATTCCTAATGCTAGTGTTCCATTAAATTTGAAATTCACTTTGAATTCTTACTGTAATTAATAAATCTGTAAATCTCCAGCCTGGATTGTCTTTGGGACACCGTTCAAATGATGCCAGAGTCGGCCAATGATAATAACTGATAATGATGTATGTTGTGATCCTATCATGTACTGGTACCCTTTACTTTGGGCAATAAATGAATTTTAGTGGCCTTGGGGAACAACTGCCCCTGCCAGTTCTCACCTGTGTAAAATGCTCACTTTGTATAAAATGAGTCAGATGTATTTTTATTATGTGTGATTGGAAATCTGACATTAAATCATTGCATATAGTCAGACAAATTATTGCTAACTAATACGTCTCATGGCAACAAACTGTAAATGTTAAAGGGACACTATAGTCACCTGAACAACTTTAGCTTAATGAGGTTGTTCAGGTGAGAACTATAGCTCCCTGCAATCTTGAGAAAATACAGTGTTTACATTGCAAGCTAGGAACACCTCCAGTTGCAGTCACTCAGAGTGAACCAGAGGGACTTCGGAGTTGATAGAGGCATAATATGCCTCCATCCACTCAGATCTGCTGTCAGCAGAGCACAGGGCAGTAATGTGCACAGCATCCTGTGATTCAGTATCTCCTCCCTCTGCATGCAGACACTGAACTTTCCTCATAGGGATTAATTGATTCAATTAATCTCTTTGAGGAGATGCTGATTGGCCAGGGCTGTGTTTGAATCATGCTGGCTCTGCCGCAATCTGCCTCTTTGTCAGTCTCAGCCAATCCTATGGGGAAGCATTGTGATTGGATCAGGCTACCACATGTCAGCAGACTGTTTGTTTGTTTTTCTGAGTCTAACAGCATGCAGATTTACAGCTTCAGGCTTGAATACAGTAATATTTTTACTATATTTATGGAGGCATGAGGGGCCCAGGGGGGCTAGATGGTGGTGTTAACACTATAGGGTCGGGAATACATGTTTGTATTCCTGACCCTATAGTGATCCTTTAATAAAAGGTTATGCTTGAAAACCTATACAATAAGTATCATTGACATCCAGTATCCTTATGATGCTTCACATTGGAAAACTTTAGCGTTTTCCATTATTATTATTTTCTTCTAGTGTCCTTTATCTGCCTGTCTCAAGTACACAACTTGGTTCTCTGTGTTGGCGGGGGGGCAAGCCAGGGCTCAAAATTTCCACTGTCTCACTAGCATGTCGTAATTGAAAATTTAGCTCTGGTAAATAAAAATGTTTCCCTGGTAGGTGCGACATGGACCCTTCACTAACTTTTAGCCCTGTCTAGTAGCATAGGACTTGTAATTTTCATACATGGCAATTATAATTTCAGTATATAAGGCTTTTCAAGCAGATTACCTATGGCTCCTGCAGTATATATCCATTAATGCCCTTTATTGAGCCCCCTTCACTCACACTGGCACAATAGTAAATTGAATTATAGCAAATTCCTGGTCTTGTGTCTGTAACAAGAGGCTCGTGAGGCTGGCGATGGTTCTGCACAACTAATCTGAATATCATCAGTTTGCTCAGGTGTCATTAGGCATAACAGAAATGTTTCTGTCCCTTCTACATGTTTGGGTTTGTTTGTGCATGATTTGAGGTGGCAAGTGAACTTTGTTCTTGAGGTGGCTTTCACTGGTAACAAATCTAAGATATTGGTGAAGATTTACGTGTCACTTATAGAAAAGTGCTTAGACTGCAGAAATCACCATAGAAACCAGTCAAATATTCCTACTAATTGCTTTTAGACGTTTGACATATTTTTCTATTACTGACACTTTTAATGCCCCATCAAAAACATGGACTGCATCTTGAGCTATATACTGTTTCAACCAATCAGTAGTTTTATGATTATATATATCTATCTCTCTCTCTCTCTCTATATATATCTCTCTCTCTATATCTATATCTATATCTATATAGAGATATATATATATATATATATAGATATATATACACACATATTGTCACTTGCACCACCACTTTCTAGTTAAAAAAAAATTGGATTTTTTTTATTTTTTCAATACATGGTGTGGTCCATTCTGTTCATTTAAATACCATGTATCTTCATTATGATGTATAGCGAATGGTGTTTTGGCAGTACAGTATATAGCAGAAAATATATCTGCAGTGCAGTATACTAACAGAAGATCTATGTGCATTATGGTATATAGACCTGTGTATAGTGCACACATGAGATGGAGTAATAATTACCTGGGGACGCCGCTAATGCTTATATACATGATTTGTACCACTCATGATAGTTTGTAATCATCTTTTTCAGTATCTTATTAACGTCTGTCCTTCTGCACTATACATATGCTAATACATCCACAATACTTTCCACAGTTACCTACCAAATGTATTAATAAAACTATGTACAACTGTAAACTACACTGTAATGGAAGTGTGGTGAATAGGTGTCTGTTTTCCAATGAATGGTGCAGTACAGCACAGATTAAAAAATGTAAACATGTTAACATGTTGTTGTATTACTTTGAAAACTTACCGTAAATCTTTTACCTTTTTTTTTCTTGTAAATGGACAGGCGCTGTGTATTTTGCATTAAGTAGGGAGTAACGTCTACTCTATTTTAACATATGATTTAAGTCATGTCCATTTTAAGCCTTCCTTCCTTTTACCAGCCTTTTTTTGTGTGATGATGTTTTAGCAAAGGGCATGTTTTTTTGTTTGTTTTTTTTTTATCTGAATTTTATATCTAATCATTGTCTTCGTCACGAAGAGACCTGCATTGTTGTTTTTTTGTATATAGAGTATTGCAGTGCATGACTTAGCTTATGCATTTTATTAAATGCTGTTTATATGTTGGCATTGTATTGTTGTTGCTTAATACTACCTGAATGAGGTTTATACTATTAAAGTGAATAACATACTTTACAGGCTGCAGCAGTTTGTTTACTTGTCTGTGACATTATTGTAATGCTATAAATAGAGGTTATTGGATCCCCAGTCTTTCATTCTACACACTCACCCAGTGTGTGTTAGGTGGGTCAATATTTTATCTCTATGATAATCAAATGATACTTAATGTGCATTGTAATGGAGAAGGAGTACATGTGCCAATCTGCTCCTCCTCTACTAAATATCCAAGGAAAAGTCAGAATGTGTTTCTGGAAATTATACCAGCCATTCTTCACATCTACTGCCAGTGGGATAGCCAGTTGCCCTGGCACTATGTGGTCTATACATTAAAATGTGTAACCTCCCATGCCTCTAAATATATGTAGAAATCTAACCTTGCCCTGTAAAATAAAACCTTTCCATACCATACAAGTACACCGTATCCTTTTAGAATTTTAAAAATTAGATTTCACCTGAAGCTCAGGAAAGCTGTGTTTTTGTTTTGTTTTTAAAAAAATCAAAACCTAGCAATTCACTTCCTCCAAAGGTTCTACTGTCATACTAAATTTATACTTGTAAATATGAACTAGATTTATATTCAGTAATTAATACGAATATAAATATGAAACCTAAATTTTTAAAAAATTTTTATGAAATTGCATATTCACAGCCCAATCAACTTCTTCTGTGCCTTACGTCTACGTGGAAGAGATGCAGATTTTGCATGCTGTGTTTTCGGGTTTATAGTCTCACTCAACACATCTTTCATTTGAAATACTTCATATAATTTCCTCCTAGCAATCAGTAGGTGTGAAGGATTTTTCATGTATTTGCCTGTGGGCCCTCAGTTAAACCTTCTCCCTGCTGTTTAAATGCCTGTATCCGTTCGGTTCAATATGTATGTACCACTTTAAGAACCAAGGGTATGTGTGTGTAATGCATTGCAGAACATTTTTAAAAAGTTGACAGTTGGCAGTTAATTCCTGGAGCCGTGAATAAAGTTCAGTTGACTCCCTGAACGGTGTTTCGCTGGTTACTGGGGGGATTTGGGATATTACCTCCTATACCAGCGGAGATCTGGGGACTTAATATTGCAGTCCCGTAACAGTAGGAATCTGTGCAGGAGGAAAGGGAACTGCAGTACTAAACAGCTGGATCCCTGGAATCCACAATGGTCACCGTCCTGCAGGAAAAAAGTTAGGGAAACGGGGGAGGAAGCATAGTAAAACAAAGACACATGAAATATTGCATAGAAAGTGTGTCTATCTGGCAGGAAATATCCTTGTTGGGGTGTGAGTCTGCATTTTTTTATTACTGGCATTTATCCAGAGCCAACCTATTCTGCAGGGTTGTACAATTAGGGGAGAACGTACAATATATACAGACCAATACAAAAGGTAAAGAGGGCCCAGCCCGTGAGTTGAGTTCTAGCCAGAATTTTGTAAGAAATGGATTCTCCCATATCATTCCATCCAAAACTTAAAAATGTAAGAAAACAAACCAGTCTCCCCTAAAGGTTGCAAAAAAGTGCCAATACATGTACTGCAAAATATACATGTAATATAAATATTCTGTATATATTTTACAGTACACAGATTGTTGCATCTTTCCCTCCATTTGATTCACATATCAAGTAAGGAGAAAGATTAGGAAAATCAAAATAAATAAAATTTGATATTTATATATTAAATATAGATAAAAAAATGTTCTGCCCACCCTTAAATTGGTCACTTTTGGTAATCTGTGAATAAAACTAACATTTAGTGGCTGTCTCCTAACCATCAATCTTATTCCTTTTTTTTTTCTGTCCTCACAGAATTCATGGTAGCACTTTTTTGGGATATACCAGTAGAGAGCACTCAGGAGTCTTTCAAGGTAAATTAGGGATTATTCTAGCTTTTAGTGAACGAATAATCTGAATTTTATTAAAGACAGGAGGCGAATATTTGCTTCTTTCTTTACTGTAACTCCCAGCAGCAAAGAAATGGTTAACAATGTTGTATGGAAAAATCAACCAATCATAACATATCTCAACTACAATATAGTGTCATCAAACTCCTCCCACTTCCTCTTTCTTGATGTTGCCAGTCAGTAGCAAAGTCAACCATGTAAACTTTAACCGGAACAGTTCCCGAAGCTGAAACTCGAGATGAAATCAACCATGTAAACGGAAAGTTGATCGAATAAACTTGAGATCTTCACACTAAAAGAAAAGAGAGACTTTGTGAAAGCAAGGTTTCTCGGACAAGAGAAAAAAATATATATAGTTGTACCCCCTATTTCCAATTATAGTTCAGACGAATTGGCAGAAAAATCAAAATTATAAAGATCTATCAGTACTCTATGAGATAGGTGTATAACCACAAAGGTGAGCAAATCGTATATAGCAGGTTTGTATGTAATAATGGTATCATACATTAATTATTGATTATGAGACTTACCTCGAGGGTTGGTTCCGGAGTGAACGAAGGGAGGGAAAATATTCGCCTCCTGTCTTTAATAAAATTCAGATTATTCGTTCACTAAAAGCTAGAATAATCCCTAATTTTATGGCAAGACAGGAGGCTTCATATTTGCTGTTTTAACGCTCTCGAATAATAGAACAAGCCGCACGTGTTTGTGTTGGTTTAAAATAAAAAATCCGAAAGGTAGATTCCCTTGACCAATCTGCGCAGGACAAAATATCCGCTAGTGAACTGCCGGCACGAAAGGCAGAGGATGCGGCCGCTCCCCTAACGGAGTGGGCCCCAAATGATCTATCGATTCCCGCCTGGATAAGTAACCATCTTATCCAGCGAGCGATAGTGGGGGAAGAGACCGGTTTGTGAGGTCTGACGTAAGAGATGAAAAGGGGACCGGTAGGAGAACGTAGGGCGGCAGTCGCCTCTGTGTAACAACGAGTACACAGAGCCACACAGAGGGCCGGCCTGTCGGGGAAGTATGGGTAAAAGACAGACGAGGAATTCGTCTTAGTGCGCCTAGTAATCGTAAATCGGACCCCTTCTGGTGGGAAGGAGACAGCGTGTGAATCAAAAGCTTGAACGTCAGAAACTCTGCGGAAGGACACCAGGCACAGTAGCAGGGCCAATTTTTGCAGAGAGCTGTCGAAGGGATAAGGCCTCGTTAGGTGGCCAGGACTCTAACAGTGCGAAGACTCGAGATATATCCCAGAAGCCAGAGTATTTGGCAGAAGGTGGCCTCGTCAAACGAATGCCTCGTAAAAGTCTGCACACAGAAGTATGTTTCCCAACTAAGGAGTTATCAATAGGGTCATGTCCCGCCGAAATGGCGGAACGAAAAATATTAATCGACCGGTATGATTTACCTTGATCGAAAAGGGATGATAGAAAATTTAGAATGGATGAGAGAGATGCTGAAACGGGATCGAAATCCCTCTCCAGACACCAGCTGACCCAAACTCGCCATGCGGCGAGATAGGTGCGCCTGGTTCCTGGGGCCCATGAATCCCACAGGAGTGTTTGAGCAGTGCTTGAAAGTCCTGCGACATGCCAAGCCCCCCTGAAACTGTCCAGGCCACTAACTGAAGGTGGCCCTGTAGGGCTAGTGGATGGTAGTCGCCCGTTGAGTTCTTGAGAACCCGATGTGAGCGAGGTAGAATGATGGGGTAATCTGTGGAAAGTTCCAGAAGAGTGGGGAACCACGTCTGGGCCCGCCATAGAGGGGTAACTATCACAATCCTGACCCCCTGTGATTTGACCTGGTGGAGAGTACGTTGAATCATGGAAAAAGGAGGGAAGGCATAGGCTCCGCTCCGTGGCCAATGTTGGAGAAAAGCGTCGACAGCTAGGGATAGAGGGTCTGGTAACCAGCTGAAATAATTGTCTGTTTGACGATTCAGTCGAGACGCGAAGAGGTCGAGCGTGAGCGGTCCCCGCAATAGGTGAATATGGTGGAATAGGAGAGGATCTAATTGCCAGTCGCTGGCATCCCTCCAGTGACGTGAAAACCAATCCGCGACTAAATTGTCGGGTCCTGGGAGATATTCTGCCCGAATAGACAGATTCCTGTCTAAGCAGAACTGATACAGATCCTTGGTGAGGTCTGACAGCAGTTTCGATTTGGACCCTCCGAGTCAGTTTACATATCGTACTGCGGAGATGTTGTCCATCCGAAGTACCAGAGAGCAGTTGGATGCTTCTTTGGCAAAGCTGCGGATAGCGAAGGATCCGGCAATGAGCTCGAGACAATTTATGTGAAGTGCCTGTTCTGACGGGGACCAGAGACCTCCTGTGTACGTTTGGGCGCACGTAGCACCCCAACCGAGTAGGCTGGCATCGGATTCCAGAATAAAATCTGGTTGAGATCCGAAAATCGCTTTCCCATTCCAGGCTTCCATATTGCGAAGCCACCAGTGAAGTTCAATGAGAACTTCGTCCGTTAGGAAAATGAATTGGTCGTAAGAGGTCGAGCGATGTAAATAGGAGGTTTTCAGCCGTTGCATTGCTCTGTAATGCAAGGGCCCTGGAAAAATAGCCTGAATTGATGCAGACAGAAGATCCAGAACGTGTGCTAGGTCGCGGAGCCGAGGTCGTTGTGACTTGAGTAATTTTTGAATCTCTCGTTTTATGTTTTTGATTTTGGAGTAGGGTAACTGTAGAGTTGCTTCTGAATCTATCTGAAAACCCAGAAATTGGACTATTTGAGAAGGTACCAGGTCTGATTTCTGTTAATTTATGACAAAACCTAGGTTTTGAAGGAGGGCAGAGGTCATGTGTGTGTGTTTGCGAAGTAATTGTTGATCTTGTGCCATGATCAGGATATCGTCCAAATATATAATTGAACGTATGCCCTGAGAACGAAGGAGCGCTATGACCGGTTTCATCACTTGGTGAAACACCAAGGGGCAGAGCAAAGTCCGAATGGGAGGCATGTGAACTGCCAAATGTTGCCTTGCCATCGGAATTGGAGGAAGGCACGGTGACTTGGTGCTATAGGGACCGTCAGATAAGCATCTTTGAGGTCGAATCTGGAGAACCAGTCTCCCACGCAGAGCAAGTCCCTGAGAAGATGGATACCTTCCATCTTGAAATGACGGTATGTGATAAAGCGATTCAACGCCTTAAGGTTGATAATGGGACGGTGGTCCCCCGTTTTTTTCCGAACCAGAAATATGTTGCTTAGGAAGGTGCAAGGGAAAGGCGAAGGTTCGATTGCCCCTTTGTGTACCAATTTTGTCAGTTCTGTGTTCAAGGTTAAAGTGTCTGCTTTTGACATCTCTAAGGGTGTCGGATGAGAGTATTGAACTGGATGTGTGATAAAATCTATTTTGAAACCTGTGACTGTATGAAGGATCCAAAGATCCTGAGAAAGAAGTTTCCACTGTTGTAAAAAGAATGTTAATCGACCTGCGATTGATACATTTTTTAAATAAGCAAGGTCCATTACCTGAAGCATTGCGTCCGCGCAGGGATGCAGAGCCACGTCCTCGAATTGAGCCTCTGGTGCTGAACAGCTGCCTGTGGTAGGGTCGTGAGTATCCTGTGGACCAATACTCTGTGGGTCGGGGCCTGTAGCCTGTAAAGGCTGCTGTACTGGTAGCTCGGCCCCTTGAGCGACCAGCTCTCCCAGAAAAACGATTTTGAGTAGTGAGAACACCCTACGTAGTGAGGACTGGGCTTTATTGAGTGTGGTAAAAACTGAGACATGCTTGGAGAGGTCTCGCATGAAACTGTTACCAAATAGAAGACCATCGGCCTCTGGGCCTAGTTCTTTAGTGCTCAAATCTACTAGTTTTGCATCGATTTTGTACAGTGCCGCTTTGCGTCTCTCAATTGAAATAGCCGTATTGGCGTTGCCCAGTAAGCAAAGGGCTCTCTGTGCCCATTCTCTTATAATATGCGGGTCTAGTTCACCGCTGGTGAGTGCCTCATCTGCGAGTATGAATATTTGTATGATAGGACCTGAAATGTCTAATAATTTGTCTTGGGTCGCTTTCAAACCCTGTTCAATACCCTTACGAGGGTCTTTACCAGATTTTGTTAAACAGGTGACCAGCATGGGGTCAAATTCAGGGGTAGAGGCAACTTTGCCTGGGATAGTAGGTCTCGGGCATTCAGCCCTTAGTTTGTTTCTGATTTCTTTTTCGAGGGGCTTGCGAAGCCACAGTTTACAGAAATTAGCAATATGATCTGGGGGAGCCCATTCTGCTGAGCGCGGGTGGCGTATCACCCTTGGGTCAAAAAGGGGAAGGCCTGAAGCATCCAGGAGGGTGTCTGAGTCAGGTACCTTACTCTTGTGGTCTTGACTTAGGAAGGTTTCTTTTACGAACTCCGATGTTGAGGAATCCTGGGGCGCATTCACCATGGGATCCTCATCAGAGTAATTGGGGTCATAGTCACTTAGAATATGGCCAGACAAACGTGAAGTAGAACCCTCTAGAGCGTCTGTAGCAGCCTGCGAAACGTATGGGTTAGAGTGTTTAACGACCTTAGCAGGAGCTTTGCCCTTGCCCGCAGTAGCGCTATTCCCTTTCCAGGGTCTCTTGCGCGGGGCACTATCTTGGTCGGAGATATGGGAGTCCTCAGAATCAGAGGGTTGTTGTGTAGAGGGGTGTACCTCTGGATTACGTTCATGGTAGACTGCCAGAGCCTTAGGAATGGACTCTGCGATAGTTGAGAAAAGCCATTCCTTAAGTTCGGCAGAAATCGCAGGGTCTTGGCGATCTGACATAATGTCAATTTCAAGATAAATGTAAACCCTATATAAACAACTATATATATATATATATATATATATATATATATATATATATATATATATATATATGTGTGTTAGAATGTCAATTAATGATGAGGCAACTCAATTAGAACAATATATATATATAATGTATAGTAAACAATGGGGGTCACCCACAAAAATAAATCAGGTGGTGTTAGCCACATAAATATTAACACAGCAGTGTTTTCAGTAGGTGGTGTCAACCACACAGATATTGTACATAATATGTACTTTAAATAAGTAAGTGGGGTTCACCCACAGGAGGGAAATAAAATGGTCAATCACACAAAATTTGTAAAATCAAACCACACTGTAATTATACAATTTAGGGAAAGGGGTTCACCCAGATTGTAATAGAATGGTCCTGTGTGGGCAAAGCCTGTGGAAAAACAGATAGGAGATAGATCAGTATAGTGATCGTTTTTAATGAGCATATGAAATGAGGTGGAGATAAGATGGCAGCAACCTACCTTCCACAAGATTAAATAAATATTGAAGTAACTTAAACCAGTAAAGCAATGCAATTGGAGCAGACTCACCTGGGAGGCAAGCAGCAAAGAAAGAGGAAGTGGGAGGAGTTTGATGACACTATATTGTAGTTGAGATATGTTATGATTGGTTGATTTTTCCATACAACATTGTTAACCATTTCTTTGCTGCTGGGAGTTACAGTAAAGAAAGATAAGCAAATATGAAGCCTCCTGTCTTGCCATAATATTTCATCTGTTGCTTTATTGAGCAATTACAAATTCACACAACGTTCCAGTCGACGTTTCAGTCTGTAAAAGTTGAAAAAAAAAAAAAAAAAAATATATATATATATATATATATATATATATATATATATATATATATATATATATATATATATATATATATATATATATATAAATAAATAAAATTTTGTCTCCCAAAAGCACATTACTCAACATTTGCACACTTGTGCCCAGTCCCTGTTTGCGACTGACTGTAAATTGTGCTGTCACTGTTTGAAATGTGTTTGTTTCTTGTGGATCAGCAGCAATGACCTGCACATGGGACTGATAGAAGTTGATTTACCCCAAGAATACACTGGTAAAGCTTTACAAATAATAAGGTTCTTGGGATATAACATAGTCTTGGTTCTCCAGGTAGTAATTGTATCACCCAATTTCATACAAATGCCATTATGTTCCTGCAATGCCAGTGTCTACAATGAGCTGAGGATAGAACACTGTCAAAGCTTGTTCTAAACCAGGGGTGTGTGGGGAAACACTACAACTCCCGGCAAGCCACGCGACTAAACCCTGCCTCATCCTGGTTATGACGTATTTGGTCCCGTCGTGCCGTGCGGCTGTGCTCTCCTTTGGTTGACCCCGCCGCAGCCATGCCGATGAAGGGCCGGTTCCCGATTCGCAGGACGCTGCAGTATTTACAGAGCGGAGACATCGTGTTCAAGACCAACGTGAAGGTCATGACCGTGAATTATAACACGCACGGAGAGCTAGGGGAGGGCGCTAGGTGAGTGTGAGTGACCGCAGAAAGGACTGCAAGGGAGTGTGAGTGACAGGAGTGAGGACTGCAAGGGAGTGTGAGTGACCGGAGTAAGGACTGCAAGGGAGTGTGAGGACTGCAAGGGAGTGTGAGTGACCGGAGTAAGGACTGCAAGGGAGTGTGAGTGACCGGAGAAAGGACTGCAAGGGAGTGTGAGTGACCGGAGAAAGGACTGAGTGACCAAGGAGAAAGGACTGCACACCACAAAGAGAGTGTGAGTGACGGAGAAAGGACTGCACAAAGGAATTAGCTGAGTGACCCGGAGGAGAAAGGACTGCAAAGGGAGTGAGTGACCGGAGGACTGCAAAGGGAGTGTAGTGACCGGAGAAAGGACTGCTGGGAGTGTGGTGACCGGAGAAAGGACTGCAAGGGGAGTGTAGTGACCGGAGACTGCAAGGAGGTGTGGTGACCGGAGTAAGGACTACAAGGGAGGTGTGAGTGAAGCCGAATGGAGACACAAAGGGGAGTGTGAGTGACAGGAGTAAGGACTGCAAGAAAGGGTATGGCTGAGTGACCGGAGTGATAGGACTGCAAGGGAGTGTGGCAGTGACCGGGTAAGGACTGCAAGGGAGTGTGAGTGACCGGAGAAAGGACTGCAAGGGAGTGTGAGTGACCGGAGAAAGGACTGCAAGGGAGTGTGAGTGACCGGAGTAAGGACTGCAAGGGAGTGTGAGTGACCGGAGTAAGGACTGCAAGGGAGTGTGAGTGACCGGAGTAAGGACTGCAAGGGAGTGTGAGTGACGGGAGAAAGGACCGCAAGGGAGTGTGAGTGACGGGAGAAAGGACCGCAAGGGAGTGTGAGTGACGGGAGAAAGGACCGCAAGGGAGTGTGAGTGACGGGAGAAAGGACCGCAAGGGAGTGTGAGTGACGGGAGAAGGCTCCAGTTAAATAAATCTTTCTATTTGCAGGAAGTTTGTGTTCTTCAACATTCCACAAATCCAATACAAGAATCCATGGGTGCAGATTGTAATGTTTAAAAACATGACTCCATCACCTTTTCTAAAATTTTATTTAGGTAAGCATGAAGTATCAGATTGTGTTTGTTTAACCCCTTAAGGACGGAACCAAATGTACACGTTGTGAACGAAACAAAATGTAAACAAAACCTGGCATTTGCGCTACATGTCTGTCCAACCATAATTCAACTCTTTCATAGTAAATGCACCCACCCTTATTATATATGAGTTTATTCAGGGGAATCAGGGCTTTCATTTAATATCAAATATTTAGCTATGAAACATAATTTAATATGAAAAAAAATGGGAGAAAATAAGATTTTTCTTTTGATTATTTTTTTTTTTAGTTCTACATGACATTTTAACTGTCAATGTCATGATACGGTTTGCTTTCACTGCAATAAAATACACTATTGAATTCAGCAAAGTCTCACGTGTAAAACAGTACCCCCTATGTACAGGTTTTATGGTGTTTTGGGAAGTTACAGGGTCAAATATAGCACGTTACATTTGAAATTGAAATTCGCCGCATTGGTTACGTTGCCTTTGGGACTTTATAGTAGCCCAGGAATAAAATTTACACCCATAATGGCATACCATTTGCAATAGTAGACAACCCAAGGTATTGCAAATGGGGTATGTCCAGTCTTTTTAGTAGCCATTTGGTCACAAACACTGGCCAAAGTTAGCATTAGTATTTGTTTGTGTGTGAAAAATGCAAAAAACGCCAATTTTGGCCAGTGTTTGTGACTAAGTGGCTACTAAAAAAGACTGGACATACCCCGTTTGCAATACCTTGGGTTGTCTACTATTGCAAATGGTATGCCATCATAGGGGTAATTTTCATTCTTGGGCTACCATAGGGTCTCAAAGGCACAGTAACCAATCTGGCTAATTTTAATGTGAAAAAAATTAAACGCAAGCCTTATATTTGACGCTGTAACTTTTGAAAACACCATAAAACCTGTACTTGAGGGGTACTGTTGTACTCGGGAGACTTCGCTGAACACAAATATTTCTGTTTCAAAAGAGTAAAAAGTATCACAGCAATAATATCGTCCGTGTAACTGCTGTTAGTGCATGAAAAATGCAAAAAACTTCACTTTTACTGGCGATATCATCATTGTAATACATTTTACTGTTTTGAAACATTAATATTTGTGTTCAGCGAAGTCTCCCGAGTAGAACAGTACCCCCCGTGTAAAGGTTTTATGGTGTCTTGGAAAGTTATAGGGTTAAATATAGTGCTAGCAAATTAAATTCCCTTTACTTTCGGCATGGGATGTCAGGCATGTTCCGCTAATTGTAATTAAGATACCTAATTATGTAAAAATATTACATAAATATATATGTAGAATTAATATATGTGTGTATGTATGTATGTATGTGTATATATATATATATATATATATATATATATATGTATGTATGTGTATATATATATATATATATATATATATATATATATATATATATGTATGTGTGTATATATATATATATATATATATATATATATATGTGTGTGTGTGTGTATCTGAATCTATGTGTGTGTATGTATAATTTTTTAAAAATATTTTTATTTATATATAAGTATATATTTATGTATGTAGATATATATATTTCGTTCTATGTGTATTTTGATATAAATATATATATTAATATCACAATACAGTTAGAACGAAATAACACACATCTATATAGTTTAATTATTTTTTTATTGTATTTTTTAACGTATTTACATATTTAATTTTTTTATATTATATATAAATATATATAACAATAATTATATATATATATATATTTAATCAGTATCAGTCTAGGTGTAATTTGAGATATATATTTTACACTTTACTTTTTAATTAATTTTATTTTCGGCCTGCAGGGGGACCACCTGTCATTACAGGCAGCCCCGCTGCTGGCAATACAGGAGACAGCTACCCCCGGCCATGTGATTGTGGGGTCCTCGCAAAGACCTCACTCTCACATGGCCGGGGGGGCTTCCAGGGGGTCGGACGTGCCGCGGGGGGCTCCCTGGGAGTCCCCCTCACCGCAATCGCCGGCGTGGGATCGCCGGCGACCGGGTAAGTAAAGACCGACCGGAGGGCGTACAATTACGCCCGGCGGCGTTTAGAGCCGCCTAAAATAGGGCGTAATTGTACGCCCTCCGGTCTTAAGGGGTTAAATGACATTTTCAATAAAAGAAACAAAGTAATAATTTGAATTTAAACACAAAGGTGACTAACCCTTTTTGACAGATTCGTAGGAGGTACAGTGTTGTCATTAATGTACTTAAGGACTGGCTCCTTACCAGATACAGACTGGGTTTAAAGGGACACTATCTGCTTCATCTCATCAACAGCTGATAGTGTTTTGGAATCCCCTACTGCCATAATTTCATTCAGCATTAAAGTTTTACTGCTAAATGAGAGTTCCCAGCAGCCCCTCCCCTCTGTGCTGTATTTGCTAACGTTAAGTATCGGCCTAAGCAGCAATGGGAAGCTTTGATCGGTTGAGAGCATCAACTGATTATATGAAGGGTATCCCTGCAAGGAAGTATTTAACTTCTGCCTACGCGTCATACAAAGTGTATTTTAATATTTAAGTACATATATTAGTATTAAAATACACTTTGTATGACGATATATATATATATATTTACAATAATAATTTAAAATAAAATATTGAAACAAAATTTAATATAAATTATATATTCATATGTAATTTCATTCTAACTGTATTTTGTTATTAATATATATATGTAACAAAATACACTTAGAATGACATTCTATATATATCTATATATAAAATACAAATAACCGCAAAAAAAAAAATAAAAAAAAAAAATATATATATATATATATATATATATATATCTCTCAAAAAGGAAGAGATGCACTCTCAGGTCTTTGTAAAAAAACTCGATATTATTTAATAACAGGTAACATACATCTGATCGACGTTTCAACCTCTTCAGGTCTTCCTCAAGATCAATATACAACACAAATATATAGGCAACATAGGAGGAGTTACTCACCAAACAAACAGTGCACACCGGTTTCCATTAGTCCGAACCCGGAAGTGTAAGTGAAGCGTCATGTGACGTATGGGCGTGGCCATTACCATGATGTGGTTGCTAGGAAACGGGTAAACTAAACCCGAGCAAATATGTAGTGAACATGAAACAGCTCGGATTAGGTAGAGCAGTGTTTCCCAACCCAGTCCTCAAGGCACACCTACCAGTCCAGGATTTAGGGATTACAGGGTGTGTCTAAGGTGTTTTTACAAAGAAGAAAAAAAACACCTTAGACACAACTGGGTAATCCCTAGATCCTGGACTGGTAGGTGTGCCTTGAGGACTGGGTTGGGAAACACTGAGGTAGAGAATTATCTGTGCAATGGAGTGAAAGGGCATAAAGCCCTGTGAATTATACAGAACTATAATACCTACCAAGTAGCATGATATAAACGCAATACAGTGATCACCACTAATAGTGAGGACTCAAAGGTCCATTTCTATGAAAAAGACTATATTAATATTGATCCAGTATCTAAGATACACCAATTAAAGTGACCATATGTATGTGAATCTGAAGTAGTGTAAACATGCACCCGGTAAAAACAATACAAAAAAACAAATGTATAATGCGTAACACATACAATTAAATCAAGCATAACATGGACACAAAGTATACAGAGTATTAAAATGAGAATACTATGTGGGAACTTTAATTAGAGAATCCTACAAAATAGATGAAGATTAGGACAAAGGCTTATAGCATCTAAGGTTACTAGTTGGTCTCCCATACAAGTACTAGCCAGGCCTGAGTCTGAATAGCTTCTGAGATCTGGCGAGATCAAGCATTTTCAGACTACGATGGCCATAGGTTCTAGGCAAGAGAGTATGGACACTGGGTATTCAATGGTAATCTATAGGTAGTGGACTAAAACCACATTCAAGACAGAACAGAGGAAAAAAAGGACTAATCCATATACTCTGTATATCATGTAAATACACGGAAATAAATACTTCAAATAACAACTGCAGAGTCTATAGTAACAAGAAAACGGGTGTAGAGATGCCAGTTAGGCTAAATAATCACTGAAAGTGATTGGAATACAGCCATATGAGGTAATACTGAAAATCTATTGCAATATCAGTCACTGACCATGTGAGGGAAAAATGTACAGAAATTGCATACAGAAAAAATATATATATACAGACTATACAGAAAAATGTATACAAGAAATAAAATAAAATAGAATTACAAAACTACACTGCCAAAATGGTATATGCCAGTGTCGGAGGACCTAATTGATCACTATAACCAAGTCACTAGAGGTAAATGGAGTCTAGAGAAATATCACCAAAAACAAAACAAACAAAAAAAATAAATAAAATATATATATATATATATATATATATATATATATAAAAAAATACCAGTAGCTCCTGCATTCACGCTCAAATTACCCTTGTTGCCCGGGTGCTAGCAAGTTATAGCCATCCATACAAAAATCCAACAAGTAGCTGCACTCACGGTAAATAAAAAATCTAAATTTATTGAAAATAAGTTAAAACATCCACGATCAACGTTTCAGTCCTACAAGGACTTTCCTCAGGATCAAAAAGTGTTTGTGACTAAGTGGCTACTAAAGACTAAACATACCCCACTTTCAATACCTTGGGTTGTCTACTTTTTCAAATGTTATGCCATTATGGGGGTAATTCTCATTCCTGGGCTACCACACCGTCTCAAAGGTAACATTACTAATCTGGCAAATTTCAATTTGAAAATGGAACGTTCTATATTTGACCCTGTAACTTTCCAAAACATCATAAAACCCGTTAATGGGGGGTACTGTTGTACTCGTGAGACATCGCTGATTGCAAATATGTGCATTTTTTTGCAGTAAAACCTAACAGTATTATGACATTAACAGCTAAAATGTCAGACGGAAAAACAAATTTTAAAAAAATCTTATTTTTTTTAAATTTTATTCATAATAAATTATGTTCCATATATGAATAGTTAATGATAAATTAAAGCCCTGTTTCTCCTGAACAAAATGATATATAATAAGTGTGGGTGCACTTAATGTGACAGCGGTGAATTACGGTTGAACAGACATATAGCGCAAACTCCAGTTTTTGTTTACGTTTTGTTTTGATCAGAACGTGTACTATTGACTCCGTCCTGAAGGGGTTAAGAAGAATTAAAAAAAAAAAAAGTTTTGTATATATGCATTCAATGAAAACATGCATCTTTTTTTTTAATTGGATGCCTTGGGGGTATATCTAAAATAGCTTGCAAAAGCTGCAGTTCTCGTCTGAAATCTTTGCAAGCCCTCCCCTTCTTCTCCAGCCCATACCTTCTGTGGCTGTTCAGACGCCCCACTGCAGCGGAATGAGAAGCCTTTGCCAGGGATGTGCTCTGAGCAATTGTCTGCCTCTTAAGTTTAGATGTATTAAAACTGTCTGTTTGTCAGTCAGGGGAGGTATAACAAGGTTAAAGGAACACTATAGTCACCTAAATTACTTTAGCTAAATAAAGCAGTTTTAGTGTATAGGTCATTCCCATGCAATTTCACTGTTCAATTCACTGTCATTTAGGAGTTAAATCACTTTGTTTCTGTTTATGCAGCCCTTGCCACACCTCCCCTGGCTATGATTGACAGAGCCTGCATGAAAAAAAAAAACTGGTTTCACTTTCAAACAGATGTGATTTACCTTAAATAATTGTATCTCAATCTCTAAATTGAACTTTAATCACATACAGGAGGCTCTTGCAGGGTCTAGCAAGCTATTAACATAGCAGGGGATAAGAAAATCTTAATTAAACAGAACTTGCAATAAAGAAAGCCTAAATAGGGCTCTCTTTACAGGAAGTGTTTATGGAAGGCTGTGCAAGTCACATGCAGGGAGGTGTGACTAGGGTTCATAAACAAAGGTATTTAACTCCTAAATGGCAGAGGATTGAGCAGTGAGGCTGCAGGGGCATGTTCTATACACCAAAACTGCTTAATTAAGCTAAAGTTGTTCAGGTGACTATAGTGTCCCTTTAATTTATAAAAGTGACAATTTCTATAGAAAAAAAGACACTTTTCACACATAAAGCACTTCAGGTTGCTGAAATGTTTTAGGGGTCTGGAGTATCCCTTTAAGGAAGGGTTGAAATAGGACACATCTTTAACCCCTTAAGGACCCATGACATGTGACATGTCATGATTCCCTTTTATTACAGAAGTTTGGTCCTTAAGGGGTTAATGTCACCCTATAAATTGCCACAAAACCTGGCAAATATATACATGTGGGGTATTGCTAATAAAAGGCAATAGCAGAATAAAAATCTGTTGCAATATTTACAGTTGCAGGGTTAAGGGTAGTGGGAGTTGGCACCCAGACCACTCCAATGGGCAGAAGTGGTCTGGGTGCCTGGAGTGTCCCTTTAACGGAGTCTGTCCCACACAGGTGCCGCCATCCTCTTCTGGCGGGTTCTCACATGCACCTGGCACTATAGCGCCAGGAGCCAACATTCCTGCTGTACTCTTGAGCATGCGCGAGAGTACAGCATTGAAGTCTGTGGACAGAGCCAATTCCCTGCAGCAGTCACTGGTGATGGCTTGGGGATAAACGCTTCTTTACAGCGGTAACTCCGTCCAGTGTTAAATGTCAGACGTAGATAAAATACGAAGACAAAGTTTATCCCTGCTTTGTCTCCGTATGTATTTTTACTGGGTTGGAATTTCAGTGAATTCCAACAGTTAGCATGAGTATCCTGCCCCTGCATTCTTACTGTTCAATTCTCTGCCATTTAGGAGGTAAATCACTTTGTTTATACTGCCCAGTCACACCTCATTGCAGGTGACTTGCATAGCCTTCCTAAACACTTCCTGAAAAGGGACCTAGATATTTTAGGTTCCTGTATTGCACAGTCTGTTTAATCTAGAATTTCTTATCTCCTGCTGTTAATAGCCTCATAGACCCTTCAGGAGCCTCCAGTGTTAGAGCAGTATACAGGGCAGTTGAAAAATAAAATTTCTAAAGCAAAGTAACATCTGATTTAAAAAAAAAATGTATGCAGGCTCTGTCGGTCACCAACAGGAGAGGTGTGACAGGGCTGCATAAACAGAAATAGGTGATTTAAACTTCTAAATGACAGAGAATTGAGCAGTGAAACTGCATGGGGCATGATCTATACATCCAAACTGCTTGATTAAGCTAAAGCGTTTTTTTTTTGTTTTTTTTTTGTCAATTATTTTTTATTCTTAATCCACAAAATTATACAGGCAGTGCACAATGTAGAGAAAAAGAAGTAACCAGGTTTAAGACCTCACAATACATTTGTGCCTAGCCACGGCAGTAGCAGTTTGAGCATGAGGATTAGGTTTTTACTATATTTTATAAAAGTAGTAACAAGATATATAAGCTGTTAAACCGTACCAACCGTTCCCCACAAGAGATCGCTAGGTGGTTCAAATATTACAGAATGGTGGGCTGGCGTTGTGTCCCTTGTCGTAGTAAGGACATAAGCTGTGAGTGAACCCACTTAGTGGGTCCTCCATGGCCGCCATGCTGTGTTGCATAGTGGCCTGTTTACTGCTAATTGCTATCAGCTCTTGTTCAACGCTAGTGAGGCGGACCTCGTGGGCAGCAGTTTGGAGTTCAGCGTCTTGGAGGCGCACCGACGGAGAGCCTTTAAAGTACCTTCTGTCACCTGTGGATTGCCAGATTTTATTAGAGTTAAGTCATCTCTCCGCTTTGCATTAGGTGTCTCCTATTCCCGCATGACGACATGGAGGGCCCGTCAGAGAGAGGCGCCGTATTAGGCCTTGTGGGATTCCGCGGTCTCCATAAAAGATCGCCAATATCAGCGGTTGTCAGAGGCTTATCTGCCCTATATTTCTTGTTTTTGCATCCCATCATATGAGGTAGGGGATGCTCACCCTTTGGGGGAAGTATCGCTGGAAAATCGGGTAGTAATCGACACACGTCCAGTCAGTATGGCTGCTGGCTCCGCACCCCCAAGCTAAAGCTGTGTTGATACCTATAATATCAATTTAAATGTATTAATAAGATATAGCTGATTGTCTTTAGTTTCTTTAATTAAAGCAACATAGGTGTTGGCCAAAGTATGTGTTAATAACGGTGTCTTCTTTCTACAGACAGTGGAGAGCAAGTTTTGGTTGATGTTGAAGAGAAAACCAACACAGAAATTTTGCAGCACATTAAGAAAATATTGGGAAAGACTGAGTAAGAGAATACTGTAATGATGGATTTAACCAGCAAGCTCTGTACTTGTTTGTCTTTTGATTATGTAGTTGGCATATGAAAATATTTTAGCTCTAAGTGCTAATAGGGTGCTTAGGTCCTAATCTTGTCTGGCTGTATTTTTCTCATTTACGTGCAATCAATTAATAATGGGCTAAATGTAATCCAGAAAACATTTGTATGTTTCTGCAACCCATGCATACTTCTGTTTTGTAACCTGTAGGTGTCAGTCTAGAGTAGGTTTACATTCCAGACATCTATGGCAATTCAGCTTGTTGCTTTAGATGTAACTTTCCTATCCTTGCAGCCTTAAATGTACAAAAATATTAATTGCACAAAAAAACCAATTTTTTTTATAAATGTCCTTATTTGCCGGAATAAATGCATATGTCTGGACATACCCAATGGTTTCTTATTAACAGGCAGTCTTTTATACTGTGCCTTTGTCAACACTAGTGCCAAAACATCCTTTTTCCTCTGAACTCCAAATAAAAGACTGCCTGTTAATAAAAAACACTGAGTGTGCCCTGATGTATGTAGGTATTCCAGTTGATTCCTTTTGAGTTGGCCCTCCTGGTTTGGAGCACCCTGGTGGAAGTTTTCCCCTAGTGAGTGTGTATTGTCTCTTATACTCTGCAACCTGGGAAGGTACCTGCCTCATTTGCTTGAAATTCTAGTTTAAAGTCGAAGTTAGGGAAATCAACAAGTCAAGCAGACGAACATTCAACTGGGTCGCTAGTTGCTCATATACTACATACCATATACTGAATGGTCTGTTTTTAGTTTTGTTTAAGCGAAACTGACATTGAGAATTCTCATCATTTACATTTTGTGTTATTGTGGTAGAATCCTTCTATCCCTCATGGGAAAGGTGTAACTGAAAAGCATTAAAGGGACACTATGCACTAAAACAACTTTACAATACATTAGTGAGACATGTACAGACTTTGGACTCACTCCCAGGACCAGTATTTGTGCACACTGCATACTGGATTGTTGTTACTCTTTGACAGCCTTAAAGGGCTCCTGTCATGCCCAAAACTACCTTTGCCCTTTTTTAAAGAACATAAAAATCTTATCTACACATTGTTTTGCTAGAAAATGTATAGATTAAGAGCAAACCTTATTTAAAAATAACTCTCCCACCTGTCAATCATTTCTTCAGCACAGACTAAAGAATTGATTGATAAGTGAGAGCAGAATCCCCCTGCTCTCCATGTGACGCTGCTTGTGCTGGCTGGGGAGGTATAGGAACAGAACAACTGGCACCACTCAGTTCAGATATTGGCAGTGAAGGCAACGTGACCGCGTCATGGAGGTTTGCCTCTGTAACGATAATGCTGTACTGAAGCATAGGGTGAAGTGAGTCACAACAGATTTCTTTTAAAACAGAACTGAGCTTCACATTATTGCCTTGTTATGGCAGTTTGACATACATAAAGCTGCATGGACAGGGTTCTAGCACTTTAACTAGATTATTAATCTGAAGTATTTATGGTACCAAGAATGTTCGATTTAAAGAATTGTCTAGGCCATGTTACAAATCAGCTGTATGTTTTTATGGCTGATGGGGAGACAAAAACTTGTTCTGGTAACTAGCACTGTATATGGCTGAGTTACCCAACTTCCCATTTAAGAGAAATGTTCTAGAGAATTTTCACTCCCCAGAAAGGCACACTTAAATATTATCTCCAAATAACGGGCTGCCTTACAGGTGATACTCGCAAAAATTAGAATATCGTGCAAAAGTTCATTTATTTCAGTAATGCAATGTAGCTGTAAGCCATAATCATCGCACTTATGACAAATCACGGCTTGAACTATCTTGCTTTGCATGTAATGCGTCTATCTCGTATATTAGTTTCCCCTTTTATGTTGCATTACTGAAATAAATGAACTTTTGCACGATATTCTAATTTTTCGAGTATTATCTGTACTATTGTGCCTTGTCTGTCTTTCCTCTAAAGCAAATAAGTTAATACAGAAATAATGCAGTCTTTTTAATCTTTTTTTGTGTAATGAATTTTATGAACAGTCTCTATTAGAGATATTGCAAAGACGATGGAGCCAGCTTAACCATGGTGTTTTTCTCTCCCTTTCAGAGAGACTTTGAAAGCAGAGGAACAGGCAAAGATGCGCAAGTCTAATCCAGCCAACTTTGGGCCACAGAAGTACCACCTTCGAGAGTGCATGTGTGAGGTGGAGGGGCAGGTTCCGTGTCCTGGATTTGTCCCATTGCCAAAGGAAATGACTGGGAAGTACAAAGCCAAACTAAAAGAAGGCACAGAAGTGTGAGCCTCAAATTTAACTGCACTGGTCACAGACCAGTAAAGGACTTGTAACTTCAAAGACTTACCTGGGAATTCCCTTCCTCTTTCACAGAGTACAGAAACTTGCAGGTTGGTCAGATTTATCATTGAAGTGTACTGTATTTCTCGTACTGGCCAGAAACCAGCCCAGCAACAAACTGCTAAAGAAACCCAGAGCCTTTTGGGCAAATCTATGGTATGGGAATTCACAATGACTATTTTTTTTCTTTTCTCAAAATGTTTTTGTAACGTTTATTTAAATTAAATTGTACGGATTGTAATATTATAGTTATTGTTTGGTTTTATTCAGATCCAAAAAGTTTCCTGACCCATATACACACCAGCCTTCTCTGAGGGGTTAAATATGCGAGAGAGTAAAGTATGTCATATCTAGCCCAAGTAATCTTACCGGTGACACAATGGGACTTTGAATCATATCCATTTTTTTTTTTTTTTGTTATAACGGAGACCAAAATAATAACCGCAAAATAAATGGAAATACAGTTTAGTGAGGCTTATTTAAGCAGCTTATCAATGTCATATCTACATGAAGCGTTATTAGTGAAATATGCTACTTCTAGACAAATTTGTTTATTACATTACATTGCATTGCCAGATGGATGTTGGCACTTATTTAAAAAGAAGAAACCCAATTTAAGGGATACATTCAACCTATTACAGTCCTGGAGTTGATATGCCTCTGGCACTCGGTAAGATTCCAGTTTATGATGATTGATGGTTTATGAAAACTGCCTTACCTAAAAACCACTTATATTAGGATGATGACTTGCAATCCAAGAGGAAACAAATTCAGTACATGGGTGTCTGAGTATTAAAGCACCAGTCCACGCACTATAAACACTACAGTGTGCTTTGCAAATGATTTGACAACTTGAGTCCATTATTTATTGTGCTGGTTCATCTTATCAAACCAAAATAGCCAAACTAGAAACACAACTGACTTGGAGATTATTTCTATTATGGCCAGCACTTTAAATTCCCAGCTAGCCTCACTTTAGTGCCAATCCACTGGTAGTAATAAATAGCAACGTGAAACCAGAACGTAAGATGTTGTAATGTACTCAGTGCAGCAACAACAACGGCTGGGAAATAAATGTAGGCAAATAAGAGCGGAATGTGCATGTACAGAAAAATCAGCGAATTTTGTATAGGAGAGTATTTGAGAGCATATCATTTAAAGGGACAAACACCAGTACCAATAAAAGTTTATTGCAGTAGGTGTAGTGCAAGCAGTCCAAATCCGACAGCTTTTATAAAACGGACTCCTGTGATAATGCAGACATTTTATTATTGAATAAATCTATTCAATACTGAATGTCAATGATTAACTGTGAGTGCATGGGACGACTTGCCAAACCTTGTACAGGAAATGCAGAATTGAAAGTGCTACATTAGAGGCAGGCTAGGGCTTTGGATGCTGGAAGAGCCCACTGTTTGTCAGACCTCCACAAATGGAATGGGAAGGACAGCACCCAAAGACTGCAATGAGCTGTATTAGTAACAGTGATTACAATGTCGATGTAATGTTTGGAAAACATTGCCTATAGCTCTGTAGTCAGACAGAAGTCACTCTGACCTATAATAAAGATTTGCTATATGAAATGAGGAACGTTCTACCAATAAAAAGATCAATATTTAAAAATATACGCACATTCTGTTGAGACCAGAAAGTGGCTGAGGTTTTTCAGCCTGTCCTGATCATCCAGTTGTTGTTTATTTTCTTAATAGGTGTGTTAGCCATATTCAACAAATTCCAGAATGTATTTCTGAGCTATATAGAACTGGAGATGCAAGTAGTTTAAAATTAGACATAAAGGAAACTACTTGGAAAGTTTAATAAAAGGTTGCCGCTTCCAAGCTGATTATCTTTTGTTTTGGGAGAGGTTTTCCTCCCCTTTCATGGTCGTGTATGACTTTGTGTGATGCAGTCTCATGCACAGCTATAATAAAGCCTAAATCTGTTGCGTAAAGAAAACTATAATCAAGATAAAAACACAGAGGTGTTCTGGTATAGATATTGTATCTCCAATAGCTAATACACTTCTTATACAGAATGATTGAGTGGAACTGCTCTGTAAATTAATAGTAGACCTCCCACAGTTTTTATCATGGTGTTCTTGGCAGTGATGATGGTCGTAAATGTGCAGTCTGCAATTTGGTTCTCTCTTCTGGGATTAGAACGCTCTCAACACAAGGTGTGTGTGCACAGTCTAGACATGGTATCCAAGGCTTGCATAAAACTGATATACCAAGCCCAGAAACCGATTTTGGCTGGCTGATTGATAAGCAGCTGTAGGTGGAGCTACACCCTGAAATGAAAGGAAATATATCTTGTATCAAAGTGTTTCATGCCAACGTTTTGCAGTAGGGATCGACCGATTATCGGTTTTACCGATATAATCGGCCAATATTCGGTATTCTTGACAATATCGGTATCTGCCAATTCAGATACCGATATTGCCGATAATACCTCCTAGGACCGCCAGGCCCATTACAAGCCTGGCGGTCCTGGGGGGGGGCAGAGAGCAAGCATTTACTCACCTCCCAGCAGCTCCTCCAGCTCCCCAGTGCAACTCTCGCGAGTTGCACTGGGGAGCTGCTGGGAGGTGAGTAAATGCTTGCTCTCCGCCCCCCCCAGCTCAGCCAGTGCCACTGGACCACCAGGGACTGCTATATCCCCCTCCCTGGCCAAGTATGAAACAGGGAGGGGGGACAACAAAAATAATGAAATATTAAAAAAAAAATTAATAAAAAATGCCCCCTCACACACACACTCCATTATATGCAAATACACTACGCAAACACACTGTGTATATAATGCAGTGTTTGTATAGTGTGTGTATATAATGCAGTGTGTTTGTGTAGTGTGTGTATATAATGCAGTGTGTTTGTGTAGTGTGTGTATATAATGCAGTGTGTTTGTGTAGTGTGTGTATATAATGCAGTGTGTTTGTGTAGTGGGTGTATATAATGCAGTGTGTTTGTGTAGTGGGTGTGTGTATATATAATGTAGTGTGTGTAATGTGCGTATATAATGCAGTGGGTGTGTGTAGTGTTCGTATATAATGCAGTGTGTGTTTGCGTAGTGTGTTTATATAATGCACACTACACAAACACACTGCATTATATACACACTATACAAACACACACACTCTGCATTATATAAACACACACTACACAAACACACACTTTACATTTAGTATATACTGCATTCACTTTACGCACACTACCCACACACTACACAAACACTCTGCTTTCATTATATCCACACACACACTACACAAACACACACTGCATCCACACACACACTACACAAACATACACTGCATCCACTACACACACACTGCATCCACTACACACACTACACAAACACATACAGCTCCCCTGTCTAAACACACTGCATCCACTACACGTGGCATGTATATGTTGTGCATTTACCTTTTAGAAATAGTTTTTATTTTCCAAAATGGTAAATGTACAGAATATCGGCAAATTATATCGGCTATCGGCCTGAAAGTTCACAGAATATCGGTATCAGCTCTAAAAAAAAATCAATATCGAGTGATCCCTATTTTGAAGTTTGTTTTCTACACCTAGAATAGATTTTTTTTGTTTTTGTTTTGTGAAAATATCATATCTAGAATTCCAGGCAATATTAGCAATTATAAGTCGAGGAGTAAGTGGATTTGTTTAAAGCTAAACATTTGCATATTGTGTTCTGCACTTTCATTTATTTTATCACCAATCTCTGCCGAAACATTTCTTTGGAGATATATTTTTGTATGTATTTTTAAACATACATACCCAAACCATTGTCTATTCACAGTGATGACTATAGCTCTGAGTTATTTAAAAAAATTATAATAATAATAATTGTGTTGTGCTGCATCCCCTTAACAAGTAAATTCTCCCATTTTCTGGGGACATTATAGTGGTCAATTAGATATCTGATTATTTCAAAATTTGGATTTAAAACCTTGGCAGATTAATGTCACATTTGAAGCAGAATAACAGCCCCTTGTTGCAAATGACCCAATTTGCAAGATAGGACAATTTGGGCTATTTTACTTGGGTTATTTCAGGTCTGTTTACATTGCATATTCTTCATCATAATACAGCTGGTGATTCTGGGAAATGTTTCAGATGAAAAAAATTGGTTAAATAGATATGCAGGTTAGGGCTCTTTGCACTATAATTAAAGTGTTATGGAATGCCCAATTATGTCTCAGCTGGGATATTCCCCAATCCTTTATACACAGTTGTTAAAAGATCTCAGATTTTGAAGAATTAAGGTGTGCTATCAACTGCTCCCATACTTCATGTCTCTGCAGGATGATGAGCAACTCTTTCCTCTTCATTCCAATAAAAATAAATATAATGAAGGACGTTTTTCGTGTGCCATCCGTTCTTCGCTCCCGCTGACATGTCACAAACGCTGTGCTGATAAAATCACAGGTGTTGTCGTAATCCTCGCTGATTTGACGCACATTTTAATTCTCCACTGGCTTTTGATCAGAAGACATTTCCTTCTTTTTGAGTCCTTTTGATCTGCAGATGAGCGGTAATTACCAGTTCATTTACATTTCAGTCTCTGCTTTTCAGTGATTAAGTTTGTGTAGAGGGGTTCTGGAATCGGAAGCAGATCAGAGGGAAACGTATAGACACCGTATCTAGGGCAGTTCTTTATTTAACCACTCTGGCTAACTTAACTCTTCAGCTTCTTTTACCAAAAACAGTTATACTGCGCCCTTACACTTGGGAATCTATTCACTAAGAGCTGATTAGAAGCTGAATATGGTTAGGTTGTAACAGTTTGGTTTTAAAGTGCGCACTATGAAAGCACTTTAACTTGCTGAAATGCTTTGTGTGCATAGTGTGTCTTCCCCCTCCCCTTCATTTTACAAAAAGTGCAGATTTCGGTAGAAATGAGCACTTGTATAAATTAAACTTGTTACACCCATTTGGCTGTCAATCAGACAACCAGTCCTGTTACTTCCTGGTTGTTTAGCTCAGTAGATCTAAACTCAAGAGACACAAATTGATCAGAGCATCTGCCTTGCAAATACTGCTCTCATTGAGCTGCATTGTAAAGTCTTTGGACAGTCACAGAATGCCTGGCCTAGGGAAGACTTGCACTACAACAGACAACATATCTGCAGCTTTTGCAAGCTGTTTTAGATCTATTCCACTTCCACTGGGGAAAAAAAAATGCATAAATACATGGATGTCTTAATTTGGGGTACATCTACTAAACAGTGATTTTGATTTTAGTTTTGGACAGTGGTGTGTCTCTTTCAGTGAATGTAACCCATTCAGCAATTCACAAGATCTTTTCGGATGGTTATTTCAACAGAAGTTGTGCTTCCATTTGGCTGCTGTTGATATCGGCAGAATCTCCATATACCTTGGTTGACTCTGCAATTTATAAATAGTCGAATTGCAACTAAATTTGCTTAATTTTGATGTACAAGTGACTGTCAGGATTATCAGTGGAATGAATGCCCCCAGATTAAATTAGCATTTAAATCTGCAACAAGGTATAACTACAGCCAGCCTTGCTGTGACGTATTGTTTTAAAGAACACTTGTCCAGCCAAGTAATATAAGTTGAATAAGAGACGCAAGTCAAATTCAGTCTTCCACCTCTATCTGTTTCTACTGTTGATCCAAAAGAAGGTAAAACCCCCAATTTAAATCACTTTACAATTTATCCACAAAATGAGTGGACAAATCCTCCTTAATTACAAAATGACAGACTGGTTTCTGTTTGGACCAAGAAGCCATTTCCTTTTTATATATTATATCCATACATATACGTAATAATTCTGTTTTTCAAAAACATACATCCGGACATATAAAAAAAAAAATTCACATCTTTACGGTTGTTCTTGTAATTAACCCTACCCTCTTTCATAGACACTCTTCTTTCATCAAGTCTAAATGGGGGACTTGTTTTCCTTTGAACAATCCTCTTAAAGGGACACCGAAACAACTTTAATGCATTTCCAATGATTTTGGCCTCATTAATATGCTGTTTTTTTAATGCATGCTCAAATCTTTGTTTTTGCATAGAATAAATGTTTTGCAGAAAGCTGCACGATAAGTTGGCCTCTGTAACCACATCCCTTAGGCTAAAGAGGCAGGATTATGGTTCAGAATTCTGCAAAAACTTTGAGCGTTTCTTTTTACATTGTATTGGTGCCCTTTGTCCCTGAACAGCTTATCAGCTTATCTTGGTCCTGGCCTTTATTTGCATGATATTGCTGTACCCCTATGAGATACAGAAGGAATTGTGCAGGCTCTTTGTGATACAAGTGGAGTGCTGAAAACATGCACAGATAATCTCACCATACTTTTAGAATATATCAAAGATATAGGGTATATACCATAAACCTATAGTGAGTACGCTGTAGCTGGTTGGCAGTAGGATTTTGTGATGGACCGCCTGGCACCCCGACCGGGTACCTCCATCAATCGCGACTTCCTAGTACTTGCGAGCACCATAACCGCTGCAGCTTGGTTGGGGTCTCACTGTCCTCCACTAGTGATGTCGCGAACCGTTCGCGAACTTGCGGTGAACTCCGGTCAGCTGACACATCCCTGCCAATCTCTGGCAGACCCTCCCTCCCACTTCCTGGACAGCATCCACGTTGAAGGCAGCTTCAACATGGATGCTGTCCAGTAGGTGGGAGGGTCTGCCGGAGATTGGCAGGGATGTGTCAGCTGACCGGAGTTTGCCACGAACGGTTCGCGGCGAACCGTTCGCGGCAAGTTCAAACGGTTCGCGACATCACTATCCTCCACCCACCCTGGACCCAAGACCAGGATCAAGCTTCCAGTGGGTAGACCTCTCCTAGTCAGGAACAGCTCTAATAAGAGCTAGTGATCATACTCAGGGGAGTATTGTGATACTCCCAAACTAACCTCTACCTTACATACCTGTCTCTTGCTCTCTCCTAAAGGGTAGCACTCTACTCTCTCCTCCAGCTCTGCCTCACTCCCACCTTATTTGATTGCAAATTCCTGTCCTATTGTGTTCTACACCCCACCTCCTATAGAGTGTAAGCTCGTTTGAGCAGGGTCCTCTTCAACCTATCATTCCTGTAAGTTTTTTGTAATTGTCCTATTTATAGTTAAATCCCCCCTCTCGTAATATTGTAAAGCTCTACGGAATCTGTTGGCGCTATATAAATGATAATAATAATATAGCAATCCCCCCAAACATGAGCCAAGACTTCAGGAATGGGTAAACAAATCTCTCTTTAACGGTAGCCACACTTGGCCTTATATGACAATCCCCATGGAAGGGGTATGCCCACAGGGACCTTGTGGGGGACTGATTTGCATCTTCACAGATCAATAACAATAAGGTTACAAGGCACTACACTCCCACACACAGCACACAATCCCTCCACTCTGCCTGGGAGATAGTTGGATTAAAATTAGTACAGTTAATGATCCAATTATCTCCAAGCACATTAAAAAAAAACATAAAACCCCACAAATTTTACATCCTCTGATTTGGGTGACCAACATATCCAAAAATCACCCAGATCAGTTCAGGGGTTCAGGAATTTCCTGCAAGTCATTTATCTGACTGACCGCATGGTCCCATAGCCGAAAATAGTTCCATAGAATCGCGGCTAAGTGCCGCTTGGGAACCGCAAAGTTTTCATGCTGAAAATAGTTCCAGGGCATTCGTGGCTAAGTCCCCCTATTCGCGGTTTTGGTCCATGCGAACAAGCGGCCGCCACCTCGTGGTTGTCCATAGGATCTACGGCCAACCAGACGAACACTTAGACCACTACGGTGGAAATTGCAACAATGTATCAATTATGCTTAACAAGCTCCAGGGTGGTCTCTGGTTCGTGCGGCTGCTCAGTTACCGAACCATATAATTCAAATAGACAAACTGAGACTTTTATATCACAGTTTACAGGGTCCATAGTCTGTGGGCAAGAGGCTGGCAAGCAGGCCCCTCCAAGAACCAGTGACTAGGTTTAGTTCGTCACAGATTCGATCAAATGTGGGTTTTTGTTTTTTCCACACACATGAATTCTATTTTGAATGAAGTGTTGATAGTGGTTGAAGCAACCCTTTGAATATGGGATGCAAACCTGCTGTCCCCTGATTACTGAAAGAAAAGAATTCTGCAAGATGAAAAGTGTTGTTGTTTTACTATTTCTGTAATATACTCCTTAAGTTCCATGTGTGAATGCCATCTGACCCAGGAGCTTTGTTTACATACGTTTACTTTAATTGCTGTAGCACTTTATCTGTATGGTCTAGTCCAGCATAGGGCAATGAGTGGTTCTGGAATGAACGGCTCTGCGGAATGGGCGGGCCGACGGTAGGCAGTGGCTTTCCGGAAAGGACGTGCGGACGGTGAGCAGAGACACATGGTGGCCTGCCAGTTTGTCATTTCCCTATGCAACCTCATTGCTGGGAGGAAGTAGATACAGTTAACTTCCTCTGGGCATACAGAGATTGAGAGACCGGCACCAGGGCAAAATTCTTAGTCTAATACTAGAGTTACCCTCTGCCCACACAGTCCACCCTGTGGCAATGAAAGGATTCAAACACTTATTCCAGTGCTTAAGTCCCTCAACAGTGACTCTGTCTCCTCAGTCAGTGCAAGGGAGAACCTAATTCGCATGTACAACACTCAATGCTCTCCTATGAGAGAAAAGGCTGGAGGTCCAGTGTTAAACTACATGAAACAGAAGGAAACGCCTCTAGTGAGTGTCTAGTCACCAGAACAACTACAGCTTATTGTATATACTCTGGTGAGTATAATCATTCCCTTCAGGTTTTTTGTAGTAAACACAGTGTTTTACATTACAGCCTAGGCATATGTTCACTGGCCACTCCTCTGATAACTGCTAGAGGTGCTACCTGGGGCAGTGCTGCCATTCAGTGTCTCCACCCTTTTTTAAATTTGTATACGGAGGGGAGGGGGGGGAGAGAGAGGAACACACTTAGGTTTGATCTTGATCTCGGTTTTCATTGTCTAGTCACTTTATAAGGAACACAATTTCATCTATATACTGTACTATTATACTATATACTACTTCATAATACTATATTACTTCAAGTGTAGATGAAGTTATTCAGTAAAGACTAAAAATACAGCATGTATGATTAAATCTGTGTGTTACAAGCCACAGGTGCAACCACAACATCTCACCCATGCACTCTTCAAACCACAAATTGTGTTATGCCAAATTCGTCATTTATGGGTGAATGCCATCTTGGAGAAGGAAGCGATCTTCAGGTTAAGTATATCTCTCAATCTATACAATTGCTAATCTCTCCTATAAATTTTATAGAATTTGATGAGCTGCTCTACCCCCCTCGTCATTTGATGATTGTGAGTCTATTTTAGCTCCACTCCTACCAACAGAGCACAAACTAGTATTAGTCTGTTAGTGAATCTCTTCAACACAAAGCTTTAATGGTGATTTACTGAGATCTCAGTTTATAGTGCTTTTGTAGGTTTAATGAATGTGCTGCATCACTCACTTTGTGCTGGTAAAGTGGCTCTCACGTCAAACTTAACTTTCTCCAAGTTTCCATTTTCAGAATCTGTTTGTCGGTTCTGATCTATTTTCTCTTGAAAACATAAGACAACGGAGCGACTTAATGTTGTCAAGCGTAAAAAATACAATAAAAAAATAAAAAATAGCTTAATGACGAAAAGAAGAACAGATTGTGAAAGAGGAAGAGAATAAAAGAACGGTAACTGACAGCCATTTTAAATGGTCTATCCTGCTAGAATGGAGGAGAATCAGGGGTCTATACAAAATCTCCAGCCTTTGGGAGAAAAATGTACTGTATTCAGAATATGCAAGAGAGGATATTTATAAAAGAGTGTCAAATTAGTAGTTGCGGAGCAATTCCCTCATCATTTCCATGGCGATTGCACCATGTTTACAATTCTGCTCCACATTTTTTTCTTCAATAGATTTGCTCTCATTCTATTTGATGAGATACCCAAAACATTAGTTTCCCCTCAAATAAGATCCAATCACACTGAGTTTATTTTTATTTTTTTGTTTATTGAACTTTTCATTATACAAAATGTTCCAGTAATCGCTGCCAGATGAAATCACATGCACATTTGACATAACCAGAAACCAAAACAGCAGGTTAAATGCATTCACAGCATTGATGTACCACTATGCATTTATTCTTGCAAAGCATTATAGGGGTTTATCTGCTAAACTGTGCACTGAACATATCGCTTGTATTTTCAGTTTGGCTGTTTTAAAATAATTTTATAAAATAAAAATTTATATCTATCCTTTCATGAGAAAAAAAAATATTAAGAGGAAACATTTCCTTATTCCTAACAATGGAAAGTTTCTTCACTTAACCCTGAATTGTAGTGAACTGATATTCAAATTCAAGGTACACTATAGTCACTAGAACCACTCCAGTTTAATATAGTGGTTCTGGTTTCTATAGCTTCTCCTTGCAGGAAATTTAATGTGAACGCTGGCTTTACAGAAAAGTGGGAAAAAAAACGTTTTCTCATTGCTGCGTAGTAACACCTCTAGGTGCCGTCACTCAGGCGGTCACTAGAATTGCTTCCTATCTCCGTGATGCACGGTGTGCAGGACCTGTGTTCAGTGTCTGCATACCCTGCATGGAGAAGCTGAACGTTCTCCAACGAGATGCTGATTGGTGCAGCGTGGCGTTTTACCATCCATGCTCAATAGCTGCAGTGAGACCGGTACAGTGATGGAGAAAAAGTTTAATATATTTTTACTGCAATCTGAGGGGGGAGGAATCCTGAACAGCCACTCCAGCACTATAGTGTTAGGAATAACACTTTTTCTTTTCAAACTATGTATAATTTATCTGAAAACAAATACATGTTTGTATTCCTAACACTATAGTGTTCCTTTAAGGACACACCAGCCAAACTGTGACTATAGCAGAGTTGTAAAATTTTTCCACATCAGCTATTTTTACCTACATTTTGCATGATTTCAATTCGCTACAATTGAGAGTTTAGTAGACAAACTCCTAAAGTTAGCCTTTTGTCAAGCAATTCAGAGCTGCAGGAAACTGCCACAATCAGTTACTATTGAGCATTCATTTTCAATGAACGGAGCTGAACACAGGCCGGTTCTGAGAATTCCCAATTTACTTGACAAAGGCTAAATTGTAGGGTAAACAACATCTGGATCTACCTGATGACAATACATTTGGAGAGATTTGATTTCTTCAGAATGCTGGAAACAGCAAGTATTTGCAATGCAGCTTAGTCAGTCATCGCATACCTTCAAAATGCAGGCAATTCAGAAGCTCAAATGGTGAAAACGTAGCACAAGAGCCAATGAAATCTGATCAGGCATTAAGAGAAAACTATGCATGAATTCCAACAGGCATCCCAGTTGGTGAATTGTCCCCAAATAGATGAAGACTTAAAAGAACACCACAAGCACCATAACCACTACAAGTACATGATGTTATGATGCCAGACACCCCAATGTAAGTATTTAAATGGTTTGTCAATGGTTTGACTTCTTACCTGGGATCTGCCAGGCGCCTCTATCTGCATCCAGAAGCTGCCTTCAAAGAGCTAAAACTGGCTATAGTGGTTATGGTGCCCGGAGTGACCTGGAACCCACCCCCATGTACGTAATCAAATTGATTGGTAACGGTTTGGCTTCTTACCAGTAGTCTGGTGGGCACTGCTCCCTGCTTCTCTGTAGCTTAAAGTGGGAACTGAAAGCTCTTAGCAGGAGCTTTCATTAGCTCTCCTAAGCTAAGCCCTGCAATACATGCTAGCTTATTGCCGAGAGTATCAGCAGATCGCTCTCAGCCAATGGTAAGATATCTTCTTGATTCAGGAAAATGTGCTCAATAGATCATAAGTAAAAAGTTAAACCATTAGCAATGTTTGAATAATTTAGGTGGGAGAAGGAAGTGAACTCATGGCACCATAACTGTATGAGAAGTTATTAATAATCAGGAGACCAGCATTACTCTAGATGTAAACTAACACAAATGTGTGTTTGTGCAGCATGTTTTAACCATTTGAGTTTCTAAACTGCATGAATATTGAAAAACATTAACAAAAAGATCACACACACAATTATAGGTTCACCAAAGGAGATCCAACCAAAAAACAAGCAAGCGAGGCTTAGTGATAACAGCCACTGCACTCAAAGATATTATGATCAACACCTCTCAGACTGACCTAAGGCATGGCAAATGTGCCCAGGCTAGTTTTGTCTTTTTCTTTTCAAACTATGAAAACAAATAAATGCTATGACCAATTTCAGAAACAAGTTATCTATCAAATCCCAGCTCCATAAGTAATAACTGGGCTCTCAGACCCTTTACAATGTAAAATAAATGAATACATTACATGCTAGCTTTAGTACAGAATGCAGAAGTAGTCCCTAGTCCCTATGAAAAGTCCCTCACATTCAGATTCAGCCACAAATAACAATATGAAAGACAGTCAGTGGGACTTGAATAACATTAAGCCTTTTTAGTGAAGAGAGATCAATCTACACACCATCTTGCATTTAAAGACACACAGGGCATTTGTGTCGTAAACTCCACGTTGCCCTCTGAGTGCTTCATTGCTTTCATATCATAACCAGGAACAAAGCATAAAGATCAATACAATTGCCTTATTTATTTCTCTACCCTCAGCTCATTTATAAGGGTAGGAGATTCTCCAGTCTTTTAAACACAATAAAATAACCTGATACTGCTGTGAAGAACGTGAAGGAAAAAACATTACACGAATAGGCACTTACATGAACAAAGAAATATGCAATAAATCATTTAAGGCTCAAACATACACATGGTTATGTAACATTTTGCCAATAGATAATCTGATGTAACCTAGTACTGAACCATATTTAATGCCTTGAAAACTAAACTCAAAAACCGGTTTAATAAACCATTCACAGAGGATTATTTGCTAAACAGTGCATTGTCAGGCGCAGACCATTGATAACATTTTAGCTGGAATGGCTGTTTGGCAAATAAAACAATCGCTTTTTGCAATGATCAACAACATACGGTGTAGAATAATTTAAAAATGCTTTTTCACCCCCTGTGAGACAGGAGTGGGCTGCTAAAAACATTCAGTTCAGTGTGTTCAAATATAGAGATAACCATTTGAGACATAGTGAATGAGTCAGAGTTCGCGCAAAAAACAAATTGTGTTACTCATCAATCCAACTTTTTCTATATGTGCAGTTCCTGTCTCAATGTAAATAAAATCAGAAAGGATCAGTTCACATCTACCTTGTTACCTTGTGCGAGTGGTATTTTTTTTAATATAAAAAAAAAAAGGTTTTACATTAGTGTGATAACATTGCTTTAATAGTGTTTTATTAATGGGGTTAGAAGGTATATATTACATCACATTATATAGCTAACATTCATCACTTTAGAACAAATGAAAGCTGCATTGCATATGGTCTGAAAAATAGCTTACTGTATATAAAAAAAGGCAGCGGAATGTGTATATATATTTAACCATTACCATACAAAGCACTATAACGGTGTTACGTTCAGACGATCACAGCATCAATAAACTGCTGTGTCAAAAAAAAGTCTTGTTCAAAGGATCCACTAACATAAGGCCAGGACGGGGGTTTAAGACTTGGAGTATAATTTTATGTATAAAGGGGTTCCTGGGTCTGATACAGATATTGACAAGTTACAGTCGGCAGCACTGAACGCATATATCCCTCAAAGGAACACTCCAAGCCACTAAAGGAATTTAGTTTGTTGAAGTGCTCTATGTATGAAGAATGAGTCCTCTTTTTTTACATTTAAAAAAGTGCAGATTTCAATAGAAATCTCCACTTTTATTAATTAACCTGGTTACACCCCTGGCTTTTTACTTTCTGGTTTGGTTAGCTCAGTGGGGCTAAAGTCAAGAGGCAGCAATTGCACCTGCCTTGCAAATACAAACTGAGCGGTTTGTGATTTTTAGTCACAAAATAGACCATATATTTTAAAGTGGTTTCTAAAATGTAATAAAGATCAGATTACAGATTTTATCTTCTCTTAATCTTTAAAAATGTACGGCTGATACAGATTTAGTTGCAAAAATTAAAGCATTAATAAGTGATAGGTACATGCCATAATTTCAAGGCAGGTATACAACAATGCAGCAAGATTTATTTTAAAAGTCTATTACAATGCTTATTTAAGAACTTATTTTATGGCAGAGACACTATTCTATTAAAATAACATTTTGTTCCCCTTATTTAATAATTAAATTTTTAGACTTGGGATCCAAAATTGTTATATTAACAGGAGAATCGCACACACACACGCGCACGCACACACACACAACCATACATTTTCACCGGCAAATCTATTTAATTGTAAACAAATTTAAATGGAAGAGTTAAAAAAAAAAAAAAAGGGATGATTTTTGGATAGAAAAATTGAAGCAGTAACTTGTTCCCTCTAATAACAATTTCTCCACTGTGGATCATCAAGGAAATGTGCACAGCCCTCTTAATGTACACAGTAAAGAGGTGCAAATATAAAAAAAAAATTTAACGCACATTCAGTAATACTAGTATGTAATATAACTTCAGTAATAATAATAATAAAATAATAATAAAATAATAATTGTGCTTTAAATTAAAAAGCAAGCCCATTGCCAACGGACAGCCGATATGCATTACATAGAAATAGGATGCCACAGGTAGAAATTATGTGGCAATTGAATACTGGGGTCCTTCTCGGATTTAATTTAGGGGTTATTCAACAAAAAGTGAGCTGTGGACAGTTGATAAGAGTTTCAAACATTTGGCCAAAGTTTCCAACCTGTATTCAATTTTATCCTCACTTGTGATAAACTCTGTGGGTAACGCACTGTTTAGCCCCTTAATGCATGCATGGATAGCCAAGAGATGGTGCTTTACCAACTGTTGTAGATTCACAAAAGATGGCAAAGCATCATGGAGGTGCAGTATGACATATCGCATTATCCTTTACAGCAGAACTTGCAAAGCATTGTGGGAAATTACATGACACTCACTGGCTATCCCTGGAGTTTGGATATTTGCTCCAATGATGCAGAAAGCTATGCTGGCAAAGCATCATGGGAGATAAATATCCTTGTCCTAGAGTTTGTATCTTTGCTCATTAGGAAAATTAAGTAGAAGAAGAAAAGAAAAGAAATGAAAAAAAAACAACTAATGTTTTTAAAGGAAAATAACCCTGAATCTTCCAATGTGGAAGATAAAAGGTTAAAAAGAGATTTCCCTTCACATACAAGTGGTCGCAGAGCTGTTCTCACCATAGCTTATGAGCAATAGTAAGGATTTAAGTATATACTACAAAAGATGCTACAGGAACATATCTTTACCATGAAAATTCCAATCCCCAGAGCACGATGGGAGGGAGCATTCCATGTAAATGTTCTATTACAGTGATATCCCCCCTTTAAACTATTCACTCATTGATCATGTTTCTCATGGGATCAGCATTAGGATTTGCCTAAACTATTATAACGCTTAGTGGCACTGACCCAAATAAACGGAGACCCCCAAATATAAAAGTTAAAGCCAACAGATCAAAATAGACTTTTTACATATGTCTGAGAATGGCAAAAATACTTAGCATTAGCTCAATACAATTAAAGAGATCTCAAATTTCATGAGCTGGTTATCAGAAGACAGAGGAATCGTTATTGGTTGAACTCATTGAACCACTGTATGAAACCTCTCTGGAAGTACTGGGAATCGGTCTGACTCATCCCACTGTGAGAGACCAGAGCACGTAACTTCAAATTTGTTCTGTCAACATGTGTATATTCTATCAGAGAGATGTATAAAGTGCTCTTTCATGTAGGAGGAAGTGGAGTATTGGATGCACTATTTTCTCTGCAGGAGACGTAGAAGTCCATGCTTACCGGTAACTAGAAGTCACTAACTCGATTACTGAATATAAAGACCCAATATGACATTAAGCTTTAAACGCCATCAGTGCAATGCTCACAGTCTGGAATGGACACTCTCAATGAACTATGGCATGCCTCTTCATGCTGTAGTGTTTTCTATAAATAGAGATCTTAAAGACAGTATCAATGTCAGTGTACTTGTTCTTTGTAGTTGTATTCCTAAATGCAATAGCTGAATCACAAGACGTCCCAACATTAAAGATCAATTGACTCGAATGGGTTAATATAATTTATGCTTATTCCCAAGATAAACAATTTGAATTATTTTATACCGGTTACTATATCGACACAACAGGTTTTAAAGACATATTGTGCATTTTGTTTTGCACATGTTTGTGGCTCGCCATCTTGTATCATTTGATACACACTAAATGCACATGATCCCTAATAAATGAGGGATTTTTAGCTCTTTACGTGTTCCAGACAGACGGGTGACCAATTGCATCATCATAAAAGAAAGGAATGCAAAATTAAACATGTATTTGTTATTTTTCAAATGTGGCTTAATAAGTTACAAGAATATTTAAAGCATTCCCTTGCATACAATATACAAATTATACGAACCTATTAAGAGTATCTTTAAGTGGAACATGTTACAGCCTTTAAAAAAAAAAAAAAAAAAAGTTTATGTGAGAGGCTGATAGTAAGGCCCAACATAATATGGAGTAGGAAAATGCAGAATCTACTGTCACACTGCATCACAACACTTCACATTGATGCCCTTCAATTGTAATTATCTGCATGCCAAATACAGCTGTGATCTAGCCTGGTAAAGCTGGGTCTTAAACCTGTTTGGCACGCCAGGCTCATCTGGACTCAGAAACACATAGGATAATCATCCTTCTGGCTCCCAGGACTACAAGTTATAGTGATATGCAAAGTGATTCAAGATGTTGCTGGCCTAAAAATGGATGCTGGACTCTGTGATAATAAAGTCCTCTGCCCAGGAGAATTTCTACTCCAACTTTGGTCACTTGTTCAGGCTCTTCTGCTTTGCCAGTGTAGCCTTTAATTCTCTTAGATTTTCTGTTAATACCTCAACCTCATCCAGGCGGCCACTGTGTTTAGCATCAAAGATGTAAGCTTTGATGTTATCAATCTGCTGTAGGAGTAGATCTTCGTCTATTGCCTCATTTTCCGGGGATTCCTCGTCTTCCTCAAAAGGATTCCCCGACCCAGAAGGTTTATCAACATCAAAGGGATTTTTAGAGGACACAGGCTCCCAGTAATTGTGCTTTGTGTCCTCAAAGGGGTTGGATGGAATGGTTTCCGACCCTTTCTTGCTCTCTACATCTATTTCATTATTCTCATCATCTTCTTCAAACGGGTTATATTCTCTACGGCCATTCTGCTGAATGTAGTTTTGCAGGGGAGGTGATGGCTCATTGTCTTCATCTTCAAATGGATTTGGGGGTGTACATTTGTCAACAATTACATTGGGCAGTAAAGGAGAAAGACACGGAGGATGATTAGGGATATTAAAACTGGGCTCAGTTAACATTCTATCTTGAGATAATACAGGAGAAGGGGAAGTCAGAAGAGGGCTGGATGGTAGTTTAGGGAGCTCCAAGTCAAGGGCTGAGGTCTGGTTGTCTTGCCAGATTGATACCTGTGCTGGCTCTCTGAAGTCCAGTGAATGAGTCCTGGTGTGTTTCGTCAAGCCCTTGAGATGCTCTCGTTTCTCTTCTTTTATCCTCAGCACCTCCAGCTGCTCCCGTTGCATTTCCTCCTCTTCAGCCAGCTGTTTGGACATGCGTATGGCGGTTTCTACCTGCTGTTGGTCATACTCCTCTTGGAGCTGTCTCAGATTCTCTTCCAGCATTTGTACCTCATCCACCCGGCCAGCCTCTCTTGCCTGCAGGATGTATGAGGTGATATTCTCAATCTGCTGAAGAAGTGGGTCTGAGGTGTCTCGGTTTCGGGGGGCTCCAGGTGTTGGAAGCCAACCCTCCACCTTCCGGATGCCTCTCTTGGGTGACAGATCTCCATTGAGTGCATTGGAAGAGCGAACAGCAGGATCTTTTTTTCTCTCCTCACATCTTCTTTGGGCTTCAAAAGCTACCTGCGAAAGGGCCAAGTAGAGAGAGTCACAGACCAAAGACACAGACAGGTAGTTTCAAACACAATGCAGACACAAAGTTATTAAAATGCTGAAAAGGTTTTAGAAAATATTTCAGAATAAAATGAACATCTAGGATATGTTCACCATTAGTACACACCCACGGCTTCCTTAATGTGAAGTCCACTAACATCATTCAAACACAAAAAAATTTAAACTCACCTTTTTGAAAACATAACCGACCTACAGAGAAGTCAGCCGATAAAAGTTTCTTGCATTGTTTACCCTTTGCATTTTAAATACGTTGGTAAAAAAGGAGAGAAGAAAGTCCATAAGAAACGAAAAGGATTAGAAGACACTAATGTACCCCAGTATCTCACCTGCCGGTCCTTCTGCATTCTCTGCTCATTCTCCTGCCGACGCTTCTCTTTCAGCTCCTCATACTTCTCCTTAGTTGGCAGGGACATTAAACCCAGGAGTTTCTCCTATAAAGAAGTGGGTTACATGGATTAATAAACCAGAGCCATAATTATTTTTTGGGATTCATTAATTTTTTTTTGCCAGACAGTATTAATAATTCATTATGGAGTGCTTGGCAGCCCGTTACCTGCACAAATAGTGTGGCTGAGTATCTAACCATCTTCTGCAGTTGCTGGGTTTTGGGGTGAGGTTTAGGCTCTTCATTCATTCCTAGAGTTAGAATCTTCTTGCTGGGAAGCAGGTAGCAAGAATTAGAAAATTATTTGTAACTGCCATTATATTTACAGTAGTCTAAAATGTTATTGTAAATATTTGTTTATTGTTCTACATTAAAATGTCATAAAAAGAAATGGGTGGTACATTATAGACAACATGGCTTGTGTTTGCAGATGCCAAAATACAACATTAAAGGAACACTATAGTGTCAGGAATGCAAACATGTGTTTCTAACACTATAGTGCTTAACCAAGGTTTAGGTTTACTAACCTTTTCTCCCACACCTTGCCGGTCTCATCACTGCTGGCTCAACCTCCATGACTGAGATCATCAATCTTAAAGGACCACTATAGAGCCAGGAAAACACTCGTTTTCCTGGCACTATAGTGCCCTGAGGGTGCCCCCACCCTCAGGGACCCCCTCCCGCCCGGCTCTGGAAAGGGCAAAAGGGGTTAAACTTACCTTTTTCCAGCGCTGGGCGGGGAGCTCTCCTCCTCCGATCCTCCTCCTCTCCTCCCCGTTGGCTGAATGCGCACGGGCAGCAAGAGCTGCGCGCGCATTCAGCCGGTCACATAGGAAAGCATTCATAATGCTTTCCTATGGACGCTTGCGTGCTCTCACTGTGAAAATCACAGTGAGAAGCACGCAAGCGCCTCTAGTGGCTGTCAATGAGACAGCCACTAGAGGATTAGGGGGAAGGCTTAACCCATTCATAAACATAACAGTTTCTCTGAAACTGCTATGTTTATGAAAAAATGGGTTAAACCTAGCTGGACCTGGCACCCAGACCACTTCATTAAGCTGAAGTGGTCTGGGTGCCTAGAGTGGTCCTTTAATGATCTCAGCCAATCCAATGCTTTCCCAAAACGCAGCTGCACCAATGAGCATCTCTCAGCGTTGGGCAGCAAATACCCAAGAAGCACCTTTGGTGGCAGTCTGAGTTTCTTGAGGTGTTACTAGGCAGCAATGTAAACACTGACTTTTCTCTGAAAAGGCAGTACTTACATTGCTCAGCCTGCAGGGACACACTACAGACACCAGAACAACTACATGAAGCTGTAGTGGTTCTGGTGACTATAGTGTCCCTTTAAGGAGATTCACACACGTGAGGTATGGATCTTACATCACTACACGACATGTGAAAATAAAATTAAAATAAACAAAAAACACTGTGAAAAGTGCTGGACACATAGCTTACAAAAAGATTGACTTCCCATCAAGTTCCTTCTAGTTGGTACTTTTGTGCAAGGGATAGAAGTATGGGCTTCAGGGAGCCTTGAAATTATCATCGGTAACTACTATGAAACAGGCACTATTTAATCATTATAATCCAACAACCACCCAACAGAGGTTTTCCATGGCCCAAACCTTGTTTTGGTTTTTTTGCCAGAAACTGAACATGCAGCACTATAATTCAGTAAAAGAACTACTAGCCAACAAGACATTTTCTCTAATACCAGTTATGTCTAAATTATAAAAGGGTGTGCTCTAGACCAGCCTTTCTCAAACCATTTCTAACATAATATATGATATATGTAGGAATCCCAAGGTTTACAGAAAATATATTGACTCCATCGCCCACCATTCATTGAGAAAGCCTTGAGGACTAATGGGGAATGTTTCCAGGAATGCACGGTTCTTTCACATGCTTAAGAAGATAAGAACCAACTTCTCCATTCAACATTCCTAACAATGGACGATGAAAGCTGCCAGGAAGCTCAGGAGTTAAAAAAACAAAAACAAATAATCTATGTATATGCAGTCTTCACAAACCAAAATCCTGGGTGTTCCTTACCTCAAAGCATCTATTAATTCGTAGTGTTTCTGCACCTCTATCCGTACATTATTGGCATGTTCCAAATTATAGGTTGTCTCGCCCGCACTGTAAATGTAAAGAGAAAGCTCGATGTAGATTATTTCCAAGATAATTATCCGCTGTCAGAAAGGTAGTTACTGGGACTTTGCAAGTCATCTGGTGACAGCAAAGACACGTGGGTGGAACAGCACCCTTTCTTTTGTGTGCTTTTTGAGTACAGTAACGGTAGCATTACCTCCTCCCACCTTCAAGATTTAGGATCTCTGACACCCCACTGATTTCGGTTTTAATTTATTTATTTTGCCATAGCAATGCAGTCTAGTTCATGCTGTGTTTTGAGCATTCTCTAAACAGAATAAAGGCAATTATCTGAGTATTAACAATTGTTTTGTCTGACACTTTACAAGTGGGAGATGTTCTTTAAGTAATGCAGGATTTAAAAATATATTTAATAAACAAACAGATAATCGGTAACAATTGTTACAGGTTTGGTTTAGGTAGACAAACATTAATTGTAATCCCAATTTTGCATAATTATGTTTAAAGTGGAGTTGTAACGTTATGTAAAAATAACATATAGGCGACAAGTAAACGGTTACAAAAGAAAACATCTATCACATGGATAATTTAATAAGGGGAAATGCTGATACAATGTACATGCCCACATCCCTTAATTCCACAAACACCCTTTTTTGTTAAAAAATAAATAAAATTAAACCATTTATTCAGGAATGAAAGGAACCCAAGTCAGAGCAATAATGAAGCACAGAGAGGCTTGGAGGTATGTATAGTTACTGTCTTGGTCCCCAAGAATCCCTACATAACCGCTTTCCTTTAAAAATATGAACCACCTGTTCTAAATTTACAACCCAAATCTCACTGTCACCTACAGCAGTTGTGAATGAGAAAGATTAGAACACACAAAAATATATTACCGGAAATTTTGGCAGACACAGGGAATAAGATGGCTGTATTAATAGCATCAAAAACCATACAGATAAATGCATAAATGAATGAGTCTATTTTGAAAAAATGCAGAATTTGTTTCGAAATTTTAAATTTGACAGCTACGTTTAAACTTAAAAATCCAACAGATCAAAATGTAAAAACTTGTAGCAGTTACACAGCCCCAGACATTAAACATTTCAAAAATGGACAGAGTGTGCTCCAGAATTGGCCCAATATCTTTTCTGTATATTTATGCATGTTAATCTTAATTGCCATAGTTGTGCACAGATTGTAGGATTTTCCTTTTTTATGTTTAAGTAATAGCAAGTGAGGTTATTTATCATTCACTAAACTCTGCAATGGCAAAACGGAGGTTAGAATAGTCAAGCTGTAACTATAGCCAAGTTAAAAATTGTTTTCAGGTCATCTATGCTACCCTTGCCAATCAGCATTTAGTGTGGAAAAAACATGCTTTTTGTTTCTATTTTATTTACGCACACACTAAAGATTTTATCTACTCTGTAAAGTATATAAGTTGGCATCTCATACAGGGCGACGTGGTGGCGATGATTCTATATATGCTTGCTCCTAGAAACCCCTCTCTTTTCTGTTTAATGTTTCACCCATAAAGTACATACTGCCCTCTGACCCAGCTTATTTGCCCCCCAAACCCCAGTTTAATGGCTTCAGTAAAGCTAAAAATAAATAGAATTTTTGCTGGGTGTCCATGATTTATGTAAAAAAAAAAAAACAAAACATTTTGCAGGCTGACGGTACTCACTTTATTGACTGGGCCATTTTTATATATTCCGGAGCCTTCTGTTCTACCTTCTCCATACAGCTTCGAAGTCTCTGGAAATCCAAGCAGAACTCAATGAATCTCCTTCTAGTGCAGCTTACATTCACCAGCTCCATAACCCTCTCTTTAAAACCGTCTCACAGTCACTAGTTCCATTAAACTCGTTATAACTGGCTCACAGTCACCAGCTTCATAACCCTCTCTTTATAACCAGCTCACAGTCACCAGTTGCATTACTCTCTCTTTATAACCGTCTCACAGTCACTAGTTCAATTAAACTCGTTATAACTGGCTCACAGTCACCAGCTCCATGACCCTCTCTTTATAACCGTCTCACAGTCACCAGTTCCATTAACTCTTTATAACTGGCTCACAGTAACCAGCTTCATAACTCTCTCTTTATTACTGGCTCACAGTCACCGGCTCCATTACCAGCTCATAGTCACTGGCTACATAACCCTGTCTTTATTACCAGCTCACAGTCCCCATAACCCTCTCTTTATTACCAGCTCACAGTCACCAAATCTACAACACTTCCTTTATTACCGGCTCAGTCACCGGCACCATTACCCTCACTTTATTACCAGCTCACAGTCACACGGTCCATTACCCTATCTTTATTACTTGCTCACAGTCACCATAACCCTCTCTTTATTACCAGAGAACAGTCACTGGCTCCATTACCCTCCCTGTATTACCAGCTCACAGTCACAGGATCTATCACACTTCATTTATTAGCAGCTAACAGTCATTGGCTCCATTACCAGCTCACAGTCACAGGGTTTATCACACTTCATGTATTAGCAGCTCACAGTCCTCATAACCCTCTCTTTATTACCAGCTAACAGTCGTTGGCTCCATTACCCTGCCTTTATTACTTTCTCACAGTCACAGGGTCTTTTACCCTCCCTTTATTACCAAATAATTAGCATAGAATTATGGGAATTGTAGTGTATATACTGAAGTGATCATTGCAAAATTTTATCCCTCACAAAATTTTTTATTTATTTTGCCATAGCAACACAGTCTAGTTCGTGCCGTGTTTTGAGCATTCTCTAAACAGAATTAAGGCAATTATTTGAGTATTAACAATTGTTTTGTCTGACACTTTACAATTGGGAGATGTTCTTTTATAGTAATGCAGGATTTAAAGATATATTTAATTATTTAGGAAATGTTTAATCATAAGGAATACATTGATATTTGTACTGGGATGTATAAAGAATGCACAGTTGTTACGAAAAATACATTTAATGAACAAACAGATAATCGGTGACAACAGGTTTGGTTTAGGTAGACAAACGTTAATTGTAATCCCAATTTTGCATAATTATGTTTAAAGTGGAGTTGTAACATCATGTAAAATTAACATATAGGTGACAAGTGAACGGTTACAAAAGAAAACATCTATCACATGGATAATTTAATAAGGGGAAATGCGGATACAATGTACATGCCCACATCCCTTAATTCCACAAATACCCTTTTGTGTTAAAATTAAACCAAACTACAGAAGCAGTCGTCATATATCCATTACGCCTCACCTGGTAGAGCTTGACAATATCAGGCGTGTGGTCTTTCTCATCCATCTGCATTTCCCTTTTGAGAAGTGTGTCCTTGCAATGCAGACAGCAGCGGATCTTGTCATCATCCTTGTCCTCAAGGACGGAGCTCACGCTTCCAAGGCTACTAATACTGCCCCTGCGGGAGGTCTGAGTGCTGCTACTGGGTGATAGGTTAGGGCTGCCATGAGATGACAGGGAGTGTTTGCTGGCGCTGGTTAGTTTATCTGTGAGAAGGACAGAGTGTAACTGAAAATGTATAGATACAGTGTCAGCATCTAAGACAAAAGAAACCGTGAATGTACAACTTTTATACTAGTTCTTCCAAAAAGGACATTTGAAAATTAAACACAGTTATGATAAAAGGCAATGAACAAAAATGACATCTAAAAAATACCTTAATTTATCTGTAACAATGGCGCAGTTTTTAAGAAGATATTCACTTTGGAGGTTGTGAATTTACAACAGGCAGTCCCTAAGGTATTAAAATCAAGGATAATTGGGGGGGAGTCGGTATATAACAGTTATGGCAATCAAAAAGAATAAATAAACAGAAAATAAGAAAGAAGAAGATAAAAGCAGAGTGGAAAGATTAGCTAAAGGAAATTACAGAAACGGAAGATGGGCTTAGGAGGTATTTTGGGTCAGATGTTTGAGTTGAAGTTTTCCTTACTAGCAAGTGCGAGCGTGACAAGTTCTGTGCATCTCTTGCACATAATGGAGCCGCACAGCCGGCAGTGATGACGCCTGTTACGAATGGTGAACCTATTCCCACAGTCCGGGCAGAACGGAACATCGTGATCACTTACCCAGGGAACCACAGACTTCTCAATGGCTGCAAGGAAACAAAAGTCTAATCACTCACAAGCTTCAGACATACTGAGCATTAACAAGAGCAGAGTTAGCCTACCTCTTATCCTGGCAGAGTCACTATTCACTCGGTCAAATGAGGTCAGCTAGGTTAGAGAGAAACAGAGAAGGTTAATTTTTACATCACGTTCAGAAAGAAAATATTTACATCAGGCTGTGACAGTCATATAAAAATACACAATGCCTCCAATGCATCAATTATTTAAAACAGCATTTTGTGTTAATTTACTGAAATACAATCATTTAGATACAACATTTCCATGGATTATCTACAGGCAGCCATGAAACAAAGCGATAATAATTACAGAAAGCCAAGGAAGATCTACCTTTTCTAATCGTATGATGAGTTTGTTCACTTCCACCACGTAATGGTCAATCCGAGCGGCTCGATGTCTCTTGAAATCGGACAGGTGGCTCCTTGTAGCTCCTAACATGAGAAAACATCCCATAAAAAGCAATGAGATAAGAATGGAATAAATTGGTTGGAGCTTTTCCAGCTGCCTCAGTCAGAGGTGACAGAGTGTGGCGTTTAGTCATTAAAACTACATTGTAGCAAACTGAAATCTGATTGTCAAAACCCAGGCTTAAACAAGCAAGCTGTGACTATAACCAATTTAGAGAAATTTTCCAAGCAAACTATTTTGTCCTAAAGTTTGCCATTTGGATCTTAGAAAGCAACAGTTTGAGGATTAGTAAATAACCTGGTTTGTCTCTACAGAAATCATTGATCTGCAGTTCTCTTAATTTTCTGCTAGGAATACAACTATACAGGGACATGGGAGATGCCCTTCAAAACAGGCATGGACCTCCTCTATGTGAGTTTAATCATAACAGCTAGTTTGAACTACCATTCCGGTCTAGCTGAGACTAGAAGTTTCTTTTGAATGGAACTGATGAGCAGAATAACATTATTGGGGACTTCTGGTTTAAAAAGAATATTGAAATAATGCAGAGAAGTCCTCAACGAGTTCAAATGAGCCAACTGATTATTCACAAATGTATAATAACAAACATAAGCAGGCCATGCCATGTTGATTTGTAAAGATTTGTGTTGCTATAGAAACCTGCCTTTGAATGAATATAGTTTTTTTTTTTTTTTTACCACCATAAAATTACCTTTTTTGATAGACTTAACTGCAAAACCAGTGGCAGGTGGATGAAGGATAACTATTTTTTTTCAATTTAAAAATAACATGCCCCCCTCCACATCCGACCATCCAGTAGGATATATGTAGTAACTATGACAGTACCCATCCAGAAGCAGAAAGCATACAGGCACAAAAACCAAAATTATTAATATTATTACAATTATAAAATCTCATTATTTGGATGACTGTTATATTACCGCTTTGACTAAGGAAAAGGATAAATTTAAAGTAAGAAAAATGTGTTTTTCCATAAGTCACAAGGGGGGTACTCGATGATAGGATAAAGTAAGCCCCAATAAAAATTTTTTTAAAAAAGCCCATTGTCCAGTTGTTAACTGTATCTATGGGAAGTGATGTGGATGGCGCATTCTGTGTACAGAATGTATTTTGTTGCAGTTCTTTATGCCAACAGGTAATGATCATTGGGTTTCTTCCGTCAAGGGTATGGTCCACACTCAGGAAAGAGGGTAAAAAGACAACTAATAGTGCTCACTGAATAAAAACAACAGTATATATAACAAATAAAATAGTACTCACAAGCAAAGGGCAGGCTAACAGCGCTGGTGGTGTGATCCCCACTTCGGATTTCTTGGAGTGCAGGATAATTATTACAATACACAATTTAATAAATTTTGATAAAGCCCTGAGGCAAAATGCGTTTGTGGATTTTTAAATTGTATATTGTAATAAAGATTTTTGTTGGTCACTTCCCTGGTGCCAACTATCTTTTTTTTTACCTGTCATTTTTATTATCCTGCACTCCAAGAAATCTGAGGTGGGGTTCACACCACCAGCGGTGTTACCAAGGAGTAACTTGCTTGTGAGTACTATTTTAGTTATTATATATACTGTTGTTTTTATTCAGTGAGCACTACTAGTTGTCTCTTTTAACCCTCCTTCCTGAGTGTGGACCATACCCCAGAAGGAAGAAACCCACAGCATATCCCATAAGCGGTGATTATACCGCTGTACGTCCTTCACACTAGAGCTAGCAATAGCTCTACTAAATGTGAGTTTATTCTATCTATATACATATTTGACCGTTTATATTGCACTGTTGGTTATTTTTATCTGGTTTTTTTTTGTATTTCGTATGTGTGGATTCATGCGGAAAAAGACACTGAGGATATTACTCCTGTTTAAGCACCTTATTCTATATTTGATCTGAATAATATCCTTTTTAGTGGACTTTTTTTTTTACTGATATTTGTATTTTTTTTTTTACTTATTTTACGTGTGTGATTTTGACTTATTTTATGTTTTGATTTTCACTGCTCTGATATTTTGTTATAGAAATTGGCGCAGCCCTTACCTCTATTTTTCTCATTATCTTTGTTTCCGAAGGGTTTGGAGGGATCTCTCTTTAAGGGGTGCCATCTGTTAATTAGCGCTTACTCTCCCTTTTTTTCTAATGATCATTGGATATTTATATCAATGTCTCATCTGAGCAGCTTAAAAAGACACTCCACCACCAAAACACCACCTTCTCCTTGTGGCCACTGTAATGGTGATAAACTGACCAGACAGTGATAAGCTGAACTTCAGCAATGCCGAAGTCAATCATTTATTATCAGTATGGTGGCAAGAGGAGGAGGGGGGTGCAGAAGAGATGGGAATCCAGGCACACAGGACAGGGGTTAGATTGTTTGAAAATGGCTTAACATTATAAGGCAAGTCTGTGCCCAAGGACTCTAGCCCCCATAAGGAGGTCATTGAGACTGAGTTGTTTTGGGGGTGAAGCATGTTTTTCAAATGCAGCAAGCTACCATAACCCTGTAATGGGTTGGATGCAGTCATTTAAGGGGCACTATATGCATCATAAACACTAGAGCTCATTGTCACCAGACCACTGTGGCCTCTGAAGTTTCGAACCTGTATCCTTTATGCAATGAAGTTCATTCCAATTTCTAGGTGGAATACATTATAATGCATCCCTTAATGCAATCATGTTTTTTGTGGTTATTTTTTTTCTTGTTTGTTTATTCGATGTTTTTCTTCTACCATGCAGAAGCCTTTATTTGATTACTGCAACATAATTTGGTCAAAGGTAATTGCACCCCGCATAATGGCAATGTTTTCCGTTCCAGGGTTAAAACTAGAGGCCCATAACACTGAGATTACGTGAAGTGGTCTGGGTGCCTATAGTGTCCCCCCTTTAAGTGTCTGTCATACGTAAATGTAGAACACATATAGATGTAAAGCAGGTTGTATTTTGAACAATTACTATTTTGATGGAAACAGAAAATTATACCAATTACATTGGTTCAACAAATTATTATACTTATTTAACAAAAACACTCACTTTGGCTGTGCATGGGCTGATTGATTCACTCACCGATCTCCTGTGGGTCCCATAGACATGGATCCACCCCACCATAGCTGAATGCTTCATATCGTTCCTGGCTTCCACCTTCAGTACGCTCTGCCCCGTCTCTCTTCAGCAGCTTGTCTTTAGCCTTCTTGGCAATTTTCACCAGACCTGGTAAGAGGTATAGCTTAATAGATAGGTTTAAAAAGGACCCAGCAAGAACCATCAAATGCAAACATACATAAGGTGGATGGTCACATAAATAGTCATCCATGCCTGATTTCCTTTTAACTTCTTGCCAGATGAATTTTTGCTAAATTTGCTAAAGGGCAAATCACTACATTTTTGCAAAAGAAAATTGTGCCCTTTGCTTCATGCATCAAAATAAGTATAATTCCCTGCATGATAGTCCATCAGATGCATTCCTGTATTATAGGTTAAGCAGCCTCCTTCTCACAATTCATGTATAAGGGGATTCAACTAATACTTATTAACATTCTGGGCTCAAATATTTTGCTGCAGATATTACGTGAATTTTGTTTTATTCCCCCCCACCCTCAATAAATAAAATAAATAAATAAATGGGGAGAAAAAAAAAAAAAAAAAACACAACATACACACAACCATACTCACTCTTCAGCTGTCCCTTTACATCTCGATCATCGCTGGAGTGTTCTTCTTCATAATGGGACTGAAGTTGGTAGAATGACTGCAAATCTTTCAGACACAGAGGGCAGAGGAAACCCTCCCTCACCTCTCCATGTTCATCGAATGGTGCATTGTACTGAGCCGCCATGATGTCACAGGTTCACCAGCCTCTCTTCTGTATGGTCCACACAAATTTTGTTTTTAGGTGGCAGCAGATTCATTCTCTGCGACATGAAGGCAGATGACACATCTTTATTGTCTACCAGCAGAACCTGGCAAAACAAAACCAGTTTATTTTGTTAACATATATATTAACCCTTTAAAGATCCACACCAATATTCTCATAGTACAAATATTAGTAATCTCAATGCTCAAAGCCTCATAAAACTGATGAACAAGAACATTTTTAAACAACAAAGTTTGCAGTACCCCTTTAGGCCCTTAAAATGTGAGCTTACCTGCCAACGTCAAAGCAAACCTCTTAAAGGAGTCCAGATGAACTGGAAATGCACACGAAGATTTATCAAAGTGTTTTGATCAAAAGAGTGACAAAATGACTGAGCTGGGCAATCACCATGTAACAATCAGACACATTCCTTTGGTGACAGTAGTCTAAAAACAACCAAGATAACTTAGTTTGTCTTAACCTTAACAGTTGAGCTTACATTACATTTCATGGAGTGGTACTACAAGACTCTAGTTATTAAAAGTACACATTAAAGGGACACTATAAGCATAAAAACTTGTTTTGGGTGTATACATCATGGCCCTGTAGTCTTACTGCTCAATGCTCTGCTATTTAGTTGTTAAATCACTTTTAACTTTCAGTTATGCAGCCCCAATCACACCTCTACTGTGACTGACACAGCCTGCATGAAAAGAATGGTTTAATTTTTAATGAGATGTGAACTTGCTTTAGAAGTGTTTATCTCCTGCTCAATTAATTGAACTGCAATTCCCAGATTTTACTATTACCATGACGTAAAGTCATTATTTTATTAAAGACACGGAGGCTCCTATTATGCATAACTCTTTCTTTATTCCCTCAGCAACAAAGATAGAGGAATATAAATATTATCAAAATGAAAGAAAAAAAACTGTATAGGCACACAGGCAACCAATCACATAACAGAGGAAGTGACTATAAAAGGCCTGTGCCTCCCACAATCCCCCTCTTTCTTGCGAAAACCAAAGACCAGGAAACATGAACGACATCCCACTTGGCAAAAACAGGAAACAGGAACAAATCTATAACTTCAAGCTAAAAGAGAGAGAGAGAGAAATATGGTAATAACCCAACTCTAAACTGAAGATTTACCAAGCAAAATGTCAATAGTTTCGTAGGAATTCATCCTATAATATAGAAAAAACTATTAGTATATAAATCATATAAAATCAAATATCAACAGTATAATAACATAAATACGTAGGACACCATAACCAGACCAGATAGTAACATACCTGAAAATTTAACCACATCTCATCCAAAGACCCAACACCGGGAGGGCGGGTGGGAATAATACTTGCCGCCGTGTCTTTAATAAAATCATGACTTTACGTCATGTTAATAGTAAAATCTGGGAATTTTATTAAAGACACGGAGGCTCCTATTATGCAAGTTTAAAGCTGTGCTATCACGTGAGATGCGATGTGGTTGATCGGTCTGAAATAAAAGTCACGGAAGGTCGACTCCCAAGACCAATCTGCAGCCCGCAGAATGTCCTCCAGACGACAGCCGACTGTAGAAGCTTTCGATGCCATGGCTCCACGCACCAAATGGGGTGTGAAGATAGAAGTGTCCACGCCAGCTAAAGAGAGAAGCCAGCGTATCCAACAAGCCAAAGTCGGGGTGGATACGGGCCGGTATGGAAACCTAAATGATATGAATAACGGATGCAAGCCCAATGAACGAAGAGGCCGTGTAATATCCAGATATACCTTTAGATACTCTACCGGGCATAATGCCGGAGTCCCTGAGAATCTGGGGTATACAAAAGATTTGGATGCTGATTTAGTCCTTCTGGATATGTTGAACGAGATACCCTCAGGGGTAAAAAGTAATGGCGTTCCAAACAAGGGCCCTGACGTCAGACACTCTTTTACATGAAATTAAGTAGAGAAGCATCACTAACTTAAAAGAGATTTGTTTAAGTGTCAAGTCTTGGTTTGGGTACCATAACGACAAAAATTGTAGCACCACGTTGACATCCCAGAATGCAGAAAAAGGAGTCCTAGGAGGTCGAGCGAGGCGAATACCTTTGTGAAGGCGACACACAAAAGGATGTTTTCCTATGGGCAAACCATCCAAACCTCTATGTCCAGCTGAAATTGCTGAGCGGAAAAAGGTTGATAGTACAATACGCCTTACCCGAATCAAACATGTGCATGAGGGACTCCAAGATCATATGGAGAGGGGCAGATACGGGATTCACTGACCGTTCCATGCACCAACCAGACCATGAACTCCATGAAACATGATAGGCTGCTCTTGTACCTGGAGCCCAGGCGTTATCGAAGAGCAGGAGAGTCGTTCGTAGAACGTTTGGGACTTTCCAAGGTCCCCTGAAAGGAGCCACGCTATCAGACGCAATTGGTTCTGTAATACCAGTCCGTGTGAGTTCCCATTTGGATCCAGAAGGAGTTCCTGGAAACCCGGGATCAGCCGTGGATAATCTATCGACAACTCCATCAGGCGTGGGAACCACGCAATCATGCTGAATGGGGGGAAAGCATACATGCGGCCCGTCGGCCACTCCTGAAGGAAAGCGTGCATTGCCAACGCCGCCGGGTCTGGTCTCCAACTGTAAAACTCCGGTAACTGGGTATTCAGGTGGGATGCGAACAAGTCCATCACGAACCGTCCACATAACCTGTCTAGGCTTCGAAAAACTGAAACGTGCAAGTGCCAATCTCCTGAGTCTCTCAAATGTCTCAAATTCCAATCCGCCCCCGAATTTGGCCAGACCCGGGATGTGCTCTGCCGTCACAGAGACATTGTTGTACAAACAAAATTGCCAAAAGTCTTTCGCCAAGAGAGCCAACATCTTGGATTTGGTTCCCCCCAAGTGGTTTATATAACGTACTGCCGATACGTTGTCCATCTTGAGGAGAATGCAGCAATTCGCCCGACCTAGGGAAAGGCTGCGAATCGCAAAGGCCCCTGCCAAGAGTTCCAGGCAGTTGATGTGTAAGGATCTCTCTATCTCGGACCATCTGACTCCTGTGGAAACGTTGCCACAACGTGCCCCCCAGCCGTGTAAGCTGGCGTCGGATTCTATCACCACGTTCGGTATGGAACCAAAAATGGCTCTTCCGTTCCAAGCCTCCATGTCTGCCAACCACCACACCAGTTCGTCCCTGGATTCCTCATCCAGCCGTATCCTGGACTCGTAAGAATGACCTGATCAGAGGTGCGACCCTTTGAGCCGTTGGAGGGCTCGGTAGTGTAACGGACCCGGAAAGATCGTTTGAATGGAGGCTGCGAGTAGACCGATAATTCTTGCCAACTGTCTGATGGACAAATCTGACACTCGAAGAGCTCGCCGAAGCTCTTTCTGGATGGCCTTCATCTTGTATTCCGGTAAATACAGGAATTGTTGAATGGAATCCACCTTGAAACCCAAGAATTCCATCGATTGAGCTGGGGTCATGATCGACTTGTCCCAGTTGATCATGAATCGCAAGTTCTGGAGCAGACTGACCGTCCACTCCACGTGGGTCTGTAGCTGACCTGTGGACTGGGACATGATTAGAATGTCGTCCAGGTAAATAATCAGGCGCACGCCACGCGTACGAAGGAAGGTCACCACCGGTCTCATGATCTTGGTGAAGCACCAAGGAGCTGAGGATAGACCGAACGGTAGACATGTAAAACGCCACCGTCTCCCGTGCCAGGTGAAGTGGAGGTAGTCCCTGTGTTCCTTCAGTTCTAGCTTTGCCATCCAATCCGATGTACGGAGGAGGTCTCTGAGGCAATGTATGCCCTCCATCTGAAATTGTTGAGGGGTCGGAGATTTATCACCGGACGGACACCTCCCCCTTTCTTTGGTACCAGGAAGAGGTTGCTTTTAAAGCCTGGGGCGGCAAACGGAAACTCCTCTATGGCGCCTTTTGACAACATCTCTCCGATTTCCGCGGAAATCATCTCCTCCTGTTCCGAAGGAAGGGACAATTCTCTAGGGACAGATAATTGGACAGGCAGAGATACAAACTCGAGGTGATAACCCCTTACTGACTGTAACACCCAAGCATCCGAAGTCACAGCTGCCCAACCCCGGCAGAATAAGAACCTCCCCGCCACCCGTATTTGAGCAAGAAAGAAAGAAAGAATGGGTACTCACCATAAGGACGTCTGCCCGAAGTGGCACCGCGGGGGTATCTGGAACCCCATGACCTCCCTCTAGCTAGGAAGAAGGGAGAAGCTCTCGGATCCTAGAAGCCCCGGGATGGGAAAAAGGAACCTCTGTTGGCTTGGAATGAGCCTCGGAATCCACGGCCTGGTGGACGGCTCCTGCTACGCCCGGCCCCTCCGAAAACCTTAGGTGCAAACATGCGCTTCATGTTGGCCTCGGCTTTATCAATGGCCGTAAAGGTTTTAACGTATGACCCCAGGTCCTTCACGAAGGTGGTACCAAATAACATCCCATCGTCGGATGAGCTCGGTTCCGCCACCGTCATGGCAGCCAATTTGGGGTTGATTTTTAGCAAAATCGCTTTATGTCTCTCTGTTGACATAGCGGTATTCGCATTCCCCAGAAGACAAATAGCCCGCTGGACCCATCCTATGGCCACATCTACATCCAGGGCCAAGTCGGCAGCTCTAGCGGCATCCAGAAGCTCATACAGCTTCGACAAAGAGCCCAGGGTATCTAGAATTTTGTCTTGGCATCCCTTTAGGGAGTAGTCCAGGCCCTTTTTCGGTTTCCAGTCTGACTTGTTTAAAAATTGCACGATCTTGGAGTCAATCTCAGGGATCCTGCAGGCCGAGCCCGGGAGGGAAGGCCTGGGACATTCAGCGAGGAATTTATTGCGGCCCTCCTTAGAAAGGGGGGTGCGCATGCGCCGCGCAACATATTGGGCGATATGCCCTGGGGGTTCCCACTCGGCTGATCGGGGGTGACGTAGGTCATCTGGATTGAACAGGGGGTTGCCCTGTGGATCCAACAGCGTCTTACTATACCCAGTGTGGCCAGGTGGAGGACCCCGTGTAGTGTTAGAGTTCCCAGAAGGGGTTAAACCCGTATGGGGTAAATCCTCACCCGACTCAACCTCATCATAAGAGTCGTATTCCATCACGTCTGAGTCAGCCTCCACACTCCGGTCGGTATCCGACCCTTCCTCATGGGCTCTAGCCCATTTCCACAGTCTAGCCTTTTTAACCCGGCCAGGGGCTCTTTTGCGCATGGGAGGCGCGCCTTCTGTAACTGCCTCAAGCATGTCTATCACCTCTCCCATGGCAGAGGCAAAGGCCTTCTGCAAGGATGATGCCAAAGTGGCGTCCAGTAGGGCCTGAAACTCTTGGGAGGCTACATTACCCTCAGGATTATGTTGGGTAAAGGCCTCTGCAAGGCCCTCTGGACCCTCATCTCTGTCTTGCATATTAGCAAAAAATTACACCCACAATATCAATATAAAATTCTTGAACTAAATTGATTAGGAAAAACAACAGGGTTGAGTAACCCACAGGGAGCAGTGAGACCGGCCGCAAGCAAGATCCGCCTCCAAAATGGCCGCCGCATGTGGAAGCCGGGCAGATACCGATCACAGGCACCACACAGGTGGGGGAAGGGGCGCGTGCACTTCACCCACGCGGGCAGACTACGAGAGTGTGGAGAAAGCCGGCGGGGAAAACAGAAATAAAAAAAGGGGGGGGATCCCCACTAGGCACACCACCAGAAAGCAATGACTGTGCAGATACACTAAAAGACACAGCAAGTAATCAAATAACATGCAGAAAATAATAATAATAATATTGCAAAAATCCATAAGAGGAGCAAGATACTTAGCTGGTCTGAGGGAGCAGCAAACAAAGAGGGGGATTGTGGGAGACACAGGCCTTTTATAGTCACTTCCTCTGTTATGTGATTGGTTGCCTGTGTGACTATACAGTTTTTTTTCCTTTCGTTTTGATAATATTTATATTCCTCTGTCTTTGCTGCTGAGGGAATAAAGAAAGAGTTATGCATAATAGGAGCCCCTGTGTCTTTAATAAAATCACAAACAGGCTCCTAACAGCTGTCACATGTTATTAAGAACAAGAGATAAGAAATTCTAAATTAAACAGACTGTGCAATAAAGGGAGTTTAAATATTAGATGTCTCTTTACAGGAAGTGTTAGGAAGGCTGTGCAAGTCACATGCAGGAAGATGTGACTACTGCAATATAAACAAAGTGATTTAACTCCTAAATGGCAGAGATTTTAGCAGTGAGATTGCAGGGGCATGATCTATACACCAAAACTTTACGCATATATTATCATTATTACGTTTTTAGGATTATTACATATAGACATTACATACATATGTACTTTTATGTATATCTGGGTGGCTAGAGTTGTTCTATATAGTAAAAGAGCAAGTTATGTAATCTTTATTGCGCGAAAAGACTAGGGGATGTGCGCACTTCCTCGGATCTCGGGCAAATTGTTTTTTTGTACTTTAGAACGACATATCTGAGTAATTTCAGATACCCTTTACTATATTATCAGTTTTATAAACCCCTTTTCTCAAGCTACACTTGCAACTGCTGCTTTAAATATTTTTTATAATAATAATTATATATGTTTTATCTACAGAGATGATTACCAAACCAGTATTCATAGACTTTAACTGTTTAAGTTGTAGAGATTTTCCAGTTTTGTTCCATTGGGTATATTCATAAAACACCAAACTGCTGGGGGTACGCAAGGTACGGTTTGCAAGTTATGTAAATAAATAATGCACAAGAGTGTAAACAAAAACATGTATTTATTTGAATTGTATACGAAGGAGCACTCACCACAATGTATATTTATTGGATAATTTCAGAAATGCTCTACCAATCCCTACACAGATAAAGAACTTCCCAAAAGCTGAGCCATTGATCTAAAGCAGCTACCATGGTCCATTCCGGACTGAACTTTTTATGGCATTATCCTAAATCTAGCTCCTGCACAACTCACTCTGACGTACAATTCGTGGTGCTGTTACATTTATTGGGTTATTCGATAAACTGGGAATTAGTGGGGACTGACCAGTAGATCTGTCAAATTGAAGGCTGTTGGCCAAGCAGAACAAACAGCCAAGTTGATTCATTTTTTTATGTCACTACCGTATATACTCGAGTATAAGCCGACCCGAATATAAGCCGAGGCCCCTAATTTTACCACAAAAAACTGGGAAAACTTATTGACTCGAGTATAAGCCTAGGGTGGGAAATGCAGCAGCTACTGGTAAGTTTCTAAATAAAATTAGATCCCAATAAAATTACATTCATTGAATATTTATTTAGTGTGTGTATAGAATGAATGCAGAGTGTGTGTGTATATAATGAATGCAGTGTGTGTATATATAATGAATGCAGTGTGTGTATAATGCAGTGTGTGTGTGTGTGTGTGTGTGTGTATATATGTGTGTGTGTTTGTGCAGTGGTGTAAACTGGGTGAGGGGAGGGCATTTTTATTTTAATATTATATTATTTTAATAATATTATTTTATTATTATTTTAATATTATTTTAATAATATTATTTTATTATTATATTATTATAATTTTAATATTTTTAAATGCTTTTTTGTCCCCCCTCCCTGGCCAGGCAACAAGCAGGGAGGAGGGACAAAAAAACATTTAAAAAAAAAATAATGCAAATATTAAAATAATAATAAAATAATATTATTAAAATAATATAATATTAAAATAATAATATTGAATCCCTGGTGGTCCAGTGGCATTGGCTGTTCAGTGGGGGGGCCGGCAGTGAGCTGTTACTTACCTTCCTGCAGCTCCTGTCAGCTCCCTTCTCCTCCGTCAGCTCCGTTCTGCCCACAGTGTAAGTCTCGTGACACCCGCGGCTCTCGCGAGACTTACACTGTGAGCAGAACGGAGCTGACAGAGGAGCTGCATGGAGGAGAAGGGAGCTGACAGGAGCTGCTGTAAAGGTAAGTAACAGCTCTCTGTCAGCCCCCAACAGGACCGACGGGCTTGTAATGAGCCCGGCGGTCCTGGTCTGTATTATGGCAATGTAAGTTGCCATAATACAGACCTTGACTCGAGTATTAGCCGAGTGGGCGTTTTTCAGCCACAAAATGTGCTGAAAAACTCGGCTTATACTCGAGTATATACGGTATTTTAAAAATAAACTAAATTTGCTGACAGGGTTATTCATAAACTTGTAAATTGTCAACAATGAACAAGGAGATTGCAAATGTTAGGCTAAATAGCAGAGCTTGGAAAACCCAGCTCAGCTATTCTTCCAAATTTACTATTTTAGCCTAAAATTCCTAATTCTTGTGGATGTCCGTTAAAGGGACCCTCTGATCATCAAAATAACATTAGCTTCCCTCCCCCGACCCTTACTGTAAGTAAAATAAAAATTGTCAAATTCAAAAAAAAAAATAACATTAGCTTAATTAAACAGTTTTTGGTTTATAAATCGTGTCCCTCCAGTGTCACTGCTCAATTCGCTTTGCTTATGTAGCTTTAGCCACACCTCCCCTGCATGTGACCCACTCGGTCTCCCTACATACTGTGAAAAGGAATCCATCATTTTTTAGCGTCCCTTACTGCACAGCGCATTTAAAGGGTTACTCCGAGTACCAGGACCACTTTGGTGATTTGAAATGGTCATGGTGCTTTAAGTCTGTATGTGTACCATTTATGCTGCACAAACTGAATTTAAAGGAACACGATAGGGTTTAGGAACATAAGCATGCATTCCTGACCCTATAGTGTTAAAATCACATTCTAGCACCCCTCTGGCCTCCATAAATATAGTAAAATCGTACTTGTATTCAGGTCTGCAACTGC
>OW240919.1:85646036-85690535 GCA_933207985.1 Pelobates cultripes
CTAAACATTTTCTAGCAGCACAACATCAACTACTGACATTACACTTTATCGCAATTGATCATTTTCCCCCTCTTCCTCGTGGTGGTAACAGATCAAAATTATTATTACAGCGAGAGGCGTATTGGATACATCGACTGGAAACAGGATCACCAAAGGGACTGAATGAAAACATTGTACTGTCCATGTTTCTTTAAAAGGTGTAAAGCTCCTTGGACTCAGGATTAAGTGGCATTTACAGGGTTATTCGAGAGCACTTTTGTGTTAATTAATTAAATTATATATCTAAACCCTTCAAAATCAACTTTATAATTGGTGCCTGCTTCTTTAAACCAAATATAAGGTAGTAATATAGAAATAGTATGTTTTTTAAGTATGCCCATACTTTTTTTGTTTGTACTCCTTTGCAATTCTTTTGGAACTGAGTTTAGATTTTGCTAGAACTTCTTTCGTACTCTCGCTGTACCCCTTGTGTGTACTTTTTTTAGTGCTAACTAGAAATACGCTGGCATTTAGACTGTATATACATAATTTCAGAACTTTTTTCCTAAAATAAACATTTTAATGGAATACGTGACCTAGCCATCTAATAAGTAAATTAATTATCCCCCCAAAAAAATTTGAGCGTATTCCCTAATAAGATATGAGATATGAATATACCGTATTTTTCGCTCCATAAGACGCACTTTTTTTCCCCTCAAAAGTGAGGGGAAATGTCTGTGCGTCTTATGGAGCGAATGTGAAGAATTACTCACCTGTCTTGGAGCGTGGGCCGGCTTCACAGCGCGCTCCGCGGTCCAGGAACTTCTATTTCAGGTTCCGGTTTCCGGCGGGACTGAAAGGAAGTGCACACTCAGTGTGCACTTCCTTTCAGTCCCGCCGGAAACCGGAACCTGAAATAGAAGTTCCTGGACCGCGCTGTGAAGCCGGCCCACGCTCCAAGACAGGTAAGTAATTATGGGACAATGGGAGGGGAGACACTATGGGACAAGGGGAGGGGGACACACTATGGGACAAGGGGAGGGGGACACACTATGGGACAAGGGGAGGGGGAGACACTATGGGACAAGGGGAGGGGGAGACACTATGGGACAAGGGGAGGGGGAGACACTATGGGACAAGGGGAGGGGGAGACACTATGGGACAAGGGGAGGGGGAGACACTATGGGACAAGGGGAGGGGGGGAAGACACTATGGGACAAGGGGAGGGGGGGAGACACTATGGGACAAGGGGAGGGGGGACACTATGGGAGGGAAAGTGCACTATGCGACAATGGGAGGGGGGACACTATGGGATCAGAACACTAATGGACAAGGGGAGGAGGGGTTAAAGAACACTATGGGACAGGGTAGGAGGGGTTAACAATCACTATGGGACAGGGTAGGAGGGGTTAACAATCACTATGGGACAGGGTAGGAGGGGTTAACAATCACTATGGGACAGAGGAAAGGGGGGTTAAAGATCATTATGGGACAGGGGAGGAAAAAAAATATTCTGAACAAACTGTCCCATGGTAAGAAACACTATGGAACAGTTTGTTCAGAATATTTTTTTTTTCTGGGTTTCCTCCTCTAAAAACTAGGTGCGTCTTATGGTGAGGTGCGTCTTATGGAGCGAAAAATACGGTATATATATACACACACACACATACATACATACACACAAATACATATATACACATACACACTATAGATATATATAGATGAATAGTTTTTTCCCTACATAAATACTCATATATGAAAAGAGATTTTTCGCTATGTATAAATATTTAATTTCCTTTTCTAGTGGCTCACTTCTTATTTCATCTTCTTATATTTATACACTGCATGGATTGTATTCTCACTTGTTGCACTTATACACACGTTATATCACTCACTGTTTTTTCACATTATTTTCTTCACCCTAATCATTTTCTATTCTTTCTCTAAACTATACTTCCTATTAGGCATTCAATACTTATAGACATATCTACTCTTAAAAACATATTTCCTCCATGTTCTCTAGGTGATGGATTATATTTGCCGTAGTTGCGCCTAGTTTCTATGGCATATTCATACAGCAATGTACCTTTCTATCTTTGTAACTGAGCAACCACGCACACGAGATGCACGTCACATTCATCACTTCTGGGTGCAATCAGTCGACGGGATGTCATATCACTTGTAAATACATATGTTTATACTTGCACTGTGATCTTGAAAAAGACCCGAATTGGGTCTAAAAGTTGATTTGGATGTACACAGCTTATAAGATTTAAAACATTGTTTTTATACACACACACACACACACACACACACACACACACACACACACACACACACACACACACACACACACACACACACACACACACACACACACACACACACACACACACACACACACACACACACACACACACACACACACACACACACACACACACACACACACACACACACACACACACACACACACACACACACACACACACACACACACACACACACACACACACACACACACACACACACACACACACACACCACTCTAGCCAGTTCATCAAGAAGAGTGGACACGGATACAGGTTCACGAGTGGAGTTACCATCAGTCACCTACTCTACATGGACGACATCGAGCTGTATGCCAAGAATGAGCGGGACATTGACTCACTGATCCATTTAACTAGGATACACAGCAAGGACATAGGAATGTTGTTCGGTCAAGAGAAGTACGGGCGGATGATAGCAAAAAGAGGAAAGATGATCAGGACAAATCACACACACACACACTGTTTTTTTTAGAGCAGATACCGATATTCTGTGAACTTTCAGGCCGATAACTTACCGATATTCTGTACATTTACCATTTTGAGAAAATAAACTATTTCTAAAAGGTAAATGCACAAAATATACATGCCACGTGTAGTGTATGCAGTGTGTTTAGACAGGGGAGCTGTGTGTGTTTGTGTAGTGGATGCAGTATGTATTTGTGTAGTGTGTATATAATGAATGCAGAGTGTGTTTGTGTAGTGTGGATAGTGAATGCAGTGTTTATGTAGTGTGTATATAATTAATGCAGAGTGTGTGTTTGTGTAGTGTGTATAGTGAATGTAGTGTGTGTAGTGAATGCAGTGTGTGTTAATACTAAGTGCAAAGTGTGTGTTTGTGCAGTATGTGTATTTAATGAATGCAGAGTGTGTGTGTGTGTGTAGTGTGTTTATATAATGCAGTATGTTTGTGTAGTGTGCATTATATAAACACACTACACAAACACACTGCATTATATACACACACACACACTGCATTATATAAACACTACACATACACACACTACATAAACACACTGCATTATACACACAGTGTGTTTGTGTAGTGTGTTTATATAATGCAGTATGTGTGTGTTTCTGTAGGTATGTAATTAGGGGGGAGGGACATTTTTTATTTAAATATTTAAGTTTGATTTATTTTTTAGTCCCCCCTCCCTGCTTGTTACCTGGCCAGGGAGGGGGGGGATATGGCATTCCCTGGTGGTCCGGTGGCATGGACTGTACAGTGGGGGCCCGCAGCAAGCGCCTACTTACCTTCCCTTCAGCTTCCTGTGTAAATCTTGCGGCCAACGTGCCGCACGGAGCATTGCCATGGTAGCCTGAGGCAACGCTCTGACGGCCGCGAGACTCACGAGACAGGGGGGGCTGAAGGAAAGTAAGCTCTTGCTGCGGGCCCCCCAGGAGCGCTGGGTTTGTAATGGGCCTCTGTTGGCAGATACCGATACCCATTCGGTGCTGTATGTGCATAGTACACCGAGTGCTGAGTGTTCAAAGGAATACCTTGCATTGGGTGCTCTGTGTGCCCATCAGGGTGCCTGTAATGGAGGACTTGACAAATTTGTTTGGAATCAAGGAGCCAGCTAAAAAAGGTAGGATCCTTTTTTTTAAAGGAACACTATCGTCACCAGAACCACTACAGATTAATGTTGTTCTGCTGCCTATAGCCTGTCCTTGTAGCCTTTTCAATGTAAACGCTACCTTTTCAGAGAAAAGGCAGTGTTTACATTGCTGCCTACTAAGACCTCTAGTGACAGTCACTCAGACGGCCACTAGAGAGTCCTGTGTCAGTGCTGAATATTACCCATAGAAAACATGTGTAATATCCTCCCAATGCTTTCAAATGGGAAAGCATTGGCTTAGCAAAGATCATTAAGATCTCAGCTATGGAGGCGGGACAAGCCACTACGAAACCAGCATGGCGTGGGAAAACATGTGAGTAAAAAACACCAATAATGTGATTGGAGGGGGGCAGGTACCTAAACAAACACACACTCTCTCACAGACATTCACATGCACACACTGACAGACAGACATACACACATTGAAAGAGGCATACACACAGGGGCGGACTGACCGGTCGGGCACTTCGGACACGGTCCGAGGGCCCGGCCGGGAGGGGGGCCCGCCGCCAGGGCCGCCTTCAGGGGGCCCTGGCGGCAGGGCTGGATTGGGGACTTCAGAGGAAGGTGCCACCGGGTGGCCGGCCCGGTGGCACACTGTGAGGGGGCCGGCCGTTTCATGCTGGAGCCGCCGGACCGGGTGGCAGCCTCGCCGGTCCGGCGGCACTAACGCTGAAGGAGGAGGAGGAGGAGCATGTGTCTATCATGCTCCTTTGCGGTTCCCACATTCATGCTCCAGCATGAAACGGCCGGCCCCCTCTGACTTGAGTAAGAGAAAAGAGGACAATAAGATAGGGGAGGGAAAGAGGGACTTGTAGAGATGGGGAGGGGGAACAGAGAGATGGGGAGGGAAAGAGGGACAATAGAGATGGGGAGGGAGAAAGAGGGGAAAAAGAGATATGGGGAGAACAGGAGGTTGGTGGAGTGGTGAGGGAAAAAGAAATATGGAAAAAAGAGAACAAAGATATAGAGAGAGAGACAGGCAGAAAGAGAGAAAATGAACCACAGGAGAAAAAGAGAATAAAGATAAGAGGAAGGAGAACACAGAGAAAAGAGATGGGGAGGGGGAGAAAGAGACAGAGAGGAAGAGAGATGTGGGGGAGAGAGAGAGAGACAGGGAAAGGGGGGAGAAAATCAGTGGAAGAGAGGGAGAAAGAGGCAGAGGGGTAAGAGAGACTCGGAAGGAGGGGGGAGAAAGAAACATACAGAGGGACGGGGGGAGACAAAAAGGCACACAGAAGGGCTGTATATATCACTGGTGGATCCAGGGGGGCAACAGGGCAATTGCTCCCCCTCCCCTGTCCGCAGGCACCGTGCGGGCAGGGGAGGAAGGAAGAGAGGACCTGGGAGCTCACCTTGCAGCTCCTCTGGGTCCTTCTTGCACGAGCACAGAGCGTTGCCGCGATTACCATGGCAACGTTACCGCTCTTGCGAGAGTCAACTCTAGCCCTGGAGCTACGGTCTAGTGTTCACTCTCAGCACTGTGACCCCCAGGGATTCCTGGTGGTCGCAGTGGTGAGAGTGAACTCTAGCCCCATAAACACACTGCCCCCACACACACACCATACACATTCACACACTGCCCCCATACACATTTACACACATTGCCTCACACACACACATACACTGCCCTCCCATATACACATAGACCCCCATACACAGCCCCCCATACTAACATTGCCACACACGTACACAACCCACACACCCTACACATTCACACACTACACCCCCCACACACACTGAACCTTTCACACACATTGCACCACTGCTCCTATTCCCTACTACAGCCCCATATCCCAGCAGATCCCAGGTAAGTTGTCAAACTGTTCTTAAATGGTTTGACTACTTACTCTGGAGCAGTAGTGGTTATTGTGCATGGATAATTTTTTAAAAATAATCTACAAGTGCCCCAGTAGCCAGCCAGCCAACCCACAGGCTGGCCAGTAGCCAGCCAGTTAGCCAGCCCACAGGCCTACAGCAAGCCACAGGCTTACAGCCAGCAAGCCCACAGCCTGCCAGTCGCAGCCAGCAAGCCACAGCCTGCCAGCCGCAGTCAGCAAGCCCACAGCCTGCCAGCCGCAGTCAGCAAGCCCACAGCCTGCCAGCCGCAGTCAGCAAGCCCACAGCCTGCCAGCCGCAGTCAGCAAGCCCACAGCCTGCCGGCAGTAGCCAGCAAGCCCACAGCCTGCCAGCCGCAGCAAGCAAGCCCACAGACTGCCAGCCAGCAACAGTAATTAAGGTAAGAGGAGCCAACTTGGCCTAGGTATCAGCGAGCTATGTTGTGTTGCTATATTGTGAATAGGAACCAGAGTGTTGGAGAGACCACCCTCCAGGCCCCATTAGACTCCATTGCAGTCTCTAATGGGGCCTGGAGGAGATTCTTTCTAACACACTCTCTAAAGAACACTGAGATAGCCTCTGCTAGAAATCCCCTCCATGGCCCATTAGCCCTCAATTGTAGTCTCTACTGGGGCCTGGAGGCGACTGTTTCCAGCAGGGGCTATCTAATGGACGCTGAGATGGCCTCTGTTAGAAAGACCCCCTTCCAAGCCTATTAGACTCCATTGTAGTCTCTAATGGGGCCTTGAGGGGATTCTTTCTAACACACTCTCTAAAGGACACTGAGATAGCCTCTGCTAGAAATCCCCTCCATGGCCCATTAGCCCTCAATTGTAGTCTCTGCTGGGGCCTCGAAGGGCTTATTGCCCTTTTGTTCCTTGTGTCTAAAGATTGTGTAGGGTGTGGCTGGAGGCGGTGCATGGAGGCGGGACAAGGGTGGCACTTGCTGCAGAGTATGGGTGGGGCCTGTAAGGGGGCCCTTGATTTATTTTGCCCGGGGGCCCTGAGGGTTCTCAGTCCGCCCCTGCATACACACACACTTTCTCTAACACTCACATATTTATATTTTTAATTCAAATCCACCCAGCCTCCCTACCATTGGGAGAGTGGAGTGGACTTTCCCTGAGGTCCAGTGTGGCTGCTATTCATGGTGCGAGGGAGCAGTGATCTTCCTGCAGCTCCACTCTGTTCCTTTGCATGGTCTGCAGTGATGCTGGGGCCGGAATGATGTCATATTCTGGCTCCCGGCATCATTACACAGCGCGAGGGAGCAGAGAGGAGCTGCAGGACGATCGCTGCCCCAGCCTGCCGCCTCCAAAATAACCAGGGCGGCCATCTACATGCTCCCTGAACCAGCCACCTCCATACAGCCCAGGGCGGTCGGCACATGCTCCCTGAGCCAGCCGCCTAAATGCTCCTGCGGGCGGGCAGATGGCTGGCTCCACTGTTTGCACAGCTGGCCACTTTAGGGAAAAAGTTGACAAATCCCAGGCGCCAGGACAAAATTTCTAGTCGCCATGGCGACCTGCCACCTGGGATTTGTCGAGCCCTGCTGTAATGAATGCTGCTCTGCCAAGGAATGCCCTTCATTGGGTACTGTCGTGCACCAAGGGCTGTCTGTGCCAATGAGGGTGCCCTGCAATGAGTAACCCTGCATTGTCTGTGCACAGGAATACCTTGCACTGGGTGATGTCTGTGCCCAACAGGGTGCCCTGCACTAGATGTGGTCTGTGCCAGTGAGGGTGCTCTGCAATGGGTGCTGTCTGGGCCAGTGAGGGTGCTCTGCAATGGGTGCTGTCTGGGCCAGTGAGGGTGCTCTGCATTTGGTGCTGTATGTACCAGTGAGGTACCTTTGCAATGGGGTGAGGGTGCTCTGCAATGGGTGCTGTCTGGGCCAGTGAGGCTAAAAGTGTATTTTAGTGTATTTTATTATTTGCAGTTTTGTTTAGGTGTGATTCAGTGGCACAATAAGCAAATTAACTCCAAATAATAAAATACGCTAAAATACACTTTTACCCCCAAATTCCAGGTAAGACAAATTACTATAGGAATTATTTTGCTTTCACTCTCTATATATAGATATATACACTGTATACACTCTCTATATATAGATATATACAGTATACACACTATGTATGCTCTCTCTCTACACACACACACAGTATATTTTTTCTCTCTCTCTCTCTATACACAGTATATATTCTCTCTCTTTATACAGTATATATATATATATACACACACATACAGTATATTCTCTCTAAACAGCATATATTTCTCTCTCTCTCTCTCTCTATACACACACATACAGTATATTCTCTCTCTTTCTATATATATATATATACACACACACACACACAGTATATTCTCTCTCTATACAGTATATATATACACACACACAGTATATTCTCTCTCTCTCTCTCTCTACACAGTATATTCTCTCTCTATATACAATATATATATACACACACACACACACACACACACACACAGTATATTCATTCTCATTCTCTCTCTCCAGTTTATTTGCCCCCTGTTTATGTATAACATGGTAATCTGATTCTTTTAATGGTGAGAGTATCCCTCTAACATCATATCTGCTCTCCCCCCCGTGCCCTGTGTCTCTCTTGGTTCCTGCACTAGCCAGGGTGCCTCCCTAGCCCGCTGTCTCCGGTGATAGCCCACTCACCCTGCTCAGCGCCCTGGCTGTCACTCCTGAATCGATTCGCTCGGCGCTCCTGAGGAAGCCTGGCAGAGGAGGAGCGCCGAGTCATCAATAGATAAGCTCAACCATAGAGCTCAACAGGAAAATAAACAGGATATTAATCGAACACCGATGCATCGATCTTATGATGGAGACATCGGGAAGGCAGCTGGTGGAGGAAGGGACGGGGAGGGGTTAAGCTTCATTTCATCAATAGGTAATCTGACTGAGAAGGAAGGGGAGAGTGGATGAGCGCCGAATCATTCACAAACAGGCTTGGTATCTAGGAATATAAGTGTATCGTTGAATCATCGATGGTCTTTTGGGCGGATGAATGAGTAATACAATGCTGTGGGTTGGGATAATGATTAGAAGAAGATACATTTATTTGTTTATATACAGGGTGAGGCTCTTGCTATTTATATGCAATTATTAAAAAAAAAGGAAAGAAAAATCTGAAATACAAAATATATAAAAGGTAAACTGGTCTGAGAATCAATTAATGCAAATATAAGTTATCCCAACCTTTTCAGTAGCTGTCCAGCATTGGTCACTGCTAGCTCACTTGATATACAGTAATATAGTCATGCAGCTTGAAAACAGACCCAGGTCCATCAAGCTTAACCCCTTAAGGACCAAACTTCTGGAATAAAAAGGAATCATGACATGTCACACATGTCATGTGTCCTTAAGGGGTTAAAGGGACACTCCAGGCACCCAGACTACTTCTGCCCATTGGAGTGGTCTGGGTGCCAACTCCCACTACCCTTAACCCTGCAACTGTAATTATTGCAGTTTTCCTAAACTGCAATATTTACCTTGCAGGGGTAACTCCTCCTCTTGTGGCTGTCTACTAGACTGCCACTAGAGGGCACTTCCGGGTTTCTAGCACACGAAAAGTGTGATATAGCGTCGCTGGACGTCCTCACGCTATGTGAGGACCTCCAGCGGCGCTGAAATCCCCATAGGAAAGCATTGAAAGCATTTTTCAATGCTTTCCTATGGGGAGGTCTAATACGCGCATGGGCATTAGGTCTCCCCCGCCGGCTGCCGCGCATGCTCAATAGGTGTCCCCTGCCGGATGACGTCGCCGGGGGAGTAGTGTGGGCGGACCCTGAACCAGCGCCGAGAGACATCGGCAAATTGGGATGGGGGGTGGGAGGGAGAGGGGACCTGCAGTTGCAGGAAAACGGTTTGTTTGTTGTTTGTTAGTTCTTAAAGGGACACTATAGTCATCAGAACAACTACAGCTTATTGAATTTGTTCTGGGGTGTAGAATCATTACCTTTAGGCTTTTTGCTGTAAACACTGTGTTTTCAGAGAAAATGCAGTGTTTACATTACAGCCTAGTGATAACTTCACTGGCCACTCCTTGGATAGCTGTTAGAGATCCTTCCTGGGTCATGGCTGCCTAAAATGCATCCAAACATTCAGTATCTCCTCCCTCTGCATGCAGACACTGAACTTTCCTCATAGAGATTCATTGATTCAATTCATCTCTATGAGGAGATGCTGATTGACCAGGGCTGTGTTTGAATCATGCGGGCTCTGCCCCTGATCTGCCTCCTTGTCAGTCTCAGCCAATCCTATGGGGAAGCACTGTGATTGGATCAGCAGACAGCTTGTTTTTTTTAGGCAAACAGCATGCAGATTTACAGCTTCTGTGTTGAATACAGTAAGATGCTGCTATATAAATGGAGGCACGAGGGACCCTGGGGGGCTAGATGGTGACTTTAACACCATAGGGTCAGGAATACATGTTTTGACCCTATAGTGATCCTTTAAAACTCGAACTACATTGACAACATCAGATTACTTCCGGTACCTACAGGTCAGGGACTTTGCCCAACGACCACATATCAAACAAGCTGCCTGAACACAACTGACATTCTTTGAAAAGATCTGCAGCGCAGAAACCTATCAAAAGGGCCTCATTACCAGGCAGATCAATGGGAAGCAGAGCTGGGGAAGACACTAGAGGGCACTGACTGGCGGGACATCTGGGAAGCCAATGGGCACACCTCAATATGTGTTACAATGCAAGAACAATCATACAAAATGATGTTCCGGTGGTACACCACCCGGTCAAGCTTTATCACATGCACAAAACCCCAACCGACCAATGTTGGCGACTATGTAGACATAAGGGCACGTACAAACATATGTGGTGGGACTGCCTCCAAGATCCAAACGCTGTGGCGAAAAGTAAGTAAACTGATAGCAAACATTTTCCATAGACAAATGACACCAAAACCATGGGTTCTCTTGCTATCTAGACCACTCTATGGATGGACCAGACCAGAACAAAAACTAATTCACAAAATAGCCCTGGCAGCCAGAAGGTCAATAGCCCAGACCTGGCTGGGAGTAGAAGTCCCGTCCATGGACATGATATTACTAAAAAAGGCCCGTACCTCATGGACAAACTGACTGCCCAAGTGAGAGGAACACTTCTCCGTTCCCCTCTCCCCCGGTCAATGGCATTTGTTGGCAGAGTAGGCACCTGTCATCAAGGTAAGCAGGTGCCTGCTCTGCCTCACCTGGCACAGCTTCCGGGGCACCCTTAGGTGGCCAGATGGCCACCTCCTGGCCCCCCTGTGACAAGGCCCGGCGCTGGGGGAGGCACAAAAGCGCTGCGGCTCCAGACGGGCAGGCAGCCCACCAGGAAACATCCCGCAGGCCGGCGCCCTATGCAGATGCCTAGTTCGCCTAACGGTTGTGCCGGCCCTGATCCTAACACAGACTACAGATAGACTGCAGATATCAAGGACTTTGCAAACATTAACTGAATATGGAGCGAGCTTGGAGCGCCTATTCAATGATTTCTATACTAGAATGTATAATATAGCTTCAGCTGAGGTGTAATTCCCATACAGCCAGCCTCTTGAGCTTAGTGTGCCTCAACCCAAAGTTTCCGTAGTGAATCTATGAAAACCTAGATGCCTGAGATTCCAGAAGCCTTGATAGTCCCTTAATTCAATGGGTGGCTCTGCAATTGGATCCCAAGGTAGGTATGTGTATCAGCACCTGGATAACATTATATCATATGTGGAGAGTGAATTACATTGTGGTTATAGACTTTGTGGAGGCACTGCTATTTTTTTCTGCTCTCTTCATGGGCTTTAGACTTTTTTCGTGGGCTTATAGTATTTTCTGCTGTGGACACAAGTATCTGTACACATAAACAGAACATGCTTTGTATGAGGATTTAAAAATGCCATAGGAAAGTACTGAGTCATTCCTTTCCTATGGGGAAGGCCTAATGTGCACATGTGCATTAGGTTTCTCCATCGGCTGACGTTAGAGTATGCAGAGCCCAACCCAACAACGAGACCTTTTTACTGGCTGTGGGCCGTGGAGGCAGAGGGAAACTGTAATGTTTGGATTCAACTTTACACCAAACTTTTCCTAACTATCCTCAGCATATGTTTATGGTATCCTTAACGTTTTCCAGAATATAAGTACACCTAGGCGTGTGAAATGTGTTAGTTCCTTTTGACACCTGTGACTTGTTTTAAAACCACACAATGTGTATCACAGTAACATGGACACTTACATTATTTTGAAATACTTCAGCAGCAGAAAGGACAGAAGGAGATACAAAATATAATGTTAATCCATTTATATACAAAATAAAAGGACAAGTGGTAATACAGCACACTCACATGTGGGGGAGCAGATCAGTACTGCCCAAACTCCTTGCGCTTGAAATAATATTCACCAACAGGCAATGCCCAGGACATACGGCAAGAACTGTAACATTTAGTAGAAAATCGTCTTTATTTGATAAAATCAGCAATACAGATATAAATCGCCACTCTTGCCTCAATACACAATAAGCATCAACTCTCATACAGCGAGAACATTTCTATAAGCATGGTCCCAGCTCCCCAGTGTCTGACTCATGGGCTTTACAAACTCCACTGATTTTGCAGAGTTTGTAGCAGAGCCATTTTATCCATGAGGTTTACTTGACTTGGCACAAAGCACTCACAACACTTTATTCAATATAGGGAACCATAAAATTCACCTATTGTGCTTACATACAGTCAGTAATGAAGAATATCTACCTGCTAATGATGTGGTCAATGTCATCTATCAAAGATTCATTGGTTACATGACATGATGCCCACATCTGATGCTGTTAATTGTTTCTATTTGCATAACCCTGACATCCCTCTCTGCATTACCAACCTCTGACACTAGGAGGGGCCACAAGATAAAGCATGACAGGGATGGGTCATTGTTGAGTCAAAATGGAGCAGAATCTTACCCTCAAATACATTGTGAATGCCTCCCATGGCCATTGACCCATTCAGTACCAGAGGGTGAAAGCTTGTGTTATGTGCAGAGCCATGTGACCCTGATTAGATTAGAATGCCATTTATGTAAATAAGTGAATTGAGTCATTGAGAAACACTGTTTCCAGCCAAAGGTCCTCTTGCAGAAATTGCTATTACTTCTGTCTTCCTTTTTAAGACTCAAAACGGGACTCATTGATCATTTTAATATAAACTCATACTAGTTAATAGGGTCTCAGTAAGGTTCACCATATTATGTAACCAACCCCAATACAGATTTATATCTTCAGATTTTTGTTTCACGATATATCTATTTATGAGATGATTTTTGAGTTTTAGTGTAACAATCCCAATTCGTAATTCCACCAACAAAATAAGTACTATCAGATCAGGGGCACAGCACATCAGCAATGGAATGAACACATTCCCAGTAAATGCATGTAGTTACATGCCAAGGTAGCAGAGTAACTGGCGCACCAAGATTTGAGGACAAAGTAAGATGTAAATGCTTTCAATCGTTTTAATGTTGCTTTTAAATTTGAGGCCTCAGAATTATGCATATTTTTTATCTTTCTCCTTCTCACAGGTTACTTGTATTGTGGAAGATTTATCAAAGTGATACAAAGATATGTAGATAATAGAGTAATCACCAATAGAATGTACCCGTTTATTCCTCTGGTTTCCATAGTGATTGATCCACTTTTATTACTGTGCACCACTATTTTAACATTGAAAAACTCTCTTCAAAATGTTACCCAAAACTAGGTGCCCTGTACAGAAACAAATCCTGCCTAAGCCCTACAGTAAGGAAACAAATGCTAATGCCGGTCATTGATTATGGGAATGTAGTGTATGGACCTGCATCGCAAACCCACCTTCATAAACTTAATATGTTATATAATTCATTCTGCCGCTTTGCACTAGAATGTAATTACTTGACCCACCATTGTAACATGTTAAAAGAGCTAAACTGGCTATTGCTGGAATCCCGACACAATCTTCATCTTTCCAGCCCTGTGTATAAAATCTTTTCTTACCAGAGTAGAATGCTCTCCCCAGCTGTTCCCACCTCCTATAACCTCAGATCCAGTACTAGCACGATATTTAGCATACCGCAATACAAAAATATAGTGGCTCGATCCTCATTTTCCTACAGGGCACCGCAATTATGGAATAACCTCAGGGACACAGTCACATCTTCATTCAATCTAAAAAGAGATCTATGGCAATATACCTCAGCACAGAATGCACCTGTCACAGTTGACTATAGTTATATTATTTTATTATTATTATTTTTTTTTGTACTATAGTATCCTATTGTAACAATCCAATGTTTTGTGGACCCAGGACATACTTGAAATCAAGAGAAATCTCAATGTATCCATCCTGGTAAAATATTTTATAAATAATTACATTTTAGAACACAATGTTGTGCCTCAAAATCAGTCACATAGACATTCAGCCACAACCACTGGACATTCTCATTACCAGGGGTCCTATAAAAATGGGGCAAATACAAGAGTTGTGCATTCCCACTCCAAACTTCTGTACTTCAGATGTTGGTATTTTTGATCTGCAAGGTTTGATTGAAGAAAAGATGATTATCAGAGTCAAGATTAGAAAATATTATAATATGTAATTCAGAGAATCATGGGAGTTGTAGTTCAGCAACATCTGGAGGGCCACAGTTTGCAGACCCCTGGTCTAGAGGGTTGAAAGTGTGTTTAATCCTCAGTACATTGTGTGTCTTAATACTGAGATTTTCTAGGTAGCTTCATGGTATTTTGGTAGCTCTTAGTGTATTTGGAGTTGGCTTTTAAAGTGAAAGCAATTATTTATCAACTCAATACAGTTAGTTTTATTGACTTATAGCACTTTTTTACACTTCTTATATTCTCTTTTAGACTTGGACCATTCTGGTCTCCTCAAGCAACGAACAGATAGTAGAGAGATTTATATTTCCAAGACAGACAGTTGGAATGTATACACATTTCTTACTTAACTAAGGAAATGTTGAACTTCTCCTTTTCTAAAGATTTTCCACATTTTCCTCTTATGGCAGCTGGAAAGGGAATCCTAGCCATGAAAAGACCTAGGTGATCCAATAACCATAAGTGGCGAGACATAAAGTGGATTAAATTTACCAAAAACTACAAGCTTACACTGAGAGATTGTTATTATTATTAGGTATCTTGAATGTATTTGCTTGATATAGCCATAAATTCATACAATGTAGAAGAAATAGTTTGCTCAGTTACTATAAAGCTATTCAATTGTGTTTGCCTTATTTCTAATGAGCTGATTTGCTGTGCTACGTTTGCCAAATGTTCAGTTATACTTTACATAGCGTTTAAGAACAGTTCTCGATCTGTTCTGCAATTTTTGTTTTTTATATTGCACAGCTAGGGCACACTTAGGGCTCTGTTCTATTAGATAAGATGATGGCATTTCTGTGCAATTGCAAGAGATAAGCTCTTAGCGACCAATGTCTCCTTTAAGAACTTTCTTGTGAACTCAGCACTAAAACAGTTAACAACACCATCCCCTACATATGTCTGTCTCAACTCTATCCATTCTATATTTAGAATGACATATTGTGACTTAAAATTTGCAATTGCCTTTTAATTTACCCATAAATGCAAGTTTTGTGCCAGTTGTGGTATCCTGTGTTCTAATATCCACACATAAGGGATCTACCTATTCTTACTATCTAACTTTGTACAATTCTTATGTCGTCACCACCTACGTGCACCATGACTTTCTATTTCCAGGCCTAATGAGGGTAGGAAGTTAATTAAATCACAAGGGGGTACACAGCTCTGGGAGCGACGAGACCCTCTGGCTTTGATCAGCCGATAGATATAAAATACCTGCTCAGGCAAGCCCAGAGCCAGGGATTTAACTGGTCTTGTTTGAAGATTTCCTCTCAAGCTGCTAATTGCCCGTCTCGCTACTATTAATTGATTGGGCATCTAATTAGGGTCCCACAGAAGGAATGAAGAAAACATGAGTAATTTTCCCTTGCGACTAAAATTCTCCATCACTATAGAAAGGAGTCCATTTTATTAACTCTCAAAACTGTCTGTACGCAAACTATCATCACAGAGAACAGGGGGATTGTTCTTCAAATAAATCATTGGGCAGTTGGGCACAACTATAAAACTACACTACAGCGCCTATATATAGTTTTATAACTCTCTAAGTAATTTTAAATTTTCCTATGATATATTCATTGCATTATGGACACTTGCGTATCAATCTAATTTATTTCATACTGTGTGATAAATATGTTGTTTTATATACTAATGTATTCATTATTAAATGCTATTGTATATGTGTACTGCTTAATGATAGGTATATAGAACCTAGAAAAGCATTTTTTATATTGCACCCAAACATTTTATTAATACATTATACTAAAATACAAATTATCTGAATTAAAATGGAGAAAGTTCCAGTGCCTTCTGGAAATATTTTAAAGGACCACTATAGGCACCCCGACCACTTCAGCTCAATTAAGTGGTCTGGGTGCCAGGTCCATCCAGGGTTAACCCTGCCTGCTGTAAACATAGCAGTTTCAGAGAAACTGCTATGTTTACATTGGGGTTAATCCAGCCCAGTGGCGTACACACAATCCATGGGACCCCGGTGCGAAACCGATCTGTGGGCCCCCCCTACTCTCTCTCCCCCGATCCATGCCCCCTCTATCCCTCCTGACTAGTGATGTCCCGAACGGTTCGCGAACGGTTCGCTGCGGACTCATCATTGAGTAAACTTTGACCCTGTACCTCACAGTCAGCAGACACATTCCAGCCAATCAGCAGCAGACCCTCCCCCCCAGACCCTCCCACCTCCTGGACAGCATCCATTGTGAAGCTGCATTCTTAGTGAGCTGTTCAGGAGGTGGGAGGGTCTGGGAGGAAGGGTCTGCTACTGATTGGCTGGAATGTGTCTGCTGACTGTGAGGTACAGGGTCAAAGTTTACTCAATGACGAGTCCTCAGCGAACCGTTCGCGGTGAACCGTTCGGGACATCACTACTCCTGACACATACATACAGACACACACACACACAAACAAATACACAGACGGACACACACACACATACATACATCCCTCGACAGACACATGTAGCGGTACTTACCATCTCCAGGGGCCGGGCGAGGTCCTCCTTCCCCGCCGCACACGGTCCTGCAACTGGACGAGCCGTGCGCGGCTCATCCGACGGGAAAGCGTGCACTGACCACACTGACCTGGCACTGGGAGCGCACAGCGCATAGCGGACGCGCTTTTAAAGGGACAGTGGGAGCAAAAAAAATAAAAAGGTCTCCCATTGGCCCATGTCATTCCACATTCCCCATACACTCATGTTTTGGGGGCGTGGATATGACAAGGGCCAATCAAATTAAACTAATAGGTATTTATACTCACCTTTCCCTTAACTCCCTGCCCTATCGTGGTTTCTGATTCAGTTCCCTTTAGTGCTTGCTTCGTGTAGTAGTGGTTTTTCGTGCTTGACCTTGGCTTTGTACCTGACTCCGTTTTTCTCTTTATCCATGCTTTGTCTTGTTCGCCGGTTTCCTGACTCCTGTGTACCAGACCTTGGCTAGTTCTTGTTTACGCTGTCTCTCTGTTTCCCTGACCTTGGCTCGTTCTTGACTCTGTCTTTTCCTGTCCACGTCAAAGTCCAGCCATTCTAAGGTCCAGTAAGACGTATATTGTTTTCTTGTCTCTCTTTGGACTATTCTTGCGTGTTGGGGTATACTACCATGACAACACATACATACACATACATACAGACAGACACACACATATATACACACAGACAGACACACACACAGACATAGAGACACAGACACATACAGAGACACAGACACATACATAGACACACACACAAACATATGGGGCCCCATGGATTGTGTGTAAGCCACTGCATACATAGACACACACACATACAGAGACACACACGTACATACAGAGACACACACATACAGACACACACACACATACAGATACACACACACATACACATACAGAGACACACACACATATAGAAAATGTTTCCTACCTTGTGACTTTCCCTGGGGTCCAGTGGGGGCTCAGCCTGATGGGAGTCGCGCGGGCTCGGTGTATGCTGGGAGGAGCAACGTGCAGTCACTTCCTCCCAGCAGTGATGTCATTACAGGGGGCCCGGTCGCGCTGTTAAAGCGTCCAGCGCTGACCGGGCTCCCTGACAATCCATATCCATCGGGTGGCCCTGACAGCATAGGCCACCCAATGGACTCCTCCATATGCGGCCCCTGCGGTTTGCCGCACAGGCCGGGGCGCACAACTTTGCAGCTGGTACCCAGCCGCAGGGGTGTGCAGTGCGGCTGGGCCCCCTGGAGTGCCGGGCCCGGTCACAGCTCCGACCCCTGCGACCGTGATATGTACACCGCTGATCCAGCCTCTAGTGGCTGTCTCATTTGATTTTCACAGTGAGAAGACGCCAGCATCCACAGGAAAGAATCCTTTCCTATGGACTGACTGAATGCGTGCGCGGCTCTTGCCGCGCATGCGCATTCAACCGATGACATCCAAAGGATAAGGAGAGTCCCCAGCGCTGAGGGAGCCCGGTGCTGGAGAAAGGTAAGATTTTAACCCCTTCCTCCCCCTTCAGCACGGCGGGAGGGGGGCCATGAGGGTGGAGGGGGACCTATTAACACTATAGTGCCAGGAAAACGAGTTTGTTTTTCTGGCACTATAGTGGTCCTTTAAGAACACATGCCTAAAATCTTTGAACATGCTAATATTTTATATTATGCATATCTATATGTGTTATGAATATAATTATTATTTTAAAAGACAGCCCGGGAATTTTAGGGAATTCACCCAATATATATACATTTTTAGTACCAAAAATATATTTAAATTAGAAATAATTTTATTTAGAGAAATTCCATTTTCTTTCCCAGCTCAGCTATTTTGGTCTAACCAATTTTTTTACAAATATTTTTTGAAATTCTTATTTTGATACAAAGCCCCACAGCTTCTGCAGGGAGATCTTATAAGGATTTTGTGGACGTTATAGTTCAGATATAAGCTATCAACTGCAAACTCTAATGACCTTAACTAGTTGAGTTGTAAGCTTTGACTGTAAAAAAAGCAAAAATAAGCACACAGTGACTGCATGGACTCTCGGAAAAAACCTGGAACCAAAACATAATAAACTGAATGGTGTCAGCAAGTGCCTGATATTTTGCTGTAATTATAAAAGGAAAAATACTTTCACCTAGTCACAGAGAAGCAATACAATGCATCTAAACCCTGGCAAAATGGAACACCACACTACCTTAATTCCTATGTTACTACATAAAGTTTACTGAGAATGCTCTGTAGGATAATGTATTGCAGGTTAACCTGGTGTTTAATTTACTACAGAACATTCAGCAGGGGTTTGCAGACAATGATGCTCAGTTTACATCTAGAGAAAGGTAGTTATTAAATATCTTAACTGACAGGGTCAACCATCCCAGACACAATAGATGCTTCTCTCCATCCATGTATCACTGGGCTTTACTAATTTAAAATTGAAATTAAATCCTGCTTTGTTTGGTGATAACACCTTTTAGTTCACCCAGTACATTCTATTGATTACCCACATTAAAACAATGCACACATCATTCCTAGTTTACCCACAGCATTCACACACTGTACAAATCATTGCCATTTACCTACAGCATTCACACACTGTACAAATCATTGCCATTTTACACACAACTTTTACACACTGCACAAATCATTCCCAGATTACCCACAGCATTCACACACTGCACAAATCATTCCCAGATTACCCACAGCATTCACACACAACTTTCACACACTGTACAAATCATTGCCAGTTTAGCCACAGCATTCACACACTGCACAAATCATTCCCAGATTACTCAGAACTTTCAAACACTGTACAAATCATTGCCAGTTTAGCCACAGAATTCACACACTGCACAAATCATCCCCAGATTACCCACAGCATTCACACACTGCACAAATCATTCCCAGATTAGCCACAGCATTCACACACAACTTTCACACACTGTACAAATCATTGCTAGTTTAGCCACAGCATTCACACACTGCACAAATCATTCCCAGATTACCCACAACTTTCGCACACTGTACAAATCATTACCAGTTTAGCCACAACATTCACACACTGCACAAATCATTCCCAGATTACCCACAGCATTCACCCACTGCACAAATCATTCCCAGATTACCCACAGCATTCACACACTGTACAAATCATTGCCATTTTACCCACAACTTTCACACACTGTACAAATCATTCATCGTTTACCCACAGCATTCACACACTGCACAAATCATTCCCAGATTACCAACAACATTCACACACTGCACAAATCATTCATCGTTTACCCACAGCATTCACACACTGCACAAATCATTCCCAGATTACCCACAGCATTCACACACTGTACAAATCATTGCCATTTTACCCACAACTTTCACACACTGTACAAATCATTCCTAGTTTACCCACAGCATTCACACACTCTACAAATCATTCCCAGATTACCCACAACATTCACACTGCACAAATCATTCCTAGATTACCCATAACATTCACACAGTGCACATATCATTCCCATATTATTCACAACATATTTTAGCATGAACAGTTCTAATTTGTTTTTCAAACTCACCCCTATTCTCTGCTCAGTGAATAAAGACCATAGTGTCTCTCTTCAAAGGTTTTCTGATTTACCTTCAGTAACTGTTTCATTTGGCAATGGTATTATGCAGATTTTTTTTTCCTGCTGTAAATTAGCATTATTACAAATATCCAAGGTAAAGTTTGGAGAAACTGCGTTTGTTCAGATGCAATTTTTATTGTATCATACACAGAATGTGAGAGGATCATGCTTTAAGTATGTACAGTTTTTTCAATATCAATATTAAAATAGTTATTTACAGATTAAACATTTATTTACTGACAACACACAAAAAATCTTTGCCTATAAAAATAATTTTTCACATTCATCTTTTATTTATTTTTTAACACTCAGGAGAGAGATGATTATAGTTTATCAGTGTTTTTTTTTTTTTCAGTTTTTTATTTTATTTTTATTTGCACATCAGAAAATTGAATTTACACAACCATATAACAGCCGGTGTGAGAGGGGACGGTAAACCAGAGCTGTGTCTGACATCCAGGCATACATAAAATTATATTTTATTTCATAACAGATTCATTTATTAAATCAGCACTCCATTAAATGAGATTGGCATACTTAATAACCCAAATGTGTCTAGACAAGAAATTCAGTGCATTGTGGGAAAAAATGTGCATCTGACTGAAGCAGCCAAGGACTTAGATCCTGATTCAATATTGTTGGATACGCTTTTCAAATGATTTAATATTTTTGGATAAGCTATTAAAATGATTTAATTTTATGAAAAATATTTTAATTTTGTAATAATTTGACATTTTTATATATTAATATACTTTTTTATGTATGATATATTTTTATATATATATATATTATCATTTTGAAAAACAATCTTTTTAAAAGTATTTCCAAAAAGTTGTAAATCATTTGAAAAGCTTACCTAACATTAAAGCGAGGCCATACAGGGTTATTTGCGAGATTAGGAATTGCGGAAAATTCAAGAAGGAATTGGAAGTTTTAGATCAAAACAGCTTCAGAGATGAGAATATAAATCTTTTCCATTCTGCTACTTTGTAATATGGTTTGTGCATTAATACCAAAATACACAGTGATTTTTAAACTAGTTTTTAAATACAGTACAGTACTACGCTTTCTCCTGTAACAGAATTGGGGTACAAAAAAACTCTGAATAGGTTGGGGCCATCTGAGTTGAAGATTATATTCCTGTGATATTAACATTGCAATTCATTATACCTCTACACTGGGTCTAGTGGGGTGTATTTACGTGTGCATTGTGGGAATGGTCTATGTTCATTGTGAATACACAGAGTTGTATATGCAGGCATTTGCACAGACTTGGAAGCAGTCTTCATGTTAGTATAACCTTCAGTCTGTATCTTTGCTTGTGATATCACTTGCACAATATCAATATTAGGTTTGACTAGGAGCCTTTTCGCCCATTTTATATATTATTTACTGTCCAGGACAGTCATATGTATTTTTAAATTTACTGCCTGTTTTCCATGACCAGCTAAGTTATTTATGTACCAAATGCATAGCTTGTAAACTGGGACTACAAGAGAAATATAACTGCATTCAATATATTGATCATGAAGGATAAAATGCTATAAAATTAGGATTACATCTGTTAATGCCAATGAGGTGTCCCTGTAATACCTATCCTTTACCTGCCACATTTATAAAGCAATGCTTTATAAAAGAAAAAAAATAGTGTCCAAGAGTTGTCTTATTTATCTCTACAAAAAAAGCTGTGTGATTGAACCGATTGAATGTTAAAATGATGTTAAACATAGTATTAGATAGTATCTAGAGTCTAGGGCAAGATAAATACACCACAAGTGAGCTGTAGACATTCCCAAAATGTTATGGCTTTAAAGAATAAGTAAATCTATAAATGTAATTTTGTGCAAAAATAATAAGTAAATAAAACGTATATTTTGTTATATGAATAGTTATTAATAAGTTGAAATGGGTGCTAGAAGCTGCAATAAAGACCATTACATTCATTTTAAGATAAATATTGGAAAAGTGACAAGTTCTCCTTAAAGTGAACCTCTCGTGACAGGCTCCATTTAAGCAATAAACAGCACTGTCATCCCACCCTCCCCACATCCAAAGTAGAATCTTTATGAACTACTCAGATTGACTGTGTTGGAATTTCACCGGAAGTCTGACCCAGTCAAAACATATACTGAAACAAAGTAGGGACTACTATGTCACAGTATTTTCCTCTGCCTTACAATAGGCAGAGCTACCGCCATCAACCATGGTCATTAGCCCCAGCTAATGTCACTAGCCCCACCAGTGATGGCTGTAGGGGAATTAGCTCTTTCTATACGGGATCACGACCTTGCAGTAACCTCCATAGATCTCAATGCTGCACTCTCGTGCATATGCGCTAACGTCGGCTCCTGGCAGCTAAAGAGGTTCAGCTTCAGGGTTCTCACCTTTGCATGCCTCCCCCTCCCCCAGCCACCAGACCCCAAGCGACAATGTCACTGTCGGAGGTTTTTGCATAATTTGCAAAGACCCCAGACGGTGAAATATACTCTTTAATCAAAGAATATATAATTTATTATTTTATATATATATATTTTCTCCAGTACAGTCCCAGCAAACATGATCCATGGTTTGCAGGTGTTTTACTAATGTAAGCAACTCCCCATTTCAGTGCCATCTGTCACTCCTTTCCTATATGCCTATACATGTAAAAGATTAATAAGCAATGACAGCTCATGTGCAGTAGATACTTTGAGGGAGATCATGAGAAGCACTCTCCTGCTACTATGCCAACACTGTATTGCCATTTTTCCATTATATTCTGCCAGGATAATACGTAGTTGAAATGTTATGGTATTTCATTTGAACGTAATGTAAGTGTACCATGATAGGAATCATTTATAACTATACGGCAGCTGAAGAGCAGCATTTATAAAATATACACCCTGTCTGGAAGAAATTTGTAGCCATACTATATTCATTTTCTAACAAAAGATCAGTCTAAGCAGCTATAACCTAGCCTCCCTGAGCTAGACACTGCAAAGGAAGGTTTTTTAACTTCCTTCTTTGATGTGTCAATTTTGTCCAAATTGCAAGTTTAGCGCCTGTATACAACAGGCATAAGTGGGAAGAATCTCACACTTGTCAAATGCCCTGTACCACCTCTGCCTAATATTACCATGTGCATAAACTGATAGCAGTCACAATGTGGCTGCCTTCAATTTATACTGCTGTTATACTGATTCTGTGCGATACATGGAACTGCAGCTGCAGTCAATTTCTGCTGAAGAGTGGTTTGCGGGATAAATTTTGGCATTAACCAGAATGAGGGGTGCATTGGTGGAACATTGTCCTGGTGAGTGAGTGGGTCTGACTGAAGTTACAGTGTGCTCTTAGTTGTTCAACTTTAACATTTTTTTTCTTTATTTATATATAATTAAATTCTATGTATTTATATAATGTATTAAAAATACTGATTCATTGTTAGTTGTTTTCTTTTTAAGCATGGTCCCAATACTCATGGCAGACATTTACTCTGTCTAGATCAATATTACCCTAATCTAACAAAAACATTTTTATTACAATGATAACCTAGGTTAAAATAAAAATACAGCTACTGTATCACGCCTTCTGAACTAATTAGGGATGACTCAGGTATGTTATAAAATATATTGAATTTATTGTAAGCAATTAAAGAATGATGGCTTTATTGCCTAGAGACTATGAATGATCTCCAGTGACAAACCAGATTGCGAAATGTAAGTCAGAATGGCTGAGTTGGAATAACAGATGAATTGGAGAATTATTCAAACTTGGCTAATTTAGCCAAAATTTGGCAATTTGATTGTCAGTTCATCCCAGCTCCCTATTTAGTGAATAAACAGGTTAGAAAACCAGTAGTTTTATTATAAGTGATTTTTTAGTGTTAAGTAAAGGTGTTGGGTCCTCCCTCTAATAGACACACTTACTTCCCGACTGGGTGTGTTCTGTAATCTACAAATTAAGGATGTGCTGTACTGGTACACCTGCATACTGGTGGGCAGCCCAGTAGGGAACAAAGACATGGGTTTTATAATGATGTCGTCCAGGAGTGGGGGTGCTACTGATAATTTAATGATTTTGGAGAGGTAGTGTATTCATTCTTGAGCTAAAGGAACCTCTCCTTCCCATACTGCCCTTCTCCCAGGATGTTGTCTCTTCTCCTCCACCCGCCCTCTATTTACATTGTCTAGGAGCTCCAGTAGAAGGCTTCCCTTGCTGCAGTTGAATGGGTCTGGCCCTTCACATGGAGGAATATAGTCAATGTTTTCTGATTCCATGTATCGTTTGCCTGGGTGTTGACGCTTCTCCACATCTTGTGGGTCTATAAGCTCTATATCCTCTTCCTCCTCCCATACTCTCTTGCCTGGGTGTTGACGTTTGGTGTAGGATGGGTTCCTTTTGCCTGGATGTTGCCTCTTGGAAACCTCAGTCAGAAGCCCCAAAGGAGAGTTATCTAGATATTGGTTTCCCAGGGTGGATCTCCTTCCCGGGTGCTGCCTCTTGGGGAGATCCAGATACCAATCTCCTTCCTCCCTCTTACCAGGGTGTTGTCTCTTATCCATCTCTTCCAGAAATCTTTTTCCTGGGTGTTGGCGCTTGGATATCCATTCAAGAGCAGAAGGTTCTGAGTCTGTTAAAAGGAAAAAATTAAGGTCAATATAATGAGCCAGAGTCTTGAGCTTGAGACGGTTAACACTTTGGATCGAATTGTGTGATTAATTCAATTCTAGGTTTCGTGGTATCAAGTATTACCAGTGAAATGTATCATTGAGTTAATTTTGTGGCAAGTCTTTAACTGGGCATACCGTGTAAAACTGTGACAAAGCATTGTAGTTGTGGCTGCCATTTTGTTTATAAGAAGTGAACAGACCCACATTTACATTTGGGGGACAAAACGTGAATAATTCATGGTCTTGCTGCACCATACATCAATATGAAAATAACAAATCTTTTGCCCAATAAAAATAATTAATTAGATATGGAAATCCTATGGTTTTAGAAAACTACATATGGGAACTCAAAATGGACACTTCAGTCTGGAGATGTCCTCCCTTTTGTAAGACATTTATATATATATATATATATATATATATATATATATATATATAGTTAACTAGAATATGCAAACAATATAATAAAAAAAGAAACAACTTTAAAATTCGTACATTTTCTTCAAAACCTCACAGTGTGCAGCTTTTCAATTGAACTGCCCTCAAACTAGGAAGTGGCTCCAACAAAGCTGATGCTGACATTTTTCTAAACTATCCAGCGGAATTTTATGGTAAGCACCACAGTTGCTGTCAGCTTCAATCATGGTTTAGTCAGTATCATAGTCTATGTTTGTATTATAAACTATGTATGGAGCATTTTTTTTACTCAATCAGTACACCATACTGTGGGCACAACTCTGAAAACCACTGTATGTGCTTCATTTCCATTTGCCATTTCCTGTGACTAACACTAATCACTGCTAATTAATTAATAGCTCTCCTCCCCGGATCTCTCTACTCCCGTTCTAGAACGTGTCACCGGTTGCCTCTTTTCCGTCTCCAACTTTATGTCTTCCCACTTTCTAAAACTCAATCATCCTAAAACTGAGCTTCTTATTTTCCCTCCTTCTAATACTATTCCTCCATTGACACTTTCCATGCACGTTGATAGTATGTCTCTCAGCTCATCCTTGCCCTGGTATTATCTTTGATTCTGGTCTCACCTTTACACCTTGCATCCTGTCAGCTAAATCCTGCCAATTCCACCTTAAAACCATTGCCAGCATCTGCCCCTTTCTTACACAGGATGCTACTAAGGAGCCTGTTCACAGTCTCGTAATTTCTCGCATTGACTACTACAATTATCTCTCTACAGTCCACAAAGAATGTCACTACTAGGCTTATTTTTCTCTCCCGTTGAGCTTCTCACACCTAAATCATTATATTGACTTGCCTTTAGGAATCATTAAAAATATTAACACTTTCTCTTAACGACTCTTGTTTCGAAATCTTCCCTTAAAGACACATCTGACTGTGCTGATTAGTAAATGGTATCTTGGAGACGTGTCAGATTGTACTGCTTTTATTGGGAACCTGTCCCAGGATTCCCAAATTGGTGTGAATTCTGTGTACAGAATGCAATTACTGAGGGAATGCTTGTGTCAGGCGTGAGTGCAAATCACTGGGTGTGCATGCTATGTGCAGGATGTGAGTGTGAGTGCAGGGTGTGAATGCTGGATGTGCATGGTATGAAGGGTGAGTACAGGGTTTGAATGTTATGTGCATGGTATGATGGCTGAGTGCGGGTGTGAATGCTTTCTGTAAAGTTTGACTGGTGAATGTGAAGTGTGAATGCAGGGTTTGAATGTTATGAGTGCATGGTATGAAGGCTGAGTGCAGCGGATGTGAGGTGTGAATGTAAAGTGCAGGGTTTGAATGTTACCATGGTGTGATTGATGTATGCTGAGTTGGTTAGTTCCTGATCCATGTAGCCTGATGTTGGCCTTAGACAGCTGCCAATTTTGCCCCACGTTAAAGCACCCCATCAGGGTTTCTACATAGTGCTAATGGCATTGTGACAGGGCAGCAAGTTACACACAATTTATGTGATGATTACAACCAGTGGTGATTGAGAATTGTCATATATCTTTTCTTGCTGCCATATCTTTGGCATTGTGGAGTCTTATTTCTGCAGCATTTAAAGTGTCAGTAAACCTGTTTTTTTTCTTGATTAAGCCTTGGTTCCCAAGCATTCACAGTCTGGCTCTCAATCTGCAGTATTTTCAGGAGACTAGAGGGCTACATTACCCAGGGAATTACTCTGATTGACTGATAACCAGCTTCAAGTCTCTCGCTCTGCGCTTTGCATAATAACATTGTAGCCTGAAGCCTGCCAGAACAAGCATATCTAGCAAAACTGAAAAAGCTTGATTATCACACACAGCACTCCCCACAATGACAGCACAATATATATGTAGAGGAATTTACCCATCTAAATTTCATATGTTTTCATTTCTTTTCTTTATGTATATTTGTTTGTAATGTCAAATACATAGAATTCAACAGGATTATTTACTAAAGTGAGAATTCAAATTCGGCTATACTGTCTGTTTGGCTATTGAGACCTTCAATTTAAAATTCACTTTTCAATTCAATTGGAATTTTCACTTTAGTAAATAACCATAAGATAAAACAAAACACAAATGCAGGAAAAAAATAAAAATCTAAATCATGACATTTTTTTATGAATGGTACCAAATAGTAACCATCAATTAAAATAACACTATTGAGTCATAAATATAAACATGTCTATAGTGTTAAAAACACATGTAGGGTTGCCCCCCTTAAATAAGTAAAACAAACTCAGCGCTGGCTCTGCTCTTGATCAAAATTGATGATCTTGGCCAATCACAATACTTTCCTATAGGAAACCACTGGATTGGCTGAGGTAGTTAATTCTGATAATCTCAGCCAGGGAGGCGGGGCTGGGGGCTGATACAACATGGATACAATAAGCATCTCCTGAAAGGCTGTGCTGCACACTGTGCAGCATTGACCCAGGAAGCACCTCTAGTGGCTCTTGGAGGATTGGCCTCTACAGGTGTTCCTAGGCACTAATGTAAACACTACCTTTTCTCTGAAAATGCAGTGTTTAGAGCAAAATGCCTGCAGGTACATGGTATAGACACTAGAACAATTACACTAAGCGGTTCTGGTGACTATAGTGTCCCTTTAAAACAAACAGCAAGGAAGCTATATCTGCTTCTGTTATCTAAGTGCATTTTATTTATTGACATAAAATATACACCATTTGTTTGCAGGAGAACCACAATGGAAAATATGAAGAATGTGCAATGAAAAGCACACCTCCATAATACACAAATATATATTGGGCGGCTGCAATATCTGACCAATCTATTTCTTCATGTCCCTGAGTAATCCGCAGACACCTGCTCACATGGGGTGCCTCTTCCAGAATTAAATAATCAGTTATTGTGTTCTAGACTAGAGTATAAGCTTGTTGCATGAATCTGCTTTGGCTGCTTGTAAAATGAGTAATGGCTCTGAAATCAGTGGATATAGCACTCTTGAATGAAACATGTGAAGCAGGAGCTGTGCAACATTAATGCAGATGACAAACCCGAGGCAACTGTGTGATGTTATCATGTTAACAAGGACCAGAATTTCTAAGGAACGAATCCAGAACCTTGTCGAATTTATATCATGAAGAATTCAGACTGTTCAGGAACAAAGTAGGGCTCCAAAGAAAGGGGAACCTAATACACTAAACTTCCAATTCTACCGAATTATCATCCAAATTGTAACACTGAGGCAAACAGCTGATGTGGACTCACATCTATAGTCACAACTTCATTATTTATGCTTCAATTTTGCATTTCGGGTTTTAATTGTGTAATCCAGATTATAGTGAATTGTATTTTGTACAATGATTCTTAGTATTAGTGTGAATAAAAAAAACTATAATAAAACGGCAATATTCTGAACTCTTTTTTTTTTTGTTTCACACACAGAAATATCTCTAAAACGTGTGACTGTGGAGTAACATTCTCAAAGTGCAGCCATTACCAAAGAAACAAATATGTTCCATATAATTCCATTAGCCAGTTGCCCCATTTTTAGAACTCAGACCAAATATTCTATTACTGACACTTCCATAAATCTCCCCCAAAGCATCTACCCAGATCAATATGAGATTGGGGTCCAAACTCCAACATACCTTTGTCGTTCTGTTCTTCCTCATCCATCCTCCGGAGGATGCTTCTAAGCAGGATTCCTTGGGCCTTCTGAAGCATTTCATTTAGGTCCACACTGTCTTCTGTCTGCGTTTCCTCCTCGTCTGGCAGAGACTGCTCTTGTGTACCCACCATTTGCGATAATGCAGCTCCTAGGAGCAGCAGCCACCAGGTGGATGTCATCTCTGCTGCAACACAGAACATATATTTCCAAATGGCTATTATTATCATCAATATCTCTTACTTGTGGGGAGCTAACTCAGTCCACAGAGTTGTACAATGGAAATTCCTCCATAAATGTGATGTTCCTAATCTAGGAATTGTCGTCACCAGGCTCTGGTTATTAAACAGTTACTATTTTAGCAAGAATTATCTGTTAACACAAAAGCCACAATTTGCATTTAATTATACCAAATCAACACACTGATATACAGCCCCTTAAACCTGGCTCCAGGAATAATGGTAACCTATAATTTTTCTATGAGATTAGTTTAACAGCAGGGCTCGAGTCCTGGGAACACCAATCCTGCACTTTTTCCACAGCAGGAACACCGTTCCTGTTAGTAGTCTTGCAGGCAGGGCCGGCACTACCATAAGGCGGCCCATGGGGCGTGATCTGCGGGTGACCGGCAGGAGGAGAGCGCCCTTTACAGGACTCCCCTCCTGCAGGTCACTGCATGTAGTGTGGTCGAACGGGTGGACCGCGACCTACCCGGTCTGACAGGAAATACAACAAACTACTTCCTGTCAGACCGGGACAGGAAACAGGATCCTCCGCGGACTGCCCACTCAGCCACATGGATGGAGGTGCGGGGGACAGAATGAGAGGTATAGAGAACAACGGGAGGGGGGGGCAATAACTTATACGGGGGGGACAATAATAGGTATGGGGGGATAATAATAAGTAGATAAGCGGAGGTGGGGCAATAAAAAGTTACAGGAGGGGGAGGGGAGCATAAAAGGTACAGGAGGGAGAGGGGCAATAAAAGTGACAGGAGGGAGGGGGACAATAATAAGTAGATAAGCGGAGGGGGCAATAAAAGTTACAGGAGGGAAGGGGAACAATAATAGGTACAGGAGGGAGGGGGCAATAAAAGTTACAGGAGGGAGGGGGACAATAATAGGTAAAGGAGTGGAGGTGGGACAATGATAGGTAAAGGAGGGAGTGGGGACAATGATAGGTACAGGGGAGGGGGGAACAATGATAGGTAAAGGAGGGGGGACAATGATAGGTACAGGAGGGGAGGGGGGACAATAATAGGTACGGGGGGCAATAAATGATACAGGAGGGGAGGGGGACAATAAAAGGTACAGGAGGGGGGCAATAATAGATACAAGAGGGGATAGAATTTTATCATCACAGGATTTTACCAACTCCCACCTTGGTGAACAGACTAGTAAGTCATAAATTTCTCAGAGGATACATTTTTTTACTTCTTATTTAGGATGATCAGTAATAAACTGAGTGAACGACAGTGGCTTTTATTTCCCAAACAAAGTATTCAGAAACAACCAATTTTAGGACACAATATTCAACATTTTACATATTTCCAACTGTGCTACTTTCCATTTCAACCCTCCTAACCACCGGTATATTCCATTTTCATATGCCCCATAAATACCACATATAGTTTTTTTTGGTTTTTTTTCATTTCATTTTTATTTATTTTTTTATTATTAAGGAACCAGATGTTCATTTTAAGAAAAATAAAACCAAATAATAAAACATCAATAAAAAAATGTAATTATGCATTAACAGCATGATTCACAGATTTCCAACTAAAAGGTTTATGTTAAATGACGTGTCATTATATTTGTTTTATGCTTTGTTTTGCTTTTTTGTACAATGTTGTGCTCTAGAGAGTTTTATTCATTGAGATAGAAGTAATTTGTAACTCTGTTAGGTGGATGAACATATGTATGTAAACATTGCTGTTCTGTAGAAATGGCAATGTTCACATTGCAAGGTTAACACGCATCTAACGGTTGTTAAATAGCCACTTTCTTTGCTATAATCAGGTCAAACTCGGTTATAGATCAAATGCTAGTCATAGAGTATACACACTAGCCTCTCAGTGATTCCCTATGGGGAAGCACTGAATTAGCTGAGATTATCAATCTTATTTCACAGTCTGTTTAATTTAGGATTTCAGAAGGTGTGGCTAGGGCTGTATGAACAGAAACAAAAGTGATTTAACACCTAAATGGCAGAGAATTGAGCAGTTAGACTTTATGGCATGATCTATACACTATAACTGCTTCATGAAGCTTAAGTTGTTTTGGTGCTTAGTTAGTGTATCTATTGGAACCACAAATTAAACATCGCAAATAGTGATGTACAAAGTAATATTGATATAAATGATTTATAAATATAATGTAAAGACATGTATAATGCATAACGTACATAATACATTGCTGTTTGTATGGGACGATCTTGGAAGAAATGTAAGTATTCTATTCCTTCTAAAATCGCAATTAACTCTGTTCATGCAAACAGTGGAAAATAAAAAGGAAGACAGTTGGAAACGGGTATATCCTAATACACAAACATCTATCTACGGGGTAATTACAGTTTGAATATCATTGCACTGGTGTCTAAATAACTAATTGTGTATATGGGGGGAGCCTGCTGTTTTGGTGAACACTCAGCTATTACTTATCATTTTGGTTGCTACAGGGCACACAAGACAAGCAGTATTAATTGATAGTTCCCTCAGCATAATCACCTATTACTCTGGGTATGACAGTGAAGGTGGTTGGAACAAAACAAAATCAGTGCATTTATCAAATGAAAGAATGGCACATGTATGCATACTGTAACTGCGTCTTACATCTGCAGCAACTTACAATAGTCACAAAATATATAAGCCCACCACCTTCCTCTATGATTCTTATGGCTGCACATATCTTTAAATCAGCAGCATGGGTGGTTAAACCTTTTCCTGGTCAGGACTTTGAAGGAAGTCACATTTACAGCAAATTCAGGAACTTAAATTGTATCTTGTTTCTATTTTAGATGTTTGCATAGTTGTTAATACATTATCTACATGTCTCTACCACATAATAGGATCAACACTAAACTGTAGCGACACAGTGAAGGCACAATCTGTAGGACATTACATTCTTTGGAACATGAGTTATACTGAATGAATAGGAAATTCCATTATATGGAACAGCTAAAGAATATTGGGTAAGAGCTTGCATGCTACAGAGCTCAGCAAGTGATAAATGAGTTGAACGTTGTGTTCTGTAGAACTCAGCTAGTGTTAAATGAGTAGGATATCCCATTCAAAGAGCCCAGCTGGTGTTAAATGAGTAGGGCATTGCATTCTCTAGATATGGCTAATGTTAATCATGTAGAACATCCCATTCAATATATCTGGCTGTTACATGAGTAGGACATTTCATTTTACAGCGTGCAGGAAGGGCTAAATGTGAGGGACATTCCGGTGCTAAATGCACCAAGTGCAGCATCCACATCTCTGCTTCTGACACTTGTAAAAGGAGTACATTATAGAGGTTATAGCGCAGTGTGTCTTTAGGTGCCATTTTACTGGTCAGTGTCAAACCATTTTTGAGCAATTAGCTAAGACTGGGGCTCTCTTGACACTTAAAGCGTGCCTCTTAGCTTCAGGTGAGCGGACTCCTGCATTAGACATTTAGCTTTGGATGACAAAACTTTACTGAGATTGGTGGTGGGAGGTGCGAGCTGTCCGTCCATCCGTCCGTACAGATGTATCTATCTATTTATCTATCTATCTATCTGTCTATCGTTTGATCTAAAATACAAGAACATGCTCATTACATCTGTTGTTTACCAATCTGAAGCTTTCTCTTACCATTTCTCACCTGAAATTTATTTTTATTACAAGCGAATGCATCTTCCAGACAAAAAAGTGAAAACTATTATTTAAAACAACTACTTATGTCTCTATTGTCCTTGCACACAATATCTTTGAAATAACTGAATACATACACAATTTAACATATTATTTCATTAAATACTCTTATACTACTTCCTAAGACGCCTTCCTCCTGCTTGATATTGCAGAAGGTCTTGATGGTAAGGTATGTCGTTTTGCTGATGATACTAAGATATGTAACAGGGTTGATGTTCCAGGAGGGATAAGCCATGTGGCAAATGATTTAGGTAAACTAGAAAAATGGTTGTGGCAACTGACATTTAATGTGGATAAGTGCAAAATAATGCATCTTGGACGTAAAAACCCAAGGGCAGAGTACAGAATATTTGATAGAGTCCTAACCTCAACATCTGAGGAAAGGGATTTAGGGGTGATTATTTCTGATGGCTTAAAGGTAGGCAGACAATGTATAGGGAGAGGTATTAGCAGTAGAAAGAGGGAAGTGCTCATGCCATTGTACAGAACACTGGTGAGACCTCACTTGGAGTATTGTACACAGTACTGGAGACCGTATCTCCAGAAGGATATTGATACTTTAGGGCGAGTTCCGAGAAGGGCTACTAAACTTGTTAATGGATTGCTGGATAAAACTTACAAGGAAAGGTTAAAGGAACTTAACATGTATAGCTTGGAGGAAAGATGAGACAAGGGGGATATGATAGAAACATTTAAATATATAAAGGGAATCAACACAGTAAAGGAGGAGACTATATTTAAAAGAAGAAAAACTACCACAACAAGAGGACATAGTCTTAAATTAGAGGGACAAAGGTTTAAAAATAATATCAGGAAGTATTACTTTACTGAGAGGGTAGTGGATGCATGGAATAGCCTTCCAGCTGAAGTGGTAGAGGTTAACACAGTAAAGGAGTTTAAGCATGCGTGGGATAGGCATAAGGCTATCCTAACTATACGATAAGGCCAGGGACTAATGAAAGTATTTAGAAAATTGGGCAGACTAGATGGGCCGAATGGTTCTTATCTGCCATCACATTCTGTGTTTCTATGTTTCTATCTAGTTTCTAGAGGACAAATTTCTTGAATATATTCAACAGGAATGATTGTTAAATTTACCTCGCCCTTTTTGTTGTACTGGTTTAGAATGAGTTCCTGTCTTTTTCTTGCTATTCTCCTATCTATACATATATATTAAATATGTATCTAGTCCTATACTATTTGAAGAAGTGATGTGCATGCTCTAATTATATATATATATATTACAGATTTTATTCACAGTGTGATTAGTTTTATCACAGTTATTAATCCCCATTCATGCATCAATTCCAATACCTTTATAGTTATAGAAAAAAAATATTTTGTAGTACAATTGCCATGGATCTGACATGATACAGGTAGATGTCAGTATACATGGGTATTGGGTATAAGTCTCAGCAACCTTCTAAATACAATAAGACCTCTCTAAATGCTAACCCTTCAATAGCCTGCCTCTAATTATGTAATTTTCACCAAATTATTCTAATCTAATAACATTCAGTCTTCATAGAATCCTTAAAATTATCAAATTTTTCTAAAATAATACATTAGAATATATTAGTTATAGTGGAGGAATTCATAATTATAATGGAAGAATTTCAAATAAAATATATTTGTAAAAGCAAAGCATTGATGTGGGACTCGAGAATCATCAAGTAAATGAGTTATGTGAAGGAGTTGGCTCAGGAAATCATGATCCTTCACATCGACACACAGAGAATTTTCCTGGTAATCTTTAGATCCTGAGATTCTGCTTATTCAACTCAAGATCATGAGAATCTGCCCATTCACCTTGAGAGTCTAAAAGTGTGCCCATTTACCCTGAGAATCTGCCTATTTACTCTGAGACCCTGGGAATTGGTCCATTTACCCTAAGACACTGAGAATCACTCATTCACCTCGAAGTTCTACCCTGTGCCCAAACAAATCTTCCAATTCGTATTTAGAATGTGCCCCAGACACCTGATACCTCCACCTGTAACTCTGAGAATCTGCCAAGTCACCACATGACCTTGAAACCAAAGTTAAAATTGACTTAGGACAAACTCAGTTGTCAATTATCCCTGTAAAGATTAAAATTTTAAGGAGATCCAGAAAAAACTGAATAGAATCTCTTTTACATATACTTAACACGTATAATCTGTCACTGATATTACATAAATCCTTAAAATTATCACGTTGTTCCAACATAGTATATTTGTTATATTTGAGGAATTTATACTTATAATTTATACTTATATATATATGAGCCTAAAAATGTGCTCATTTACCCTGCAAATCTGCCTATTTACTTGAGATACTGAGAATCACTCATTCACCCTAAAGTTCTACCCCCCAAAAAAATCTTTTAATTCATCCTGAGAATATGATTGCTTTTCAAAATTCACACCTCCGATAAGTACAGAGCCCCCTATCATACACTTACCATTAGTACAGAGCTCCCCATTATACAGACACATTTCCAATCTGTACAGAGACCCCTGTTATTAAGATCCCCAGAAAAGAGGCTCTTCTATTTTAAAGACACTCGTAGTCCTAACAGTAAAGAGACTCCATGTTATCAAGACACATTCTTATTAGTGAAGAGACTCTCTATTATACACACTTCCTATTAGTAAAGTGGCCACCTTATTATAAAGACACATTTCTTATTATTAAAGAGACCACCTTAAAATAAAGACACACTTCTTATTAGTAAAGAGACCACCTTAAAATAAAGACACACTTCTTATTAGTAAAGAGACCACCTTAAAATAAAGACACACTTCTTATTAGTAAAGAGACCACCTTAAAATAAAGACACACTTCTTATTAGTGAAGATTCCCTGTTATAAAGACACACTTCCTATCACTAAAAAAAAACCCTGTTATAAAGACACACTTCTTATCACTATAAATACTCCCTGTTATAAAGACACACTTCCTATCAATATAAATACCCCCTATTATACCGACACTTCCTATCACTAGTAATACCCCCTGTTATAAAGACACACTTCCTATCACTATAAATACCCCCTGTTATAAAGACACACTTCCTATCACTATAAATACTCCCTGTTATAAAGACACACTTCCTATCAATATAAATACCCCCTATTATACCGACACTTCCTATCACTAGTAATACCCCCTGTTATAAAGACACACTTCCTATCACTATAAATACCCCCTGTTATAAAGACACACTTCCTATCACTATAAATACCCCCTGTTATAAAGACACACTTCCTATCACTATAAATACTCCCTATTATAAAGACACACTTCCTATCACTATAAATACTCCCTATTATAAAGACACACTTCCTATCACTATAAATACTCCCTATTATAAAGACACACTTCCTATCACTATAAATACTCCCTATTATAAAGACACACTTCCTATCACTATAAATACCCCCTGTTATAAAGACACACTTCCTATCACTATAAATACCCCCTGTTATAAAGACACACTTCCTATCACTATAAATACTCCCTGTTATAAAGACACACTTCCTATCACTATAAATACCCCCTATTATACAGACACTTCCTATCACTAGTAATACCCCCTTTTATAAAGACACACTTCCTATCACTATAAATACCCCCGTTATAAAGACACACTTTCTATCACTATAAAGACCCCCTGTTATAGACACACTTCCTATCACTATAAAGACCCCCTATTATAAAGACACACTTCCTATCACTATAAATACTCCATGTTATAAAGACACACTTCCTATCACTATAAATACCCCCTGTTATAAAGACACACTTCCTATTACTATAAATACCCCCTGTTATAAAGACACACTTCCTATCACTATAAATACCCCGTTATAGACACACTTCCTACCATTATAAAGACCTCCTGTTATAATGACACTTCCTATCACTATAAATACTCCCTGTTATAAAGACACACTTCCTATCAGAGATCCCGTATTATACAGACACACTTTCTATCAGCTCAGAGACCCCCTATTATACAGACAGACTTCCTATCAGTATGGAGACCCCCTATTATACAGACACACTTCCTATCAATATGGAGACCCCCTATTATACACACACACTTCCTATCATTTAAGAGACCCCCTATTATACACAAACACTTCCTATCAGTATGGAGACTCCCTATTATACAGACACACTTCCTATCAGTATGGAGACCCCCTATTATACAGACACACTTCCTATCAGTACAGAGACCCCCTATTATAAAGACACACTTCCTATCAGTACGGAGACCCAATATTATACAGACACACTTCCTATCAGTACAGAGACCCCCTATTATACAGACACACTTCCTATCAGTATGGAGACCCCCTATTATACAGACACACTTCCTATCAATATGGAGACCCCCTATTATATGGACACACTTCCTATCAGTATGGAGACCCCCTATTATACACACACACTTCCTATCATTACAGAGACCCCCTATTATACACACACACTTCCTATCAGTATGGAGACTCCCTATTATACAGACACACTTCCTATCAGTATGGAGACCCCCTATTATACAGACACACTTGCTAACAGTACAGAGACCCCTATTATACAGACACACTTCCTATCAGTATGGAGACCCTATATTATACAGACACACTTCCTATCAGTACGGAGTCCCCCTATTATACAGACACACTTCCTATCAGTACGGAGACCCCCTATTATACATACACCCTTCCTATCAGTACGGAGTCCCCCTATTATACACACATCCTTCCTATCAGTAAGGAGACCCCCTATTATACAGACACACTTGCTAACAGTACGGAGACCCCTATTATACAGACACACTTCCTATCAGTACGGAGACTCCCTATTATACAGACACACTTCCTATCAGTACGGAGACCCCCTATTATACAGACACACTTTCTATCAGTACGGAGACCCCGTATTATACAGACACACTTGCTAACAGTACAGAGACCCCTATTATACAGACACACTTCCTATCAGTACAGAGACCCCCTATTATACAGACACACTTCCTATCAGTACGGAGACCCCCTATTATACAGACACACTTTCTATCGGTACGGAGACCCCCTATTATACAGACACACTTCCTATCAGTACGGAGACCCCGTATTATACAGACACACTTGCTAACAGTACATAGACCCCTATTATACAGACACACTTGCTAACAGTACATAGACCCCTATTATACAGACACACTTCCTATCAGTACGGAGACCCCTTATTATACAGACACACTTCCTATCAGTACGGAGTCCCCCTATTATACAGACACACTTGCTAACAGTACGGAGACCCCTATTATACAGACACACTTCCTATCAGTACGGAGACCCCATATTATACAGACACACTTCCTATCAGTACGGAGTCCTATTATACAGACACACTTCCTATCAGTACGGAGACCCCCTATTATACAGACACACTTCCTATCAGTATGGAGACCCCCTATTATACAGACACACTTCCTATCAGTATGGAGACCCCCTATTATACAGACACACTTCCTATCAGTATGGAGTCCCCCTATTATACAGACACACTTTCCATCAGTACGGAGACCCCCTATTATACACACACCCTTCCTATCAGTACGGAGACCCCCTATTATACAGACACACTTGCTAACAGTACAGAGACACCCATTTATACAGACACACTTCCTATCAGTACAGAGACCCCCTATTATACAGACACACTTCCTATCAGTACAGAGACCCCCTATTATACAGACACACTTCCTATCAGCATGGAGACTCCCTATACAAAGAGTTGGTACTTGTATGTGTACTAAGATTACCTAATGTGACCTGTGATTCCTGTTTATATTGCATTTCCCTATTGTCGCTGATCTCCTATAACTTTATATCCCACTCCCTCTGTGTCTAGATCTGACATTTCGTAATACAAAAGTATGAAACTTGCAATAGTAACAGTCAGAATCATTCTCCAAGGAAAGTGTTGCAGTAATTGCCCCAGGTAGGTGGTGTACTTTACCTGCTGTCCAGTCAATAATGTCCCCCTGCTCAGAAGATGATCTGTAGGTTGCTATCAGCCTCACAGAGGGAGAAGTGTTCGCCTTGTGTCTCGGATACACTGCAGATTCAATATCAGTCAGTTCTCCCTGTGCTCAGCCTCTCAGCAGCCTCCTCTATATATACCTCCCTGTCCCAATTATGGAAATATCTGTGATGTAATTTGGGGTATGTCTTCCTTTAAAAATATACAAATTATATATTTATATCTATTTGATGTCAGAAATGATGTCTCAGATTTCCTTTAACCCTATCTACTCATGGTGGTGAATGCCCTGAGGCGATTTAAACACAAGTAATAAAAACTGGAAATAAACCCACCTTGTGGACCAACGAGCACTGGAGGCTGCAAAATAAATCAAATCAAATATAAAGGCAAGGGTTTGCTAATTCACCATAGAGCAAGGCTGGCATTTTCTTAGAACTTTGTCAAAGAGAGGGTTAATATAGAAATAGCCCTAGCAGGCTTGTTGAAAAGACTGTCATTTGTGGTCAGGATCGGGTGCAATGGACCTAAATGTGAGGATTTTAACTAATTAGCAAGAGGGGGAGGACAAGGAAAAACTAATTTAGTACAAATAGAAGCACACAGATCACAGAATGAAAGACTTCAGTGTCGTAAGAGAAGAATTGCAGAAACCTTTACCAGATCTACAACAGGCTGATTCCCACACTGACGGGTCACAAAAGAATGACAGAAACCATTCCCAGACCCACAGCAGACTGGTTCCCCCATGTAGAGGTCTCCGAAGAATGACAAAAATCATTCCCACACCTACACCAGGCTGATTCATGCAGACAGATCACAGCAAAATAAAACAAATCAAATCAAGGACCACATCAAACTGGTTCATGCAAGTAACAGGTCTCAGAAAAATAACAGAAATCATTCCCTGACCTAGGCCAGGCTGAATCATAGACAGACAAAAGACAGCAGAATTATATAAATTAGTATGTCAGACTCACATGAGGCTGGCCTATACAAAGACAGAATTCTTCAAAAAAACGAAATAGATTCATACATAGACAGGTCACACGGAAATTAGAAATCATTCCCAAACCTTTGTCAAGCTTGTTCATGCACAGGCAGGTCTAAACTGACCTGCAGAAATCATTCACCACTGATCATTCACCCAGATCAGTCTGATGCTAACTTAGATAGGTTGCTAAAGAATGACAGAGCTCATTCCCGGATTCACTTCAGGTTATACACAGATCTCAGCAAAATAACAAAAATCATTCCTAGACCTACACTACACTGGTTCATTCACAAGCTGGTCTTTGCAGAACAATAGAAGCAATTCCAAAATCCACAAGTTTCTTCACATAGAGACAGGTCACAGTGAATTGACAAAATATTGAGTCAGACAAAAATCAGGATGGTTCACAAAAAGACAGGTTACAGTGGAATAACAGAAATCTTTCCCAGACCCACATCAAACATCAAGCTGGTTCACGAACAGAGACAGGTATAAGCTGAGTAATAGGTACCATGCCCACATCAGGCGCACTAGTTCAGGTTAACACACAGACAGGTCACAGCAGAATCACAGTAATCAGTATAAGACTACCATTAGGCTGCTTTATACACAGGCATATCACAAAGAAAAAATACAAAAAGATAAAACAGGTTTGCGACAAAATACAATAAAAAAAACAATGGATTAAAAGAACAATAGAAATTAAAACCTTGTTTAGTATATGTGATTATAAGAGAAAGTCCAAAGTGCATAGACCATGACATGTGAACAGTCGTTATTCGGCAGGTGCTATATAACCCCGCAACCTTAATAAAACACGGACACCAAACTTTCTGTTGGAGTATAAAGTCAATAGCTTTATTAAATTATTTATTTATATAAACGTAACAAAATTTTAGGGTCATTGCCAAGTGATAATTATGTTACAATCTCCCCCCAAACAACAATACCCCTGACAATGACCCTACCAATGAACAATAAATAACATTCCACATAACACATAACTTATAACACACGGCCTACCAAAGAGGCCCCACATCCATGTGGTTAAACTGTAGGGGTGTACCAAGACACCCCTACACCCCTAGGTTCGTAGCCACCAATGAGCTTGAATCTACCAAACACTTTTCCACTCCTGCCTACTCCAGCCTAGACCTTGGCCTGCCCACTTCCTATTCCACCTAAATTCTATATAACCCACGCCCTTTTCCACGCCCTTTGACCAAACGGGAAACTACCCCAAAACCATAGGGAGGGTGGGAGGGACAACTAACGGGTAAGTGAGACTTAAGATTAAAATGGCCACTCACTAAGATGGCCGCTATATAAACCCTTACTCTCCTCCCCCCAAACCAAATTATTAATTTTTTCGCCCCCTTACTATTAACGCCACCTGCCCACTCTCTGGCCCTGTCAAGGCCCACTCCCTTACTGCGTTGTTCCATGGGCTTCAGTCCAGTAGTTGCCAAATGCTCTTGATTCTATTTAGGTTTGCTGTTATTGTCCGACGGTATATGTAAAAGCAAGTAAGAACACACAACAATCATGTGTAAGTAACCCACTCACATTCTGCGGATCTACCAACAAGCCAAGCTTGCATGTTGTGGTGTAATTCCCACTAGTGCTTATGGTGGCCGGATATAAGGTTCAATTGATATACTGTGTTGCATATGTAAAAACAATGTTAGACATAGGGTGGTATTATCCCAACCTTAAGAATATCTATGGGTGGCAGGGACTTCACTTGTATGGATTAAACCAAAAAAGGAGAAACTCAATAAAGTGCTCACTGCTTTAAAAGACAATTACAAAATATTGAAGGTGTACTCACAATAGGTTGAGCAGTATCACATGCTTAATGTTTCCAGCTATTGTGGTACCGTCCTGGCCAAGGATCTGGTGTCTGGTGTCCTTGTGGTGTTACTTGTAAAGGTATAATTAGTATAAAATAACAATAAAAAAATAAAATACAGTTTATCCAAAGCTGGATTGAAAGCTATGTCTTTAGTAAACTGTAAAAATCATTCATAATGCATTTCACCTGTTACAAACGCTTTATCAAATGAATCACAGACATACTTGACACAAAAGAATGTACAGGGGAAGCAAAATGTTTAAACTGCAGCAAAATGACGTCACGGTCATGTGATCACGATCCAGGTCACATGACCACGTAGGGAGTACACAGATAACCACGTTTGTTTTAATATGGACAACTAAATAAAATATAAAATATGGAAAAATGTAGGGCTACTAAAAAAGAGGAGAAATGTATGCTTCTAAAACGAGAGTGTGAGACATTGGAACAATGCGTCACGTGAGTAGCAAGTATTGAAAACATTTTTATAAACACGCCGAATAGGGCAAACCAAGGTGGTTGGGAACTGTCCATAACCTAGAGCTGCCAGAATTTATTCCCAGACCCACACAGATTTTACATGGACAAATGACAGAAATCATTCCCAGACCCACAACAATCCGATTCATAAATATACAGGTAACACATCAAGATCATTTATACACAAACAAGTCTATTCTGAATGACAAAACAATTTCCAGATCCCCATCAACATTAAGCTAGTTCTTACACAGTGGTCACAGCGGAATTACAGAAACCAGTTTTAGTTGTTACATGTGTTTCCATGGCTAAATCCTAAGTGTCCTGCCTTTCTTAATTAAAACGAGTCTGTTTTAGACCATATTTCTTGAATAGAAGAACCTTAAATGTGACACCAACCACCATGACCACTTCTGCTTTTAGAGCATGTGTTCTTGGCTGATGAGAACAGTCCTATCAAATGCTTCTCTTTGAGAAACGTTTTATTAAACCTTTGAAGGGCAGCAGTGATGTCAGAGCAGACGTGGAACCCAGCATGGGAAACTTTGCCTAGCGCTAAATTCCAGATAAAATTAACTTGGTTTTACAGGGTTTTATGGGGGCGGGACGACACCTAATAGTAATGCCCAATAGGCCATTTTACCTGATTAAAAAAAGTTAGAGTTACCCTTTAAAATGTTTACCCCTATATATTGGTTGAATTGAGAATAGGAAAACCTTACTCTCCTGGTATACAGACTGGGTAATTATGCAGGTCCTTACTGTCATTTACTTTGATTTATTTTATTGGTTCAACTGGGTTTAATTATATTTAATGCTTTGTCCAGCTAATGCTGTGCTAATTGAAGGTGATGTCACTGCATGCTGGAGCCTCTATTGGCCAAATAGCTTGATCAATTTTCATGTTTACCTGCACTCTTTATGACATTGCCAATTAAGTAAATTGTTCATTTTGATAATTACTTGTTAACTTTAAGTGTATGCCCTATATAAATTGTTTGCTTATAGCAGTAGCTTAACAAAGGCCTCTGTGGAGGTCGAAATGTTGCTGTGTTTCCTCCAATAACCTTGAATGCCTAGACCAGGGGTAGGCAACATTCTGCACTCCAGGTGTTGTGAACTACATCTCCCATGATGCTTTATACCTGTAAGTGTAAAAACATCTGAAGTGCCAAAGGTTGTCTACGCCTGGCCTAGACCATCCTTTACAAGTTTACTGACGACAAATTTTCAGATTTTCAGTGGAATCTCATACATTAAACAGTTTTATGTAGCTGCATGATATAAAGCAAGCTACATGGATGAGTGTTTTTTTCCTGAATACCCATTGAGATGTACACCCATCACAGTGTGACAGGAAGCATACTATTGGTAACATTTGTAATTCAGCATAGAAAATCCACGCATTCGTTTATTTTCTGGTGCAATCGCCTTGGTAACTGACTGACAATTCCTTTTGGATTTTTTCCAGGTCAAAGAAATGATTACTATAATTATTGTTTTTACAAAGCAATGCACTTGTGGACATTCCAATTAGACAGGGGCGGACTGACCGGTCGGGCACTTCGGACATGGTCCGAGGGCCCGACCGGGAGGGGGGCCCGCCGCCAGGGCCGCCTTCAGGGGGCCCGGCGGCAGGGCTGGATTGGGGGCAGCATCTGGGGACTTCAGAGGAAGGTGCCACTGGGTGGCACACTGTTAGGGGGCCGGCCGCGTTTCATGCTGGAGCCGCCGGACCGGGTGGCAGCCTCACCAGTCCGGCGGCATTCCTCTCACTAATGCTGAAGGAGGAGGAGCATGTCTCTCTATCATGCTCCTTTGCGGTTCCCACATCCTGTGCTGGGAATTGTGGGAACCGCAGGGAGCATGACAGAGAGACATGCTCCTCCTCCTTCAGCGTTAGTGAGAGGAATGCCGCCGGACCGGCGAGGCTGCCACCTGGTCCGGCGGCTCCAGCATGAAACGGCCGGCCCCCTCAGACTTGA
>OW240919.1:85691095-85721296 GCA_933207985.1 Pelobates cultripes
GATGGGGAGAAAGAGAGGGAAGAATGAGACACAGGGGGAGACAGAGAGAGAGGGGAGAAAGAGGGGGAATAGAGAGATGGGGAGGGGGACAAAGAGATGGAGAGGGAAGAATGAGACACAGGGGGAGAAAGAGGGGGAAAAGAGAGATGGGGAGGGGGGAGAAAGAGGGAAGAATGAGACACAGGGTGAGAAAGAGAGGGAATAGAGAGATGGGGAGGGGGGAGACAGAGAGGGAAGAATGAGACACGGGGAGAAAGAGGGGAAATAGAGAGATGGGGAGGGGGAAAAAGAGACAGAGAGGGAAGAATGAGACACAGGGTGAGAAAGAGGGGGAATAGAGAGATGGGGAGGGGGAGAAAGAGACAGAGAGGGAAGAATGAGACACAGGGGGAGAAAGAGATGGGGAGGGGGAGAAAGAGACAGAGAGGAAGAGAGATGTGGGGAGAGAGAGACAGGGAAAGGGGGGAGAAAAACAGTGGAAGAGAGGGAGAAAGAGGCAGAGGGGTTAGAGAGACTGGGAAGGAGGGGGGAGAAAGAAACATACACAGGGACTGGGGGAGAAAAAAAGGCACACAGAAGGGCTGTATATATCACTGGTGGATCCAGGGGGGCAACGGGGCAATTGCCCCCCCTCCCCTGTCCGCAGGCACTGTGCGGGCAGGGGAGGGAGGAAGAGAGGACCTGGGAGCTCACCCTGCAGCTCCTCTGGGTCCTTCTTGCGCGAGCACAGAACGTTGCCGCCGTTACCATGGCAACGTTACTGCTCTTGGGAGAGTCAACTCTAGCCCTGGAGCTACGGGCTAGAGTTCCCTCTCAACACTGTGACCCCCAGGGATTCCTGGTGGTCGCAGTGGTGAGAGTGAACTCTAGCCCCATAAACACACTGCCCCCACACACACACCATACACATTCACACACTGCCCCCATACACACACACTGCCCCCACATACACCATACACATTTACACAAATTGCCTCACACGCACACATACACTGCCCACCCATATACACACAGACCCCCATACATAGCCCACCATACTAACATTGCCACACACATACACAGCCCCCTCATACACACATTGCCCCACACACCCTACACATTCACACACTACACCCCCACACACACACTGAACCTTTCACACACATTGCACCATTGCTCCTATTCCCTACTACAGCCCCATATCCCAGCAGACCCCAGGTAAGTTGTCAAACTGTTCTTAAACGGTTTGACTACTTACTCTGGAGCAGTAGTGGTTATTGTGCATGGATTATTTCTTTAAATAATCTACAAGTGCCCCAGTAGCCAGCCAGCCAACCCACAGGCTGGCCAGTAGCCAGCCCACAGGCCAGTAGCCAGCCCACAGGCCAGTAGCCAGCCCACAGGCCAGTAGCCAGCCCACAGGCCAGTAGCCAGCCCACAGGCCAGTAGCCAGCCCACAGGCCTACAGCAAGCCACAGGCTTACAGCCAGCAAGCCATAGCCTGCCAGCCGCAGTCAGCAAGCCCACAGCCTGCCGGCAGTAGCCAGCAAGCCCACAGCCTGCCAGCCGCAGCCAGCAAGCCCACAGCCTGCCAGCCGCAGCCAGCAAGCCCACAGACTGCCAGCCAGCAACAGTAATTAAGGTAAGAGGAGCCAACTTGGCCTAGGTATCAGCGAGCTATGTTGTGTTGCTATATTGTCAATAGGAACCAGAGTGTTGGAGAGACCACCCTCCAGGCCCCATTAGACTCCATTGTAGTCTCTAATGGGGCCTGGAGGAGATTCTTTCTAACACACTCTCTAAAGGACACTGAGATAGCCTCTGCTAGAAATCCCCTCCATGACCCATTAGCCCTCAATTGTAGTCTCTACTAGGGTCTGGTGGCGACTGTTTCCAGCAGGGGCTATCTAATGGACGCTGAGATGGCCTCTGTTAGAAAGACCCCCTTCCAAGCCTATTAGACTCCATTGTAGTCTCTAATGGGGCTTGGAGGGGATTCTTTCTAACACACTCTCTAAAGGACACTGAGATAGCCTCTGCTAGAAAGACCCCCCTGCATGGCCCATTAGCCCTCAATTGTAGTCTACTGGGGCCTCGAAGGGCTTATTGCACTTTTGTTCCTTGTGTCTAAAGATTGTGTAGGATGTGGCTGGAGGTGGTGCATGGAGGCGGGACAAGGGTGGCGCTTGCTGCAGAGTATGGGTGGGGCCTGTAAGGGGGCCCTTGATTTATTTTGCCCGGGGGCCCTGAGGGTTCTCAGTCCGCCCCTGCAATTAGAAACAGACTTTGTGGGGACTCAAGAAACGTGGTGATTTCTGACTGATTTTATTGAAGGATTGTACATAACATATATTAAAGTACACTCCAACAAACAATTTCTAAAACTGTAGTAACTATCAAAAAAATGAAGATAAGAAAAGAGAGAGGGACATGATGGAAGTGGTAGAGTTGGATGGAAGGGTTCTTACGTAACACAGGTGAGCAGATGACTTAGGGTTCTGCAAAGGAAGGGAATTCGTCCTGGGAGTGAGTGTGCAGGTTGGTGGCTAGGGTCTTCAAAATGTAGTATCCAGGGGCTCCAGGTTGTAGATCTAAATCAGGGATGCCCAAAAGCAGAACCCCATATGTTGTAGTATTACAATTCCCTCAAAGCTGTGCATGCCTGTAGAATTACAAAGCATCATGGAAGCTGTAGTTTTAAAACATCTGGGGATCTAACTTTTGGGCAACGCTGACCTAAACAGTTACAGGCCCGTAGATAAGTTTTCTAAAATTTTAAAGTGCCGAATATTAACATGAATGGGAGCTATAAAGTTAAAAAATAGGTCTTGTAAAGCCTGTTTTACTCTGTCTATCAGCATGTATCACGTATCTCAGAAATGATCTTTCTTAAAGTTAAAACCAGGTCAAAGAAACTTTCTCAGTGGTTTGAAAATAAAACCCTTTAGAAGAAAATGCTTTTTCTTAATGCACTTGAATTTCCACTTCACAGTAACGCATATATTTTTAAGTTGTTTTTTTTCTAGCTCAAATATTTTTGCATAAATTTTTTTTGCCTGTACTCAACAATTCTGAGTTTAGTGAATAACTAGTCTTTAGAATAAAAATGAATAACTTTTCCAGTTCTCCGTGATCAGGGCATGAGCTCTGCGTGTAGGAATTGGGGATCCTCTGTCCAGGGTGCTGAACTCAGGCAACCAATGTTTTTCTGTTCTGTTCTGATGACCAGCATTTGCTGGGCTGTTCCTTAAAGTGAAATTCAATGTGAATTTAGAATTTAAGGCTAAAATTGCAGAACTGGAAACTTTCTCTAAGTCAACTATGCCTCTAGTTTGGCAACTTAGGCCTTAAAGTGTCTCTGTCACCATCCTTCATAATGAGTATTTCATAGAGACATAATCTTTATGAAGCACTCACATTGACTCTGTTAAAATTCACTGAAATCCTAATACAGTCAATAGATATACTGAGACAAAGTAGGGACTAGTTTGTTTCTGTATGTTTCCTATGCTTGACAAGTTTGACAAAAGGAGGATTTGCCTTTTGTCAAGCTTATCATTTGCCCCAGCCGTCAGTGATGGGTGTAAGGAAAAAACCTATTTTTTCCACAGAGAATCCCGCAGTCTTGCAAGATCCTCCATAGACCTCAATGCTCTACTCTCGGGCATGTGCAAGTGTCCAGCACTGACGTCTCTTCCTGCCAGCTGAACACCAGGAGCTGAAGCGGACCAGAAGGAAGAGGATGCTATTACAGCTTTCATTGGAGAAATTAGTGATTTCGAACGCCTTTCGCAGATTATTCAGGATTTGTCGAGATAAGATAACTATATTTGATGTTTAACCAGGCTGAGACCCTAAATAAAGTTTACTGTCATCTTTAACAAGTTAGGTCAGTCATAAACCTGGATTTTACATGACCAGGATTTTACATGCCCTGTGTCTGGGAGATAATTTAGTGTACTTTGCTTAAACTAATTATCTCCCAGGCACTAGAGTTACAAATCATAAAACATTAAATATTAAAAAATACACATAATCAACCCCCAATGCAATGAGCCCCCCTAGCAAGTTTCTCTTGGTGTCCCTGAATGCCCATGGCCTGAATACCCCACAAAAACGCAGACTGGCCCTGTCTCAACTGAAAGCCCTGAAGGCCTCGGTCGCATGCATACAAGAAACCCACTTCTCAGCCACGAACCCCCCAAAGTTTTCGGCCTCCTCATATCCACTAGCGTACCACGCCCTAGCGCCTAACAAGACAAGAGGGGTCAGCACACTATTCCACTCAGACTGGAGCTTCCAATGTGAAAGGGAATACAAGAGCCCTGACGGTAGGCTCCTGATCCTGGTGGGCCTCCTCAATGACGCACAGGTGACTATAGCAAACCTTTGCCCCCCCCAACGTCAACCAGTACGACTTCCTACGAAAGGCACTGAGAAAGGTTGACAAACTAAAGAAGGGACAGACGATGATATGCGGGGACTTTAACTGTGTGTTAGACCCTGACCTAGACAGATCAGGGACACCGGGCTCCCACCCAAGAGACAAGCTCCTAGGGGACAAACTGACGACGCTCCTCCATCTCCATAACCTGCATGACACCTGGCGGGCACTCTACCCAGCCTCTAGGGACTACACCTTTTACTCCAAGGTCCATGACCAATATTCCCGCATCGACATGTGTTGGGTCGACACTAAAACCCTGGATACCCTAGCGGAGGTCGCTATTGCCCCGATAACCTGGTCAGACCATGCCCCCCTCACATCATCATTTACTACACTACACCCAGTCCGAGGACGGGGGCAATGGAGGCTCAACGAGTCCCTCATAGACAACCCTGAGAGGGCCTCTGAGATCCAGAAATCACTAACACATTACTTCGAAGTCAATCACTACAATCACACGAGCGTCACCACGACATGGCTGGCCCACAAGGCAGTCACCCGTGGAGCACTCATACAGATGGGGGCAAAACTGAAGCGCCAACTATCTGAAAAAAGTGACTCCCTACTGAAGGAATTACAGCTAGCCGAATCACGACACAAAGCCTCACCCACTGAACCCCATAGACTCGAAGTCCAAAACATTAGATCCACGTTAGAAACACTACAAATGCAACGGGTAGAGAGAGCCATTAGGAAGATGAAAACAACTTACTATAGGCAGGGGAATAGGGCTGGTAAACTGCTGGCCTCTCAGCTTAAGGCGAGAATCTCCCAGGTAAAAATCCCCTATATCAAGGATGAACATGGAACCAAAATCATGAACCCCAAAGCGATTGTAGACGAATTTGCTACTTTTTACGCAAAATTATACAATCTCTCCGGGGATTCCACCCAACACCAGCCCACCCCTCAGAACATCGCCACCTTCCTGGAGGGTATACATCTCCCCCAGCTCTCCACCGCGCAGGCCGCAACGCTGACCACCCCGATCCTACCAGCCGAGATCACCAGGGCACTACGAGACACCCCGAGACATAAGGCCCCAGGACCGGACGGCTACTCCGTACACTATTATAAGGTGCTTGAGGACCAACTACTCCCCCACCTCACGGCATTATTTAACCACATTCTAGTCACGGGTAACATACCCCCAGAGATGTTGGAAGCCACAATTGTCACAATTCCCAAACCAGGCAAACCCACAGACCTATGTGCAATCTACCGCCCGATCTCGCTCCTCAATGCCGACACCAAACTATTCGCCAAGGTCCTAGCAAACCGTATCCGACCCCTCCTAAGCCAACTCGTCTCACCTGAGCAGTCGGGCTTTGTCCCGGGCCGCCAGGTTGAGGACAACACCAGACGGGCCCTGGACATAATGGAACTCATGGACTCTGACCGGTTACAAGGCCTTATAGTTGCCCTAGATGCGGAGAAAGCCTTCGACAGGCTCCACTGGGGCTATATGTCGGAGGTCCTGCGCAAGTTTAATTTTCCGCCCCAATTCCTGACTGGACTCTTATCCCTGTACACTTCCCCCCGGGCGACTGTCATGAGCTCTGGCTTCGTCTCTAGACGCTTTGATCTGACGAATGGCACACGACAGGGCTGCCCACTCTCGCCCCTCATATTCATTCTCGCAATGGAACCCCTACTCCACAAAATCAAGGCAAACTCTAACATCGCGGGGGTCCCCTCACCAACGGGACAACATAAACTAGCAGTGTTTGCGGATGACATCCTCCTTTTTCTCACCAGGCCCTCAGACTCACTCCCCACTCTACTGCACCTTTTGCACGACTACGGCCGTGTATCTTACTATAAAAACAACATAGCAAAAACACAGGTGCTACCCATGAACCTGCCCAGATCCCAACTTGAATCTCTTAAAGTACTCCACCCCTTCGAATGGAGGAAGGATACCCTCTCTTATTTAGGCACACAGCTGACACCCTCAAAAACCAAACTCATAAGACATAACCATAGGAAATTGATGGGAGACATAGAACGACGGCTGGATAGCTGGGGCACCAAAAACACATCTTGGCTAGGACGAATTAATGCCATCAAAATGGTCATCCTCCCACAAATACTATTTCTTTTTAGAGCCCTACCGATTACCCTCCCCAAGTACACCCTCCGGGCATTCCAAAGCCTCATTAATGCGCACATATGGAAACGGAAACCACCAAGGGTATCTCTGGCGAACATTAGTATGGTCATGGGAGGAGGTGGGGTGGGTGTGCCCCACATAACCAAATACTATCTAGCGACACACCTGGCCCAGATGGCACGCCTTCTGGCTCCCTCAGACTACCCAATGTGGTTCCACCTAGAGAGTGCATTCAGCGCACCTCTATCCCTCGGCGACCTACTGTGGACCACGACAAAGGCCCAACCCCATTATCCCAAGCTACTCTCGACATCGAGAGGATCACTCCAGGTGTGGCTCAGATGGGCCCCAAAAATGACCGGTGGGAACATAGAAGCCCTTGCCCCGCTGACTACTCTCCAGCACCACACTCACGACCTCCCCCTGCAGGGATGGATAGGACAAGGAGTGACCAGAATATCACATCTCCTGGGAATAGATGGTCTACTACCATTCCCCGACCTCCAGAAAAAATACCTCATACCTAACAAGGAGATCTTCACATACATTCGTATTAAACACATAATAGGAGACGTCAAAAAACTAACCATGCTCACACAACCCCACAACTGTTTTGACACGATGTGCCTGGGCCAAAAAACCCCCAAAAAGCCATTGTCCCTATGTTACCATCGCCTATTAGACTTAGACAGGCCAACAAAACAATCCTACATGTCACAATGGGAAAGGGAGCTGAACAGTACCTTTGAGCCGCACAGATGGATGAGGGCCATGTCATTAGTAAAAAAAGCCACACACTGCCTAGACCACGTAGAAGCGGCCTACAAGTTATGGCTTCGATGGTACTATACGCCTCAACGGCTGGCCGAAATATACCCGGGCTCCCGGGCAACGTGCTGGCGCTGCAACCAACAAGAAGGCACCCTAAGCCATATATTCTGGTACTGCCCTGCACTCAGCCAATACTGGCAACAAATCCAAGACCTGATAAAACTCAGAGTAGGGATAGACCTACCACCTGCCCCTGAACATTACCTGCTCCATATGATGCCACCCGAAATAACAGCCCACGAGGCCTCACTGATCACCCACATCACGCTTGCTGCAAAGCAACGAATAGCTGCCCTATGGAAATCCACCTTAGCACCAGACATACAGTCGGTAATTACCAAAGTGAATCTCACCCAACAGTATGAGGAAATGTCGCACACGATTAGTAGTACCCTACTGAAGTATAAGGGCATTTGGTCCAAATGGTAGATGACCGTGACAGCATGGCGACGAACACCTCCCTCTAATACACATGTATAGGGGAGCATCCCGAAAACCCCCCCCCCCTCTTTTTTCCCCCTAGTTCCCGACATCTCCCACCTACTTCCATCCTCCCCCCCCCCTTTTTTCTTCTTGAGAAATCAAGGGTTATAGCCACGTTGGCAAACCTCTCAACTCTGAGGAAACCAGTAGAGCAATTACGGAATAATAGCCTATGGAGCTGTTGTATATATGGCACCCTGAAGCATCGCTTGAATAATTAGGTAACTGGAAATCAGTTGCCACTCAGATCTGTTACTGTACCCGTTTCTTACGGCTCCAATGTATTAGATCCTACTGTGTAATACTATGATGTTGAACCCTCAATAAAAATGATATATATAAAAAAAAAAAATACACATAATACATAGAGGAACCCCCAGAAATATTATATTATATTATATTATATCAGATCAGTAATTTCACAAACTATCTGCAGCATGAAGCCAGTAAGTATTTATTTATACCTCAACACCTTTCAATCTGCCATAACATTTTACAAAAAGGAAAACCAATGTCCGACTCTCTGGGCCTTGCTGATTTGATTAGCACATGGATGCTCAGTGTAGAAAGTCAAGAAAAGATATTACACTTTAATAAACTCGAGCAACACTAGAGGGACTCAGAGGGAGAAGTTAATTTAAGGGAAAAGCACATTTTGGCTGTACAATTCAGTATGTGGATATTACTGTAGTTACATTTATGGAATTCTCCAATGGATCCTGTTTGATCTACAATAATTTTATCTATACATTGTGCTAGGACAACTGGTAGCATATATATAGAAAATTATATATTTAAAATAAATGTTTGATTACTCTTCCCTTTTGAGCCTGACTGCCAGAAGTTACTGAACCCGCATCATTTGCAATCTCCCCAAGTACTTATTTAGTCTGTTCAGTATATGTATATATATATATTTTTAAATTCTTTATTTTTCTTGTGCATAAGATTACAGACACGCTTGAAGCGCCACGACAGCGAGTGCGAGCAGTTCCATAGCAAGTACTGGCATAGCTAAGATGTTGCACATTTTATATATGTTAGAGATAACAGGCTAATAACATTTAAGTTGATTAAAGAAAATAAGTACACATGTTAAAGCAGGGAAGTGATAGCATCAGTAGACTAGTGTGTACTTGAAATATGCATATGACTGCGGCTTAAAAATAACCATTTTATATCTGATGCATGGCACGCTAAGTGGTTCAGTTTGCGCAGTTAATGTGTGTGCCGTATAGCATACCCCACTATGCTTTTAGTGAGCTGTTCCAGGGGTTGGAAGGCTGACTAATGTCTGTTGTGCTGTGATGTGGTGGGCTTTCCCCGCTTTTGCCGTTTAGGTGGTTGTGTAGCTTGGGAAGTATCTGGTTGCTGGGTGTGAGATAAGCCCGTCTGTCTACCGTTTGGGAGTATGTGTTGTCTTGTATCCGCTTAGGGCAGAAGGGGCAGAGAGGTAAGTGACCCTATGGGTGGCATAGGCATAGATAGCTGGCATCATCTGTATGTGTGGTAATAATGAGACATTGAGAGAAGCAATAATAATAATAATAGGCAGAACAGGCAAATTAGGCAAAATAAGCAAAACGACCAAAACAACTGAGGGGACGTAAAATGTTAACTCTGTTGTGGTTTGGTCAAACAGTCCCGGCCACAATCTTGTCGTGATGTTCATTTCTCTGGGAGCTTTCGTTGGGTTATCCGTAAGGGAGCTGTGTCTGGGTCATCACGGGACAATAGTTTTCGCCTTTTCAGGATCCCACTTGTGTCGTGGTTTGGTGGCCTCAGAGTGTGCCGTGGGGCGCATAGCATCCCGAGGCAGGCCCAGTGTGGGTAGTAAGTGCTGTGCTCCCTGCAGGTTGTAAACCTCATGGGTGTTCTCGCCCTGTGTCACCAGCAGGGTGCGGTTGAGGCGTCATCTATATGTTGTGCCTTGTTGTTGAAGGAGCATAGTGAATGGCTTAAGCGATCTCCTCCAGGCCAAGGTACTGCCGGACAAGTCAGTGATAAAAGAAAGTGACATGGATTCAAAGGAGTACTGGGCATGATTTCTTGCCGCTGCCATAGTTGCCGCTCTATCCTCCCTCCGCTGAAAGCGGATTATGGTGTCTCTGGAGGCCGCTGTTGGGCTTTGGCCAGTTTAGGGACTCTGTGGACTCCGTCTAGGCTTATGGCTTTGGCTTGCCGTGGTGGTAACAGCGCCGCCTGGAGTCTTCGCACAAAGTGTGGCAGTTCCTCCGCCGGTTAAAAAACCTCAATTTTGCTCTGCAGGCCCCGTATCTCCTGTTGCATGGAGGTAATGTGAGCCGCTGTGGTGGCGGAGGTATCTTCCAGGGGTCCGGTTATTCCCTGGAGGTCCGTGCGGAGGCCTGCCATTTCCACCTGGAGTGTGGTCTGTAGGCCTGCCAGCAGCGCCTTGAGCACTGCTGTGGTGACAGGTGCGTTATCGGGGTCCAGGGCCTTGGTGGTTGTTACTGGTTGGCCGGGAGAGTTGTGTGTATCCTGCCTCTGCGAGAAGTCGTCCAACAGATCGGAGTAAGTTTCTGGGTAATCGGCCATCTTGGGCCCAGTCGCTCCGTGGGCCTGTCTTCACATGGCTCCAATATTAAGGCCAAGTCTTGGCTGTTTGGGCTTTTGTTTTTTATTTTTGCGTCCCATGTCGGTTCCACCGTTGTAGCCTAGGGTTTATAGTCGTTTTGGTCTGTTTTTTTCAGGTAGATTAGGGTATTTTTAGTTTGAATCGCAGGAGCTGCCGTGCCATGCGACTTCCCCCTCAGTATATATTTTAACTGTAAATATAACAAGTGCTCTTGAAAGTTGGTTAAAGGGACTCTTTATAATTATACCAGATGACTACTTAAAGAGACTACTTAAAGAGAATTGGCAGGAAAAATAATCAACATTATGTAAAAAGCTAGTGTTTTTCTTCAGTAACATGAACAATGGTGTAAATTAAAAAAAACAGGGTGTAAGACAATTTTGAGAACGGACAACAGCTCAAATAGCCTGCCCTTCGGTGGGTCCCCGCTCAGATCTCAAGCTGGTTTTAGTTTATCTTGTGCTGTTACAAAAAGAACCAGGGCCTTTAGCATATCAGACTGATCTCACCCAAAATGGCAGAACAGATCCAAAATGCAGGCCAGCTCTCTCTGCACGGGCGATAAAGCAACCCTAGTGTCACGGCTGCTAGTGTGGTCCAACACGCAGAAACTATGTAAACATATACATACAAAAGGAAAGGAAATAAAAGGACAGAGTGTAAACCGGACCTTAGAATGGCCGGACTAATACGCTAGAGATGAGAATGGTCAAAGGGAAAGCCGAGGTCAAGGAAGCCAGAAATACTCAGATACCGTTTAAACAAGCCAAGTCAGGGGAACCAGAATTTGGAATAACCAGAGAAAAGCCAAGATCAGGATACCCTGAAGTAATATTCACAAAGATAAACGCACTCTAGGGAACCAGGAACAGGAAACCACGACAGGGCAAGGTACTGGGGTGAATTAGGGATTTAAATATCCCTCTCTAGGCTCTGATTGGTCAGAGGGTGACCTCTGACCCCAGAACGTGCGCGTGCGTTGACGTCGTGAGTGAGTTGGTGTGGTCGTGCCGGTCGGGCACGGACGCACATCGCGGCGAGCCGGGGGCCGTGACACCTAGACAATCATTTCAATCTTGTTAGGCATTGTCAGTGAGGTATAAATGATATAGCCCACATCTGGATTACCCCTTAAACTTAGGGAGAGCAAAACATATGGTGCAAGAGGATACTGACAATGGATAACAGCTTTAATAGTCTGATGTTTGGTGGGTTTCTAGCTGGTTTTAGCTTATCTTGTGCCATTGCAAAAAGAACCAGGGCTATTTGCTTATCAAACTGTTTCCACCCACAAGGGGGGAACAGGTCTCATAGAGAAACATTAGATTCAGTGTTTTGCAATGAGAAGCATTTGGTTGGTATAGGTTGACATTTGCTGTGTATGCACTCTAGGTCTGCAATCCTTCTCTTTGAGATCAATTTGATGACCTCATCATCGGAGGAATGGGCTGCAGACAGAAAACTGTCTCAGCACTGAATAACAGTGCAAATAAGTTGTTTATTTTTTTTTAACAAAGGAGGACCATGTAACACTATAAAAGGAAAAAACTCTACTTGTTTATTTTTAACATTAGAGTGTTCTTTCAAATACTTTACTTATCAGTTTTCCTACCGTGGATTTGATGTACAACTGCTACTCTCGTCCTCATGGTTCCTGGAGTCTTGGGCATCTCCACCATTGCTTGCGGATCAACTTATACCACTTGGCAATGCTGCAGAAACAGTAGCATCATTTTAATTATCTTTTTTTATTATATTTATCAAGAACAAACAAAATATAAAACAGACATCGTACAAACATACATAGTTACAAACGTAACAAACAACGAAAAGGAAAAAAAGAAAGAAAAACAATGTGGTTGGTGCCATGCTGGACAGTAGCAGAGTTTTCAATACATGACCCAAAAGCTGTGTCACTTACAGAGCGTGCCTGGGCAGCCATAGCAGTTAGTGCACAGACTCCAGCATCCCCATAGGCCGCAAGTGAATCTTAGGTTTCTCCCACCTCTGTCACATGCTGCATTTTTTGTGTAAAAAGTTTAGAAAGCTATTTTTATGAGAAACTTGTCATGTATTGTGTATATAAACAGAGCAAATGCCAGGGTATGGTTAGTGTAAAGATCACTTTCTGAACTGGGATGCATGGTTCATTACAGAAACACTGTAGTGTCAGGAATACAAACATGTATTGCTTAAATTATAGTACCCGTGTGGCTGTTTCGATTTCCACCCCCCACCCCCATTGGATCGCTCTGAAAAGGTGAATTTACTCACCTTTATTCCCATGGCGCACCAGTTTTGCTGCAGTTGGCCCTACTGACTAAGCCTCGGTGGCTGAGATCATCAATAGGAAAGCATTGGCTGGCAAGTGCGCAAGCGCAGAAAAATTCCATGCTGTGCCGATCAACATATTACATAGTTAGTTACATAGCTGAAAAGAGACTTGCGTCCATCAAGTTCAGCCTTCCTCACATTTGTTTTTTGCTGTTGATCCAAAAGAAGGCAAAAAAACCCAGTTTGAAGCACAATTTTGCAACAAGCTAGGAAAAAAATTCCTTCTTGACCCCAGAATGGCAGTCAGATTTATCCTTGGATCAAGCAGTTATTACCCTTCATTGAAAGATTACATCCTTGAATATTCTGTTCTTGCAAGTATGCATCTAGTAGCCGTTTGAACATCTGTATGGACTCTGATAAAACCACTTCTTCAGGCAGAGAATTCCACATCCTGATTGTTCTTACAGTAAAAAAAAACCTTTCCTTTGCCTAATCAATTCATCTCTATGGGGAACATTCAGAATATCCATGCAGAGCGTGGTGATGCTAAACGACAGTGCTACACACTGTGCAGCACTAAATTATAAGGCACCTCTAGCGGCCGTCTGATTGACTGCTACTAGAGGTGTTCCTTTCTATGTAAATATTACCTTTTCTCTAAAAAGGCAGCGATTACATTGAAAAGCCTGTATGAACACGCTATAGATACCAGAATCACCATATTAAGTTGTAGTTGTTCTGGTGAGTATAATGTCCGTGTAATGCAACAAAAATAATTATTAATGGTATAGTTGTTTTTTATTCAGCAAAATTTGTAAACAAATATTAACTATGCATTCAGATTTGCAGAAATAGGTTTGAATTTAAGTTAGTTCACAACGAGGTTGTGTTGAACATTTTACACTTAGAAAATCAACAAAATATGTTGTGTCAGAAGTGCTCAAACATTATTATAAAACTATATCAGCCCCACAGTGAGAGGTAAGAGAAAGATGGCCATGATCATCACATGAAGAATAATAATATACACACTGAAAGAACAGAGTTGGAAAACCTTGCTTTGGAAAATTCAGTTAGTTATTGAATAGTAGAGCCCAACTAATATTGATGAGTAATACAAAATGTAATAAATACATTTAATAATAAAGCCCAAAGTATCAGTTCTAGTTTACACCTAGGCTCTATTCAATCCATCTGCATCTCTGTAAACGAAGTGCACCTCTTCCTCCTTCACAACGAATAAACCTTCGTAGAGCAAACTTCACGGCTACATTCTGGCAGCCAAGGTTCCTACGATGTTTCAAATGTTATTCGTATCTTTTTTTCTTAATGAAAGAAAACTTGATCTCAAAGGTACAAAACATGTGGTAGATCAGTGATACAGAAGGGAATATCAGGAACGTGTTTTCCAGGGATATTTACTAGCAATATTTACTTGAGATAGTTCCAGAGAAAAGTGTTTTGTGATAGTTTATTGGATAATTGGATAGTAATGGGTGACTTGATAGAAATTCTAGAATACACTGAAATGTAGATGTTAAACATGTACGACACAGTATCTGAATGAAACAGATTGAGAAGGTTTTAAATACTCAGTCACTTCTAATATTGACAAATGTCAATAATCTTCAGTGGTCTGCAAACAATGAGCTAGTGTGAAGTTGAGGATTATGGGATGGGGGGTCACAGACAGGCAACACTACTTTATTTATCTAGAAATAAAACATTTTATCCTAAATGTATTCTCTGGACAGTGAATTAGGCTCAGTTTTACACAATTTCTGTTTTTTTTAGAAAAAAATGATGTATCTTTACATTCATGGTGTGAGGTGAGGAATAAACCTCTGTCTATCCAAATATTGAATGCTCAGGGCTCCTTATATGGAGTGATTGACACTTATTACAAGACAAGTGATCTTAATGGAGAAAGGCTCTGGACTATAATTCAATAATCTACAAACCTTCACAGAGCTAATGCTCAGAGAATTAGCTTCCAAGATTGTTACAGCTTAGGTGGAAATTGGAAATTCTGAATAAAATAGAGGTGGCAGGAATGACACTCGATGATGCTCGGTAAGAGATGTATTTATCTGGAATTAATCACAAACACCCTGATTCAAATTCAGAGGTTGCGCTAAACTCAGCAGCAACAGTGGAACACTCAGGATTATTCTCAAAACTGAACATTCTTACCAGTTGTCTAAAGAATCTTAAAATTAAGCACAATTTAGCTGCCCTGGAGACTTTTTTCAATTCTGCTACTTGACCTAAAATATGCAATTATCTTATCATTTCTCCAGAATTCTAGGGTTAGCAAATATATCTGATGTTAGCAGATTTTAATTAGTATTAACAAGATTAATTGACATATACCAAATATTTTATAAACATGTATAGAGCGATACGAATCTTGTTATCACCCCAAGATTTGGGGTTCTGAATGACAAGCGGGCAGGCTGGAGGAGACAGATTATATTGCAGACAGCAGCTCCTGTCCATATCATGCACAGAACACAAAGGAAATATATCAGGTTGTAGAATACAGCTCCTATCTACAAAAGTTTGGGAAGGAGAGACGTCATGTGCAAACTGCTTTCAAGAAAATATAAAACACATTATAAAACAACAACACTTTTTCAATATAGACTTTTATTACACAAAATTTCCATTACTGTCAGTTCTGCATCAAAAAGCCATACAAACAAAAAACAAATACAGTCAGTTTTGTTTTTTTTATAAACAGTGGGTGAACATTTTTTTCAAATCGTATTATATTTTTGAAAGATTCAATGTTCCCTAGCTCATTTTATCCAGGATTCTGGGGCAAGGGTCAGGAGGAATGGGACAATTTTAACAACTCTTACTTTATATCCCCTCTCTTTCTAATATGAGGACATGTTCCACACAGCAGCATTTTATAGAAATTCCTGACTCTCCCTGCTTTGCGAATCACCCATCATTACAGTGCCCACTCTGACCGACCCTCGCTGTCTGCACGAAAATAATGACATTAGTGCAGCCAGCCAATGAGGGGCCAGAGCTGCCTCTCTGAACTTCACGCTTCGAGCTGTTTCTTCAACACAATGTTCTGCCAAATGTTCTCTCTTAAAAATGCACATATATTAAATTCAGAAGGGAAGCGGCAGGGAGCGCTGAGTTTGCAGGTCCAAAACAAAACCTTGATCTGAGATACTGAAATTAATTTAGGCTTCCCTGACCGCCCAGCTGCTGCAGGATCTAACGCTCATTAACATTAGCCAGTCTCTTGGCTGAGGATAATAGGGTTATCAGTGCACAGCATTTATAGACTGGATATTACCTGCAACAAATTATTAGACTTGGACATCCATTTTTTTTAAAAGAAACAAAAATTGTCTCGCTCGCCCAAATAATAGATCTCTGAATAGCACAATAGGAAGAATGAAATAATGGACTAATTTAATTCTTCCATGCACAATTCATTAAATTAATGTCCCTATGTAGGATTACCGTATTTAAGGGTACTACTACCAAATTCGAGAGCTGTTGTGTTTAGTAGATATATCTCCTAAAGTTGGTATCCTTAAATATGGCAATACAACATCAGGGTACCAAATTAGGGGCTGATCTACTTATATAAACTACTGAAAGACTTGCAAGTAATGCACCATTCTATTCTTTCCATAACAAACCAAAAATAATGGGTGAATTTCAACCGCAACAAACCTTACAATGGAATAAATATGTTTCTGACAGCAAGAAAATAATTCTCGGTCGAATGCATTCGGATGAATCGAAAATTACCGCCATGCACAAGTGTACGATTCATATATAAATATCTAGAAATTCATATTAAACAATACCTTGCAGTAAATTATACTGGCAAATACATAGAGGAAATCTAATAGCACAGAAACAGAAATGTATAAAGTGGTGCCTGTTAGCTATAGCTCTGCACAGCTCTTTGAGCTACTTTACGAAAACAGGCTATACTGCAAATATACAAGCGCTAAGTTTGTTTATATAATTATAGACTTAAAATAATCATTTATGTCTGAGAACGATACTACCAATAATTATATTTACCACTAACATACCTCTCCCTTCTTTATCCAATGGCATTTACAATTACTCTCATATTTTACACAATTGGGTTTCCCTAGAAGAGCAATGGGATTACTAACTATTATGTATCACTAGTGACTTTTATATTTTAATTTCCTTGAAATATGTTTTGTTTCAACATTCACTGCTTGGATTATTAGGCTGTTTCTCTTTCTTTTGTTGTGGATGTTCTCTGGAATTAACACCATTGAATAAAAACGGTGAAGAAAAATGACATATAACTTCTTTTAACTATTTTTAATGAGATGCTCCATTTTGTTTAAAATGATTTAGTAGAGATTAGCAAATCATATCATAAAACAGTTCAGACAAGCAAAAGCCAGGGGAAAAAAACGTAAATGAAGAGGAGATATAGAAACATTCATAATTATTTACTATAGTCAAAATCATTGGGATTTCAAAGTGAATTTCAAAATTAAGACTCTTGTAGTCAAACTGAGACGTAGCTGACTGGGAGAATGTTTTAAATTTTTTTGAATTTAAATAAAGTTATTATGGTGCCAGGATACCACTAGGCACTTTCTTACCTGAAGAGGTAAAGGAATATTTTAGTGATAGGAATACTCCCTTGCATCCCCTCCTTTAACAGCAAATAAAGGGTTAAACCCCTTTTTACACTCGGCTTATTCAAGCACTGTGGCCCTTCTGCGCCGGCTCCATCTCCTCCCACATCAGCGGCGAGTGCTGCCTGCATTTGGCCTTCCCCAAGGAAAGTATTGGTTTAGTACTTTACTATGGGGGTTTTGAAGACACTGGAAGTGCTCATGCAAAGCATTAGGACATCAACACAGTTTCACGGAGTAAAACTCAGTGAATCAGCAGTAAGTGCCTCTAGTGGCTGTGTGGTAGACAGCCACTAAAGGCACTTTTAACCCTGCAATATAAACATTGCAGTTTCTCTGAAACTGCAATGCTTTCCATTGCAGGGTTAGGGGACAGGGACATGGCACCCAGGCCACTTCATTGAGATGGGTGCCTTTAGTGTCCCTTTAAACCATTTTCAAACGGTTTAACGGTGCCCTTTTCTTAATATGTGTTCAATTTGAAAATGGGTAAATGCTGAGGTGGTCAGCATTACAATACACACATTAAATACTGGTGTCCACAATAGAATAGAGCATGTATAGATCTAGTATCGGCCCTTTGTTCCCCAGCACAGACTTACTATGGCTGTCCAATCACAGACACCTCAATGAACTGTATTACAGCTGATTAATAAGTCTTTGTAAGACAGGTGCTCTGAGCAATTGCTGTGCCAGTATCTAAAGGGGTCTGTGTGCTTGAGTGTTCCTTTAATACTGGGTGATGTGGATGTTCTAACGGACAGATACATGTGTCCAGTTGACTCGGGGACGTTCAATAATGGTATATTTGGAGGGGCTCTAATTCATGACAACATCGGATCAGTTTAAAGGTTTTGCCCCCCTTGATTTATTTTTTGAGACATTAAGCAGAACATATTTTAAATCTAAACATAAAATGCAATCAAACATTAAATGCCCTGTTTGCTTGTGACAAAAAATGTGGGATATAACATAGAGTAGGGAACTGTGCTTGAATTTAGACTTTGATGCATTGAAAATAGAGCTGTATGATCTCCCACCTCCCTCTCATTCATGCTACCTATTGCCTGTCTCTCTTCATTATTCTACTATCACCACCCCAGGGCCCATATCTCAAGTGTAGATTATTTCATTTTGATTGCAGCATGTTAAAATTAAGATAATGAGGATTATAGAGTGATAAAACTCAACTGATGCGAGAATTCTAAAAATACCTTCAGCATTTGTTTGTATTAATTAGGATCAATGGTATTTGTGGCGACTTTACCACCGGCGCGATTAGAGGAAACTTAAAACTGGAACCAGTAACAGATGAGGATCAGACTTAGAGAAAACAAGACGTTGGTTTAGAGCCATTGGCATGGTTAGTGTAATGGATCAGGCTGTGGAATCAAGGTGAGGAGATCAGATAAACATCTAAAGACCAACTAATGAATGTTAAACCATGAGAGATCTACTCACTAAATAGTGAATTGCAAACAGAATAGTAATATTAAAGAAACATTAGGAATATTAAACAAATATGAGGAGTACATATCTGTATTAGGTCCCCCGATATGTAAATATAAACAAATCTGAATAAAGGACAATCCTCCTCGGTTTGCGTCATCCTGGAGGCATGCCTGCAACATAAAAGGACAAACCTATGCTTCTCATAGAAGATTCGTCAATGAATCCTCAATAGAAAATCATTGTATTCAATGATTCTCTATGGCCGACCATAATGGCACTGCACATGTGACGTCATTGTATGTCATTGTATCATTCCCTGCTCTCGTACCCAGAGGGCTTGGAGGTGTGGCTCGGAGCTGTCCTTCCAAGTGAAATAAAGGGTTTTGTGAAATAAAGGGTTTTGTGGGGTAGAACGGTGTAGGAGGAGAACTGCAAGCATTATAACAATTTAAATAAGATGACGTTGCTAAAGTGCAAAAATAACGGTCTTGTCTTTTACTCTTATGTAATGTTTGTTATTTTGTTTTTTTTAAAAAGGGGGAAAAAAAATTTGTGGCTTTCTTTCTTTTTTTTTTAAATTAATATGAAATGTAATAAAAAATTGTATTTCATTTTCCGTAAACTTATATTAGAGCATGCAGATTCTTACATTTTTGGTTCATCGCTAATTCATTGTAAATTTGTGTGTCTGTGAAAGCTCCTGATAAAGCCATTTGCTAACCCCATTTTACTGAATGTAATCAATATTTGAGGGTTTCAGAAAAATGCCAGTTGGGTGCTCTGTGAATTACATTTTAACTATTGCTGTCAAAATTGTGAGTTTCAAATAGCTAGCATCAACTCACTGATGTCGCAATAGTGCTGCCTTTGTTACGGTGCTAGCAATAAATCTGCGAGTTGAAGTTAATGACATGGGCCTGGCATCTTTAGGGATTTTATACTGAGATTATGGGGTCTCAAATATACCCCCTAATTCTAAACAAGCCATTAGCATTGTAATCACCAACATAAACAACACCATTATGGAGCTCCTTTATGTGATGCACCACTTTTTTTAATTTTTTATTAAATGATCACTATAGTGTCAAGAAAACAAACTTGTTTTCCTGACACTATATAATCCTTAGGTGCCCCCCTCCCTTGGCGCTGAAGGGGTTAAAACCCCCTTCAGTTACTTACCTTAATCCAGCGCCGGGCTCCCTCAGCTCTGGTGACCTCTCCGCCCCGCCGACATCAGCTCCCGAGTCGCAGAAGCACCTCTAGCAGATATCAGGAAGACAGCCACTAGAGGCTGGATTAACTCTGCAATGTAAACAGAGCAGTTTCTCTGAAACTGCTCTGTTTACATCTAAAGGGTTAAAACCTGAGGGACCTGGCACCTAGACCACTTCATTGAGCTGAAGTGGTCTGGGTTACTATAGTGTCCCTTTAAAGGGACACTATAGTCACCTGAAAAACTTTAGCTTAATGAAGCAGTTTTGGTGTATAGAACATGCCCCTGCAGCCTCACTGCTCAATCCTCTTCCATTTAGGAGTTAAATCCCTTTGTTTATGAACCCTAGTCACACCTCCCTGCATGTGACTTGCACAGCCTTCCATAAACACTTCCTGTAAAGAGAGCCCTATTTAGGCTTTCTTTATTGCAAGTTCTGTTTAATTAAGATTTTCTTATCCCCTGCTATGTTAATAGTTTGCTAGACCCTGCAAGAGCCTCCTGTATGAGATTAAAGTTCAATTTAGAGATTGAGATACAATTATTTAAGGTAAATTACATCTGTTTGAAAGTGAAACCAGTTTTTTTTTTCATGCAGGCTCTGTCAATCATAGCCAGGGGAAGTATGGCTAGGGCTGCATAAACAGAAACAAAGTGATTTAACTCCTAAATGACTGTGACTTGAGCAGTAAAATTGCAAGGGAATGATCTATACACTAAAATTGCTTTATTTAGCTAAAGTAATACTATAGTGTTCCTTTAACTATTGTAATGGGATTTCATCTTAACTCTTCCTAATACAAAGACACACATCTCTCACCATCTCCTAAAACACAGAACCATACTAGGGATCGACTGGTATCATTTCTCCAGAGCTGATGCAGGAACCAATTATCGGTCATCGTTTGAGCTGATTGCCAATAACTTTTGCCAATACTCTGTACATTTAAAGCTTTGAAAAAGTAACACAATTTGTACACAAATCTGGAATAAACTGAATATGCTAACAACAATCACGGTCCCATAACGCTCAGCCAGCCAGAACTAGCTTGAATCACTGGGATCCCAGCATCTACAGTGCTGTTACTGATAAGAGTGTGATTGCTGACAGAAATCACACTCCTAGCACTCTCAGACAGACAGCCCAGTACATTACATTAGATTATTCACCTTCTCACCTCCCTGCCATCAGCTGAGCTATGCATGCAGGAACTTACAGGGAGGGATGACGAGAGTTCGCCATATGGAGTTTTAATAGATGGCAACTAGAGTTTCTGGATGCAGAAGACAGCATGCGGTGACTCGGAATGGTAGTTATGGGTGATATATGTAAATTACAAGGTCGATACCGGTTATCGGTAAAATGCTGAATATCGGCTCTAATAATCGGTGGAACCAATAATCGTCTTAGTTTTTTAACCATTTAATCATATTCACTTTGTAATTGTAACCATATAATCATATTCACTTCGTAGTCACGCAACCAAACTCTCGTCCACATTAAATCTTCAGTATCTTATTGTTTAGTTTGCTCGTTCTAAACCCCTGTCAATGTGTATTGCTTTCAGATACTATTAATGCTATGTTATTTGACCTACGCTTCTGACATGTATGTGGTTAACTGACATTTTGTCAGTGGTGAATTGTTCCTAACCCTTTTTTTTTTACTTTTTATTTTTATCCAGAACAATTTCAAATAACATTTTTGAAATAAATTCAGCTATAAAAAAAACTGAGGCTGTTGACAATAATTAATATTTACTTATAATACAGTATGTCTAATTACAGCTATACATTCTATGTACCATATTTTTAAAATTAGTTTATATAGCTCTGCTTATGTGTATTCTATGACAATACTTTACAGAAGTTGTACCATATATAAACAGGCCTGAATAAAGAAATTTTAAAAAGCTGAAATCAAGCTTGCATGCTCTGCTGAGAACCCAGGGGTTAATATATCCTTGGTCCTTGAATGATGAATACTTATTTCTCACATATTATCTGGCCCCTATTCCTCACCTGCTCCTCAGCCAAGTTCATTCAATTTACTCCAAATAACAGTCTTATTACAATGGAAACTCATGTTTCATGCAATGCCTTAACGGCGGACGCGCTGTAGAGAGAGATGTCCTATTAATACATATTAGCATAGAGCGAGGGTCTGCCATTAGGTCTTTGGAGGGGATTTGCTCAATTACAAATAGAATGTTTCTTTCCTGTGGTTTTTTCCCCCTTTTTAATAAACTAGATGAGTTTTTGAATTCCTGCGTAGAGCTGACTAACAGCGGAATATTAATCCAGAAATCAGACGCTACGTACAGCAAGGAATTCATTACTCGGCCATATAGACATTTTGTGCGTCGTGAAATCTGCTTGGAGCATATGGTAATGAGAGTGAAGAAATCTATATCCAGAGCTGAGGAACGAATGCCACACATACATTGTACTTATTATTCATCAATTGACATTTTACATTTCTGACCTTCACTAATTGCAGTTGGCAACTCTGCAAACATATGCTAAAAATCCTGATTAAATATATGAGTAGAATTTTTTCTATACCAGGAATCTTCACCTTAAAGAACATAGAAACACACTGTTACTGTTGCTATACTCTCTGGCATTGGCGTAGAAGTCAACATAAATCATTGAGAACGTTACAGTCTGATGTCAGCCAGTCATGTGTGTTATGTCAATCCTGGTGCAATACACGGTCTGACCTGCAGCCTTAAAGCCAACACTTCTGAGATACTTGTCAGACCAGCTACTTCTGAGATACATTTCAGACTTTCTACTTCTGAGATACTTCTCAGACCAACATTTTCTGAGATACTTCTCAGACCAACTTCTTCAGAGATACTTCTCAGATCCACTACTTCTGAGATACTTCTCAGACCAACTTCTTCAGAGATACTTCTCAAATCCACTACTTCAGATACGTCTCAGATCTACTCTTTCTGAGATACTTCTCAAATCTACTCTTTGAGATACTTCTCACATACCACTACATCTGAGATACTTCTAAATCTACTCTTTCTGAGATACTTCTCACACATAACTTTTGAGATGTTTCCTTTCCTCCAGATCCTGTATTTCAGGGTGCTTCTTAAAGCTTGTATGGAATTATGGCGTATGGTGTAAACAAGAGCAGCAATGCATGTTTGGAATTTTGGGAGTTGTGCATCTATCTCATCTTAGATTAACCTCTTAGACTCATATGTACCAAGAGAGTCGTGGGAACTACTAAAACTACTAATACAGAGTCTTGGGCTATTCTCCAGGGTTCAACAATTAAACTTTAGATGATCCAGTTCAGACTTTACCAGTTTTAGGACTGTTAGGACACACAAGTTGATGTTACCCTTTGAATTGTGTCTCATTTTCTATCAATCCAACAGTTTTGTAGATTATAGTTAATAGCAATTGTTTTACTGTATATTTTTAAAAATGAAACTTCTCATTGTTTTTGCTTACTGAAGGCTGCTAGTCTCAGATCCATCCTCGTTCAATCCAGTGGTGGCTGGTGAAGTTGCATCTCCAGTCATCAATAAAGGGGAGAATGGAAGCTGCTGCTTTAATCATGACAGACTCATGTTTTTCTAACACACACTTCTCAGTAGTCCTTATAAGGCCAGTAAATTAGAATTTTTGTTTGCAACAAAGACTAGGGGTGGGCATCTGCTCTGCCCATATGGACCAGCCTCCACTGATTTTATCCAAATCTCAACAACCCCTGTCCTAGTTTTATCTTCTTACTGTCTTGTTTTCAACTCCATTCTTACTACATCCTAGTGTTAACTCAGACCTGTCGTAGCCACAACTTCCTCCTTACTCTGTCTCAATTCTTGTCTGTCCTAGTCTTAGCTCCATCCTCACTCTGTTCTACTCTTACCTACTTCCAGTCTAGTCTCAGCTCCTTCCCCACTCAGTCCTAGTCTCAGCTTCTTCTCCAGTACTACTCTCAGCTCTTTTCTCACTTGGTCCTAGTCTCAGCTTCCGCCTCAGTTCTACTCTTAGCTTCTTCCTCATTCGGTCTGAGTGTCAGCTCCTTCTTCAGTTCAAGTCTCAAGTACTCCTCACTAGCTCCTGGTTTTAGCTACTTAAGGTCCTAGTCTCAGCTCCCGCCTCAGCTCTAGTCTCAAGTCCTTCTCAATAGGTCCTGGTCTTAGCTATTTCATATCCTAGTCTCAGCTCCCTCCTCACTTGGTGTCAGCGGCCTACTGACCATGGGTAGTTGTGTAACCTAGTCATGTGAGAGTGAGTGGAGTGAGTTAGCAGGGAAGGATAATCCCTAGTTTCAAGTTGGCTGCAAGTTCTTTAATTATTGCTTTAGCCCAGTCATGCTGATATTTGAAGTCTGCATCTTATCGATATACAAATCCAAAACAAATCTTCTTATAAAATGATGGCAATTTCAGACAATAAGCCAGATCAGCAGATCAAAACCAAAAATAAAAAATGAATTTTGATGCTAAAGCAAAGTTTCAGAAAATAGATGGAACGTGCAATGAAAGTAACCAGAAAGAAAATAACAAGACTGAACACGATGCCTTCATAAATTATGGAAAATGTACTAATGATTAGCTCAACAAACTTTCCACTTCAAGACACCATCTTCAAGTTCTTTCACAATTCTGATGACAACGAGGACCCTAAATCCAACAGTCAGTTTAGGAGCCAGCAAGCATTCCCAGACGTTATTTCAAGACTTATTTGGAGGAAGACTATTTCATATGTTTGTGGAGAAAATGTTCAGATTTGGTAGTTTTCATGGTTCCCCCCCATGCAAGCATTGTAATACTGCCGCTCGTCATCGAGGAATCACGGTGACTATCTACACGGATTGCTCAATAAATGCTGTTTGTGTACTAAGCTGTACTTATAGGTAACGAAGCTGTGCTTTAATGAACAGTTTGCTACATAATAGCAAGCAGAGTACAAAGCAACTGTCAGCAATTCATTGACGTTTGCAATTAGCAACTCATCGTGTAAGATATAAACCACATTATTAGGGTGCTAAACATTTCCCTAGTGGCTATTTATTTAAAGATCTTTCAAAACCTCTTCAGATTTTTAGTATTAACAACCTAGCTGTTGGTTAACAATCTAAAATCTAACGGCATAACAAAATAAAAATATAACTGTGCCAGGATAACAAATTACTAGCACTAACACTAAAATATTTGACATGGAAGAAGAAGCCTTATTTAGCTACAAAAACCTTTAGACATTGAGATTCTTAGAAAATGACTACAAAAGGTGAATTTGCTTATTAGGCAATTAGGCAGTGCCAATACCACTATTGGGACTGAGAGGCATAATGCAAATTGATCCTAAATTAGCAGATTTAGTGTGCCTATGGCTTCAGCTCAATCTGTTTATAACAGATTTAGACACATTTCAGTCAATAAAGCTGTAAAACCTAACTTGTCTCCCTCTGCCCCATCCCCTTTCATTTGTGCTGTTAATAACGTGGATTGTGCAAGTCACAGACTACATTTCATCCTCCATTGGGTATAACTAGAGGCTGTCTGCCGCCCCCTTCAATAGTTTACCATCTATCAATATATGTGTCTTAATGCTGCCTCTCTGAAAGCAGCGGCTTAATTCCTCCGATGTTGGCAGACTGCAGCCTACTTCATTTATTTAATATATTGCCACCCACTCCACTAGTGCAGCTACAGCCTCCTACTTTAAATATGCCTCCCCCTTAATTAAAGTTGGTTAATGCCACCCCGCTCGAAAATCAGAACCAAGCCATCGCCAATTAAAAGTTTGATAACTTTAACTCTTGGTTTTTTTTTTTTATTCTTTATTAAGAATTTTGAAAAACCGGAAATTACTGTCACATGAAGACAATGTTAAAGCAGGCTAAGCATTAAATAGTGTTGTACATATATTTAGACAAGGTCATGGTAACATAGACAACCCAGATGTTTGGGTTAGTTTGTGGTCCATTAGCCAAGTCTCGTTTATTGGCGTTAAGCCTGGCCGTGGTAACAAGCAGTGAGAGAAAAATAGTTTCAGATGCTTGTGTGCACTAGGGGAAAAGGTCTAGAAAAAAGATTAGATCTGGAATGACGTATCAAGTATAACATGAAGAAGACGGAAAACTTCAGCTCTTATATAGGTAACTTTTTCAAACACTTAAACAGTTTAACTGTTGATTCCTTTGAGCTACAGCTCATGCTGGTTTATAGGATTGGACCCTATGCATGATGCTCTGTCTTGTTTAGACAGTGACTTACCTTTGTTTGACGATTAACTTTTCTAATTTTGGATTTCTAAACTAAGCTCTATCTTCTCCTGGAAACTAGCTTTTTCACTATTCAGGAATGTAATCATTATATTGTCTCTCTAAGCATTATATTCACCACAATCTACAACAGTAATTATGGTACCAGTCTGCCCCTGGCGCTGTCCCCCCGTTCTGTGTCAAACCATGCATTAGATGCCTGTGGCTTGGCCTCACACTTGCTGTTGTGGAAGTTGCACGTCTGCATTAACAATATCAATTTTGTTCAAATTTGGACAGCATTGATTGGCTAAGAATGCCACCTGATGACCTCTGCAATTAATTCTATACAAATATGGATGGCATTGATATTGCCAAAGTTGAAGTGTAACTTAACAATAGCGACTGCCACTTTAACCTCATATTCTGGTAACTCACTCCTTAATTGCTGATTTGGATACCTTTGCCATTCAGTACTTTGACAATTAATGAGTTACTCCAATCATCATAATCAGTACAGTCTGCTGTAGTGGTTATGATGCCAGAAGTGTCCTGGCCCGGTTCCCCGGTAATGGGGCAAACCGATTCCCAATGGTGTGCCCCCTTAGCTGGGTCCCCATTGGACTGCCGATGGTCCCTGGTGATACACTGCAGAGCCACATAAGCCACACCTGTCACTATGCACTATGCACTATGCAAACTATGTAATTCCCCTACTTTAACCATTTGTGTCACTATACCTCACTCCCTCTAGCATGTAAGCTCATCGAGCAGGGCCCTCAACCCCCTCTGTTCCTGTACGTCCAGTGGTCTGATCTCAATTATGTGTCTGTTAGTCCACCCATTGTACAGCGCTACGGAATTTGTTGGCGCTATATAAATAATAAAATAATAATAATAATAATAATAATAATAATTGGCTGACAGCATCAGCTGACCACTCTAAGATTTTGACTGACATTCTGCACAATGAAAGTTGCACCCAAATGACTCTACTCAGGGCTGACTGATGACACCCCTATGACACTGCTGGATGTAGAGTTAAATCTCAGGCAAAAGATGGATTAAACTCCGTATGTGTTTCGCTTCATAGTGAAAAGAGGCACATACAGAATCCAGGCACCATGACCACTTCAAAACACTGAAGTGGTCATGGTGCTTAAAGTAACTCTTTAACTTCAGTCCCTGGGTAACTAACATGACTGACATGGATAACTTATCTGTTTTAACTACCAAAATTGACCTTGATTTTCATCAGAGTCAGAGAGGAACCTTCTCTAGTTTAATGTGTCAACTGTCAAACCTTTACCTGATAGATTGATTAGCAGACTTGCCCACTTTCAGGTGCAGGATGACTTGGTATTTATTTAGAACAACTGGGATGCCGACTCCCATCCAGAACAAGAAAACCGAACTCCAACATTCTGCTTAAAAACATTTTGGAAAAACAGTGACACATCTTCCCAAACATACATAATATAATCCACTTAAACAGATAGAGAAGGAGAAAAACAAAACAAAGCTCAAATCAAAGCCCAGTCATACTGAACAGCACATTTTGCACCTTTAGGCAATTTTACAACATAAAAAAAAAATTACAATAAAATGAACCACTTAAAAAGACATGGGAGTGAATTCATTAACAAACACATATTACTTTGCAGTAAATTCATTATACATATGGTACACTACTTACTAACTTACTCAAAATAATTTGGGTTTTAAAAACGACATTTTATGGTACCCCAGTTTACTCAACCAGTAAACACTATGGCTTAAAATTTTAAATTCACTTTGAATTCTCAAAAATGTAAAACAAAACTCTATGATGATATTCTTTTATCAATGTTCTCTTTAGCTAAAGTTGTTCTTAAGCAAATTTACTTTAATGTTAGGGTTATAATATTTGCAAATTTGTTTAAATCAATGCAAATAGCCTCTGTGTGTGTGTTTACTAAACTTGCATGTTTCTTTCCCCTCTGAGAAATCAGGCTGTGGAATTAGAGTCCTTTGCATTTCCAATTTCTCCCAGTCACGTGGAGCACCTGAGATATTCAGTATGTTTTTTCGTCTCTAAGATTCCACTAAGAGCCTCGATACCGTATTTATCTGTAGACACACAGAGCAGTAACATTTTGTGCTGGGTTCAGTCTTCTCCATGTTCTTGTCTGACTGGACACAGGGAGGCTGTGACAATCTGTTCACTGCTATTTCTTATGATTTAATTCAATCTGATCTATTGATGGAGGGATAAATGAGGATATGCTTATTAGGTTAGTCTATGTCCAATTTGCAAGATAATAAAGAGATGTTTTCTCTCTGGGAAATAAGTAGTACTAGGTCTTTTTTTGGTATTATTTATTATTATTATTATTGCCATTTATATAGCGTCAATGGATTCCGTAGCGGTTTACAATATTATAAGAGGGGGGATGTAACAATAAATAGGACAATGACAAGAAAACTTACAGGAACTATAGGTTGAAGAGGACCCTGCTCAAAGGAGCTTACAGTCTATAGGAGGTTATTTTTAACTTCATGTCCCTGTAACTAGAGCGCAAGTGTTTGTTTTTTTGTTTAAATTCTTTATTTAGTCATGACATTGCAAACATCCAATACTATAAATGTAATTGTATAGGCAGGTAAGCAGTTCTAGGTATGTTGACACAAAGTACATCGTCAATCTGACAACACAGTTTTCTGATGTTGTAATAAGAATGGGTGATGTGCCCTATTCAAAACACATACAACCAGGAAAGGAAATCACCAGGGAAAAAAGGATGGGCCGTGTGAACTCTAAGGTGTGTTTATTTTAGACAGATGGATGGACGGACGGACAGACAGACAGATAGATAGATTTGCTTGCATCTACTGGGTCTTTACTTTCACCTTGACTGTATAATGTCTTCTCTATGAATTTCTTTCATTTTAAAAAAAAATTTTTTCTTTAAAGTCTGTTTTAATGTGTGTGATTGGAAATACAAAGACTCTGGACTCAAGAAAAACAGAAAATTCTGAGACAAAATAAAAATTAAATAAATTTAGAAGAAGCAGAAGTGCTAGCAGATCGGAGGATAGTAAGAAGCCATTTCCATTTGAAGCTAAAGAGTTGTACTACATGCACAGACAGGGTAGTCTGCAAGTTGTTTTTTTTAAGGTGGGGGTAATATCAGTGATTTACAAAACTGATAACATTAGATGTGTGCACCCGGTATGGCAGCCATAGTGACAAATAGATTTACATAAATGCATAATGTGCCCCAAAACAGGACTCTTGGTTGGTCTTTGACAAGCTTTGCTGTTTGTTTGTATCCATCTATAATAAGGAGATATATTTTAAACTGCTCAATTCTACACACCATTACTTTTACTGATACTTGGAAGAAAAATACTTAATCCACCAACCAAAATTCCAAAGAACTTTCCCATGCTGTGTAAAATGACACAGAGCACTCTGATTGGTGGATTTCAAACCAACCAATCAGAGTGCTGTGACAGGTAAATGTATAGACTTACCTGTCAGTCTCTTCATTTACCTGTCAGAGCACTCTGATTGGATGGCTTAAACCCACCAATCAGAGTGCTCTGAGCCTAATTGCAGGGCGGGGGAAGGCTTTATAAGCCTTCCCCCGCCCTGCAGAGCTCAGTCTGTGCAGAGCCCTCGCCGGGTGAAGATGGATTATTTGTTTTTGCGCTTTTTTTTTTTTTTAATTGCGCCGGTTATTATGGATTTTTATTTGCCCTTTTTTGGGGCTGAAAAAATATTTTAGAAGAAAGAAAACATCAAATGGTAAATTTTTATTTTTACAGGTACTTAGTTAAAGGTCCCTCCTCATTATTTTTAGGGTGAGGGGGGTAGATAGGGGTTTATTTTTTTGGGGAGAGGGTGACTAGGGGTTTGGGGA
>OW240919.1:85741371-85786289 GCA_933207985.1 Pelobates cultripes
TGTGTGTATGGGAGCTGTGTGTGTATGGGGGCAGTGTGCGTGTTTGTGTGGGGGGGGCAGTGTGTGTGTATGGGAGCAGTGTGTGTGTGTGTATGGGAGCAGTGTGTTTGTATGGGGGGGCAGTGTGTGTGTATGGGAGCAGTGTGTGTGTATGGGGGCAGTGTGTGTGGGCCTGCTTACCTGTACAATCTGATGTTTTCTCACTCCATCTTCCTCCAGCAGCAGTGGGGCAGGCCAGGCTCCTCTCCTCACCCTCCATCCATGCTGTATGTGTGCTCCGTGTGAGAGGGAAGCAGGAGGTGATTTCACTTCCTGCCCCACCTCCCATCCTCACAGAGCATTGAGCAGGGAGAGAGAGAGAGAGGAGACCTGGCAGTGAGAGCAAGGTATGCTGCCAGGTCTCACGCTGGATGGGGGGTTTATTTACAGGGTGATGGGTTGCAGGGGCCCTTAGAGTCATTATGGGCCCCCTGCAACCTTTCACTAAATTTGTTTTTGTTTAACTTACTTCTGCTGTGGAGATCTCTAATCTGATCTCCACAGCAGAAGCATGACTGAGCTGCCGGGCCCCCTGACTGACTCGGGCCCTCGGCCCATGACCGATCTGCCCGACCTGTCAGTCCGCCCCTGATGTGACCTGTGGTGGTACCTTTTGACTTTGAGCATCCTTCTCTACGCCTGGTCTTTCTGTCAGTATCAATCTGAGAGCCAGCTTGTGCACGCACATATATTGGAGACACACAGGGTTATTCACTAAAATGAGCACTTAAAGTGAATTTCCAAATTTTAGGCCAAAGTAGCTGACCTGGAAGCATATCTGACATATTTTTCAATTCAGCTACTTTTACCTTGAATGTGAAAATTCCTTTTAATTTAGGTTACATTTTCACATTGGCAAATAACACTGACAGTATTAATGGAAACCGATAATATCTGTATTGCCTTTCCTTTGAAACCTTTACATGGTTCTCGCTGCCTTGTATAATGTGATTCTGAGTGAATAGGTATCTCTGTTTTGGGCCCAAATATTTTCTCTATTATTCTGATCTCTGGAATCTTTGACCTGGCTAATGTCAATATCATCTGTTTCTAGCTGGTCTACTGGTTTATGTTAGGCCGGTGGATCTTAACCTGTTTTGACAGTGACCCAAAGTACGTACATGTCATTAGGCTAGCGACCCATTCTTCAATAGTAAAAGTACATCAGTGACTCATTCTGTACCTATAATGTAATACATAACAAATAATTCAGCAAAGCACTACTATTACACTCTTCCCAATAGTAAATGGGTCTCAAGCATGGGGAGGGGGAGGCGGGGGGCACAGTAGATGCATTATGTTTATAGATGGGCTTTAGTACTTAAAGGGACACTGTAGGCACCCAGACCACTTCAGCTAATTGAAGTAGTCTAAATGCTGTGGCCCTTGTGCACTTAATACTGCAATGTAAAACATTGTAAAACATTGCAGCTTTAAGAAGTCTGCCTACAGTGGCCACTGGGGGTGCTTCCGGAATCCAAACCGACCTTTGGTCGGTTATCTGACACTGGATGTCGTCACGGACCTCCAGCGTCAGATTTTCACCATAGGAAAGCATTGAATAATGCTTTCCTATGGGGAGGTCTAAAGTGCGCATGGCCTTTGCCGCGAATTAGCTCCATATGTTTAAGGCACATGGCTTGCGTTTCTACCTTCACGTATCAAGCTCCACATTGCTATAAAGAGGATTTCCGCAACATGTTAAAGGATCAGGTATTAGGTACAAATGAGGGAGGGCTACCTAGTGCAAAACAGTGATTGTCTCTTGTTTTTTGTCTACTTTATAGGTGTCAAAGTGATTATTGTTTGAAAGTTTATTTACTGACTATATTTGTTTGAAGAGTACCTACATTCTACAATCTTACAAACACCCGGACAGTCCTTATCTACTCTTACCAGGAATAGGTCTTCGTCTGCACATGCCTGGGGTTTGGCCAATATATTCCCCTGTCTGACAGCAGTTTGTGGCCCCAACGCTTGTGAACACCTGCGATTAGTGACAATTTTGAGCTACAGGGCCTTGGCCTTTCATCCGGTTATCACTAGTTTTCTTTGATGCTTCGTTTTTCCAGTGTGATTTAATGCGCTCATTAATTTCCCACCTTGCAGTCTATTTTGGAAATATAAACATACAAAATTAAGCCCTGAGCTCAAACCCCCACTGCTCCTGGACAGCAGCAATGACTATAGTACACCTCATCCTCAAAGCATAGAACAAAAAAAACATCAAGGTACCTGCCCACTGTTACGAACGCTGGTATTTCAGATACCAGTTCGCTTTAGTTTCCACACGAACTGCTAAAGGCTGCGTGATTATAGCTTGCAGTTCGGGTGTTGATTCAAACGTTCTCCAGAAGAAACTGCAGTATCCAAGTAAATTCTCCAAGCAATCAGAAGTATACCCAAACATCAGTCTAGACTAGATGAAGGGTACAACAGGAATGAATTTATTCAAGCCAACCGACCAGTTTATATGCAACTCCCCATGCAAGGGGTTTCCCAACTCCCATTCCAGGTGCATTCCCTAAGAGGAGACTATGGCAAAGCACACACTGTAATTACATTGGCTCTCAGGTCCAAGATACTCCCACACAAAAAAGGGTAATCCCTCCCCTGTGCCTGAGAGATAATGGAGTCAGGAACTGCACTAATCTCAATTATCTCCAGGCACAGAAAACATACATTTTAACAACAGCCTGAACGTACTGCCAAAACACATGGAAACCCCACAAAAGTCACATCCCCTGATAGCCCCGATCTGGGGGACCAAAATATCCAAAAATCACCCAGTTTGGTTCAGGGGTTCGGGATTTCCATAGAAATACCCAATACAGTTCCACAGTTTCAGAGGTAGCAGTCGGTCCATTTCGGGAGTTTTAAAACCGAACAAATCCACGGACTGATCCCCTGGCTCATGGGTAGCGTGTGTTCTCTGGGGTCCTTCGGCCTCCTACTTCGGACGTCATTGGCTGAATGCGCATGCGCGGCAAGGGCCGTGCGCATTCAGTCAGTCCATTGGAAAGCATTCTCAATGCTTTCCTATGGACTCTGGCGCCTTTTCACTGTGAAAATCACAGTGAGAAGCACGGAAGTGCCTCTAGCGGCTGTCAATGAGACAGCCACTAGAGGCTGGATTAACCCATATGTAAACATAGCAGTTTCTTTGAAACTGCTATGTTTACAGCAGGCAGGGTTAACCCTAGATGGACCTGGCACCCAGACCACTTCATTAAGCTGACGTGGTCTGGGTGCCTATAGTGGTCCTTTAATCTGTTGTTTTCTTTGTAGTTGATGAGCCAGGGGGTGTTCGGTGTTCAGTAGTTTTATCTGCCGAATGAGGAAAATCTGAGTTAACGGAAAAAAGTGTAGTTTCTTCATACCCACTATTCCAAATCCCTATGCATATTTAAATAACTTTTTTTGTATCAAGTATCATCAATGGTCATTAAAGTGTAAGCTCACCTGCCACGTCAAGGCAAACCTCTTTGGTGAGTCCTACACTAACAATTCACCTTGCTTTAAGCTGAATGGTAATGAGACAGAGAGTATTTTTCTAAACCCCTACACATTTATTAACGTTTAATAGGGAGCACTGTAGCATGGTTGTGTAATACAAAAGCAAAGATGTTTTTATATTATAAAAATTGGCAAAGAGATATCTGAATGACTTTACATATACGCTACTGTTATATAAATATTGTTTTCAATTACAAAAAAAATATTCTTTTAATGCTAGAAGTATTGTGGGTTGTTGCAGTAACTGGGAAGAAATGCTTTGCATGGAATCACTTTGATTATTTTCCCCTGTTTCCCCAGAGGGGCCTATAACCTTAGCACTGTGTAAATAAAGAGAATTCCATACTATGTAATCCTCAAAAATCAAAACCATTTATCGTCTGATGATCTCTCCAGTGGGGTCAGAGATAAAATTGGAAATATTTAAATTGTACATTAAATATTAGAATGGGAGTTTACTCAGTATTTCTCTTCTCTCCGTACAGTGGGCTAATTTATTAGAATATATTCCCAAGGTTAGTAAAGAGGCCTTATCCCACTATGTTTAAAGACTTGGAATAATTTAAGACGTGCAGACTTGATAGTACATAGGAGGAGCCCTGAGAAATTAGAACATTGTCCATTGGATAAAGCAGCTCTGACCGTACATGCTTCATGTACTGTATGTACAGTTTGTTAAAGGTAAAGTATAAAAAGTAATTTTTAAGTTCAAACGTTTTTATTCAAGCAAAGTTACCGGTTATATTGTAATCAGTTCAAACAGGTTCATGTTTGAATTTGATCAAGCCTCAAAGGTTTTAACAAATAATTTTAACATTCTAAAGATAAACATTTCCCCCACAACTGTACTGGACAAAAAGAGACACTTTAACTTTAAATGTGTGACTGGGGGTGTGGCCGGGGGCGTGGCTATTCTGAGATATTTCAGGTGACTTACTAATAGCAATTTCTGCAAGTAAGATGTCATTTTGAACAAAAACTATGTTTCTAATTTACACAGCCTGAATTAAAAACATACTTATTAGTTTAAATACAAATTAATGTGAGTATTATCAGGGCCAATCCTGAGCGGGTGCACAGGCTGCACAGCTCCCAGGGGCCCTGCAGATAGAGGCAGACTGCGGCACTAAGCTCAGCCCCTTTACATTAGGCTCCACCCCTCACTCTTCACCCCGCCTCTTGCATTAGGCTCCACTTGGCGCACTAGGACCACCAGGAATTATAGAATTCCCACCTCCCTTGCCCAAGGAAAGCCTCAGGGAAGGAAATAAACTAGTATACCCCACTACAGCCGTAATGGTCACAGCATCTTAGTGAATCCAGCTATGAAGAATGGATTTTCCAGCCTCTGCCAGAGTAAATGTATAATTTAAAGTTGAACTGTCACAGGTCAGATTTCTGCACAACCCAATAGCTAACAAAATGTGACCTACGGGTCATGCTATTTTTTTTAAGACTAAATGTGAGACCTTTAAATATTTAATAATAAAACAGTTAACATACAGGAGATGATTCCATACGTGCTCCCCCATATCACATCCCACTTGATGTAGCTGTCCCTGCTCATTGCAGCAGTGTTGCTCTCCAGAGAAATCTAACGTTTTCATACAAAACCAATGACCTGTTAAGGCATAGGGTGCACTGAGTTTTCACAGCCACTAAATCCCAGGACAGGCTGAGCCTGCAAACCTCTTTCTGTTATATCTGTTAATAAAATGCCAAGTACAGAAACTGGAACTGTTATTAACTATTCCCTTTCTGTTAGAAACCATAATACACAATTATCCCCATAATAAGAGATTCTTCTCTATTTTTAAATGTTACATAACTTAATACTCCTTAAAGTACAGTCATGGTCTCAAGCCACCTCCTCATCCCCCTATTGTAGGTGTCTGTTATGATTGATTTTAGTATATTATCAAAGAGAGAATTAATCATATTCTACTTGTATTTTACCTTTATACCTATACTCTCTGGTACTTTCCCATTTCTCTCCATGTTTTATATACCGTATATACTCGAGTATAAGACGAGTTTTTACAAGCCTGGCGGTCCTATTGGAGGCTGGCAGTGAGCTGTTACTTACCTTTACAGCATCTCCGTTCAGCTCCCTTCTCCTCCATGCCGTTCAGCTCCACTGTAAGCCTCGCGAGAGCCGCGGCGTCAGAGCGTTGCCACGGGTTACCATGGCAACACTCCACGTGGCACTCAGACCGCGAGATTTACACTGGAGCAGAACGGCACGGAGGAGAAGGGAGCTGACCGGAGCTGCTGTAAAGGTAACAGCTTGCTCCCAGCCCCCCTAATGCACAGCCCGTCCACTGGACCACCAGGGAATAATATAGCCCCCCTCCCTGGCCATGTATCGAGCAGGGATGGGGGACAAAAAAAATAAAATAAAAATTTTAATAATATTATAATAAAATACAATTTAATATTAAAATAATAATAATAAAAATGCCCACACCCCACCAAGTTTACACACTCTGCATCACATACACAAACACACTCTGCATCATATACACACACTGCATTCATGCATACACACTGCATTATATACACACACTGCATTCATACACACACACACACACACACACTGCATTATATACACACACACACACACTGCATTCATTATATACACACACTACACAAACACACACACACTCTGCATTCATTATATACACATACTGTAAATTAATATTCAATTAATATAATTCTTTGGGGATCTAATTTTATTTAGAAATTTACCAGTAGCTGCTGTATTTCCCACCCTAGTCTTATACTCGAGTGAAACTTTTCCCAGTTTTTTGGGGTAAAATTAGGGGCCTCGACTTATATTCGGGTCGACTTATACTTGAGTATATACGGGTAATTTTCTTTATTCACAATCCTGCTGTGATAACAATTACACCATGTCACTTTTGTATGCAATATACAATCAACAACTATACAGTATGACAAGTTTGAATGTAGCAGAATACAGAGGACTTTTTTTTTTTTCGTAGGATGAAATATAGTGGAAAAAACAATAAATAAATAATTAAATATAGTAGAATAAACCATAATTGAACGGTATCGTACCCCTCTCCCAATTGTTGTGTGAGAAGTAATGGACGTGCTAATTTGGGTGAGAAGGTCGTAGATGCCTCAAGTAGGATGAAATGATATTGAAGGGACTCATGGCAGTAAGAAGATTCAAGAGGCTATAACACCTTTAGTTGGATATGGCAAGTTATAACATCATGGTTCTCTCATAAAGGGGTGGGGGAACATAGGAGGTAGCGCATGTATCATGTAGCTCGCATTGGTGAGAGTATTAAAATGAGGAGCGATAATTCGTGTTCAAAGGAACACCCCACAGGATTAGAGTGTTAAACTATGCATGCATATGAAAAAGAAGTAAACGGCTTGTAAAAACAAAAGAAAAAACAACTGAACATGTTATACAGAGGCTGTCTGGTTGTATGCGGTCAGTTCACGGCACCAGGCTTGAGGATGGATCCCCTTGGTGAGCTGCAGGGATGAATGGGCGAACCAGATAGTGGCGGTCAATGGTGTCTGCTGAATTGGTGCTTCGGTAGCCCGTTTGGATAGACCCAGTTTCTGTAGCGTTTTAGTGATCTCAGCTGCAGCTGTGATTTTTTAAGTCGCCAGAGTCTCTGGGTATAATTAGGCTCCACGGCATCTTGTGGGCCAAGAGTTCTGTGGTTAAGGGTCGCAGTGAGCGTCTCCATTCCAGTGTGGCTCTGGTTAGGTCAGGAAAGAACGTTAATGAGTGTTCCTCAAAGTTAAAGGGTGACCTGTTACGGGTTGCTGCCATGAAGACTAGGCGATCCTGGCTTTGTTGAAAGCGAACTTTAATGTCCCTGCTTGCTCTTTGTGTTCCTGTAGCTGGTTTGGGGATTTTGTACCACCCATCCAGAGGCATCAACTTGGCTCGTTTTGCTGAGAATAGGACAGTGAGCAGTCTGCGGAACAAGTGTGGGAATTCAGTAGGCTCAAGGTTGTCAGGTAGGCAGCGTATTTTGATGTTTTTCAAGTGCCTTTTGTCCTCCAAGGACTCCAGGCGATCTTGGGCCTGTGTCTGGGTGTGCTGTAGGGTCAGAAGCTGGTTTTCCAGAGATTTTATGCGGGTCTCGTGGTCAGCGGTGTTCAGCTCTGTGTTGTAACCTTGCCTGATTTCTTCCCGGAACTGGCCAATATCTGCTGCTATATTATGGCGCAGCTCGTCCAGGAGACCTCTCACCATGTCTTCGGTAACCGGAGACTTCCCCACCTGTTTGGAAGGTGAGTACCTGGGTCTGGTGGGTACACAGCGGTCTTAATCCACTTCATCAGCTAAGGACTCCTCGCTGGATGCCCGCTGGGGGTCCGTCAGACACCAGCACCATTTCAGGCCTCACTGAGGTTAGCGGCCTTCTCAGAAGATCACCGATATTGGCAGTAGATGGGGGGCTGTCCATCTTGTATTTTTTGCTGCAGCACCCCATGTCTTCAGAGAGGTAAAGAGCGTATTCCGGTGTAATTAGCTATGATAAATCCTGTGTTTATTGCCGTTTTCTGTGTTTTTCACTTGGAGCGTGTGGGAGATCCTCTTCATGTTTTATGTCATCAAACTCACTCCTCTATGAATTGCTGTTGTTTATTTTTCCCTGGTCATCATAGACTGGAGGGGCAGGAGTAGACACCAGAAAAACTACATTAAGCTGTCATTGTTCTGGTGTCTATAGTATCCCTTTACCATCAATAATCATCAAATGTAAAAAAACAAACAAACTCGAAAGCAGCTTGCAAAGAGTTCCCATAAGGATCAAAACCAGTAGACATAAATGCAACCCAAATAATACAAACAGTCAAGTAAGCTGCCCATGTAGAGGTGGAGAGGCAATTCTTCACAAAATTAATTTAACAGGGAGAAACCAATCCCAAATTCCTTGTGGTAGTTCTCCTTCCGGATGCACACTTGGAGCACGGAAAAGTATCAAAACGAGAGAGACAGTTGGCAATATTAATAATAGCTGGACTATGTGCTGATTTCACCCACATCTTGTGTAACACACATAGGAAAACTAACCATATCAGCAAAATAATGTCTCCTGCTAATTTTGCTTTTTTTGACTACCCCCATATTATCACAATTAAACTGTAGCCTTTTATTAGAGGTCCACTATAGGCACCCAGACCACTTAAACTTAATGAAGTAGTCTGGGTGCCAGGTCCATCTAGGATTAACCCTGCCTGCTGTAAACATAGCAGTTTCAGAGAAACTGCTATGTTTACATATGGGTTAAACCAGCCTCTAGTGGCTGTTTCATTGACAGACGCTAGAGGCGCTTCCGCGCTTCTCACTGTGATTTTCACAGTGAGAAGACGCCAGCGTCCATAGGAAAGCATTGAGAATGCTTTCCTATGGACTGGCTGAATGTGCGCGCGGCTCTTCCTGCGCATGCGCATTGCATTCAGCCGATGACAAGCGAAGGAGGAGGAAAGTGTTTAACCCCTTCCTCCAACTTCAGCCCGGTGGGAGGGGGCCATGAGGGTGGGGGCACCCTCAGGGCACTATAGTGCCAGAAAAACTAGTTTGTTTTCCTGGCACTATAGTGGTCCTTTAATCATCAGCTTGTCCAGATTTCTAAAGATTGAATAATGGGGAACATATAAGAACCATATTTTTTGTCCATCCTGCTGCAATGCCAAGATTGAGGCCGAGCTCCAACTGCCCACTTGTTGTAACTTGTACCAAAATATACCAAAACTTTTACATGCCACAGCATCAGTGTTTAAATCTATCGACTGATTGCTGACAAGATCCTCTTGCCAAATAGTGTTACCATTAAAGCTAATGAGGAACAGGATGTTCCAAACATTTAAATCTTCTTTAATCTCCTTAGACACTCTAATGAGAAATTATTGGTTATTTTTAGCAATGGCTCTGGTCATATTTCTAAAAAAAACCTTCCCACTGACATCACCAAACAGGGCCAAAAGAGATTGTAATATTTTCAGTCACGTTTTTGCTGGGTCGTACAAATTGGAACAAACTCTTCCACTTAGGAACTTGGTCTAATGGAAGTCTAAATTCCATTTGTCAATTTTAATGCCTACAAATTGTAAACAAGCAGTAGCGTATACCGGCTTATCCTCAGCCAATGGGATGCAACAGGAATTGGACAAAACCACAAAAGTTTGTAAAAGATCTTTACATTCGGACAAACTGTTTTTCAACAAGAAATCATCTAAATAATGAACTAAAGGAAAGGAAGAAAACAACTCAAAATAAAAACCAAGAAACTGATGAATCCATGGACATACATTTGTAAAAAATGTATAAAAAATATATGCTGGGGGTGAAGCCTGACCACGAGCCAGAGCGGATGCAACCCAGCATCGCTCCGGTCCAAAACCCGGTCCTCTAGCCTGTCATTTGAGGCTTAAAACCCTCAAATACCAACTCCTAACCGGGGACACAAGTGGAGAACAGCCAAGCTACCCCCCATGCCATTTGTGCACCCTCCACGGGCACAACAGCCGAAATGCAGATCTGCTGCCTGCAAACCCACGGTGGCCCTCGACTGGTTGGCACTGCTGGGCGGATTTGAACCACAGGAGGATCCGGAGGTGGAAGACTTCCACGCAGGTCACATACCGACCACGGCAGCAATGGGCCGTCGGTCTCAAAAACCTCTGCTGAATCGACCTCAGGGTCCAGGGACATAGATGCCATGCTGCACAACGACAACTGCTTCCCAAAATGGCAGGAACAGCAGAGCATGAAGTAGCCAAGGTACCCACAGACCCCGTACCGCCTGACTCACCTCTACGACAGGCGCATACAGCCAAGGGGAATCCGGATGGGTCAGCTCCAGTCACCCAGCGAGACTTTCATAACTTGGATGGGGAAATCAAAAGTCTCCTGGCAACCAGCATAGCGGTCATTAAAGCGGACGTCCAAGCTGTCACTGACAGGGTGCAGTCCACAGAGAACAATATCTCCGGTATCAAGCAAGGACTGACAACCCTACGGGAATCTGTGCAGGCCTTACAAGTTCAACAACAGGCACTCTCCCTACACTACATAACCCTCGATGACAGGACAAGGCGAAACCACATTAAGATCAGGGCAGTACCAGACGCCATCACTCCTGATGAACTGCCCCACTACATGAGGCGCCTCGTAGCCTCCATTCTGCTGCCAACGCATGCCAAAAAATGTAACATAGATGGATATACCGCCTACCACCCTCAGGCAGAATAGCCCCAAATATAACCAGAGATGTTATTGTACGCTGCACCACTGCCCAGGACAAGAGAATCCTGATGACAGCCACCCGTGACAAGACGCCGCTCACATTTGAGGGAGCTCAACTCACCATCTACCAAGACCTCACCAGAGCCATGCTACAATGGCACAGATCATTAAACCCAGTCACCAGTGCCCTCAGAGAAGCAGGGCTGGAATACCACTGGAGATCACCCAAATTTCTGGTGGTCACACATAATAGAACGGTGCACAAACTCTCCATGCTAGCTGAGTTCCCAACACTTTGTAAGGCCTTGGGCCTCCTCACACCCAGGCAGGATACTTACAAACAACCAACCTGACCTGCATGGGAGCCAACTCCGCGACAGCAACTTGTACATGCACTGTTAAGTTAAAAATGCGCTTTATTTACCCAAATCGCGCTGATCCATACACAGTCCACTAGTCCCATTTTCGGACTGCCTGCTCTGCCGACCCATTACCAGGCCACATTCCCTCCCTCCCGCCCATCCCCTGAGGCCCCCTAGGCTGAGGGAGCATTTAGAAGAAGGCCATAATCCCACAACCTGAACGGGTTGCACTTAAGCCCACCTATACCGCGCGGCCATTCTCCCAGAGCACGTTACCCACACTTGACACTGTACCAACGGTGGTCTATAACTTTAGTGATGCATATCTGTTCTTATTATGATACGCCTTGTTTTGCAACATATGCATACTTTTATGTATACCGTTCTTATGTTACATGGCCAGAAATGGTGCGATAAAAAATGAAATATTTTAATAAAAAGAGACGGACAAAAAAAATATATATATGCTAAGTCCATCCTTTCAGAATGTAAATATTTGGTGAAACACCAGAGGCTGTTGATTGTTCCAAAACCTCATTTTTGCTACAGGACCTGAAGTATCCAATAGCTTGCCTTGGCATGTGTTTAAGGATCTGTTAAGTCCTTTGCGAGGATTCTTCCCTGATTTTGTTAGGAATTAGATTAAAATAGCATCCAAATCAGGGGTCTGTGCAACTTTTTGGGATAAAGTCGGTCTAGGGGATTCAGCCCTTAATTTATTTCTAGACGCTTGATCAAGTGGTTTTCTTAAAGGATCACTCTAGGCACCCAGACCACTTCAGCTTAATGAAGTGGTCTGGGTGCCAAGTCCCTCTAGAATTAACCCTTTTTTTTAATAAACATAGCAGTTTCAGAGAAACAGCTATGTTTATAAATGGCTTAATCCAGCCTCTAAAGCCTCTAGTGGCTGTCTCATTGACAGCCGCTAGAGGCGTTTGCGTGCTTCTCACTGTGGAGAGACTGGCTGAATGCGCTCGCAGCTCCTGCCGCACATGCGCATTAAGCCGAAGAGGAGGATGAGAGCTCCCCGCCCGGCGCTGGAAAAAAGGTAAGTTTAACCCCTTTCCTCTCCCGAGAGCCTGGCGGGAGGGGGTCCCTGAGGGTGGGGGCACCCTCAGGGCACTATAGTGCCAGGAAAACAAGTATGTTTTCCTGGCACTATAGTGGTCCTTTAACCAGTACTCCAGGTATCTGGCTACATGTACCAATGGAATCCTCTCAGCCGAACAAGGGTGTTTAATACTACCTGGGTCAAATAGAGTCCAGAATAAAATCACCATCATCATCATTATCAGATTTAGTTATGGTCTCAGGTGCCAAGGAATATAAGGAGTAATTAGAGGCAAAATCAGACTCAAAGTGTTGAGTGTCTGAAGACGAAGAGAAGTCATTAGAAGAGGTTTGAAACGCGTCAGGTGTACTCCTGTGATTGGCCTTCTGAACTTCAAAAGCCGTTCTTTTGTGCTCTTTAGAATTCAGTAATACAATTATTTAAAACTAAAAAGGAAACTACAAATAACACATGGTAAACCTGACAGGAAAAAAAATTATATAAAGTATAAACAATTCTCAAGAGAGGCAAAACAATGTTGCATAGATTTATGTGGGAAACTCTTCTAAGGTGTAACATTGGAGGGAATTGGGCTAGGAGAAAGAGAAACCTAAGATGGCTGCGGCACTGCTTGCAGGCAACTTGCACCGTGAATCAACTGAAAAATACGCACCAATAGAAAGTGAATGTCAGCAAGTAAAGCCGAATAGCAGACACATCTGATAGTTAAGTTTAAGGCATAAGAGCCGCACCAAAAACCTTGTGTAATACTGAATGAAGAAAGCAAAATGGAGGGGAGGTTGGAAAGGAGAAACACTTACCACCAGTAGCAATATTACAGATATCTTTTGGTACCACAGGGGACTCGAGGATCCTCAGCCAACCATCATGGGGTCTATTCACTCAACTGATAACCTAAAGCTAATAGTTACCAATCTGTAAAATTTAGGATACAATAAGACAAAGTCATAAACAAAATCTCTAACTCAAAAAATTCAATATCCAATTAATCAGGACTCAACGAATTCCAGATGCCAGGTCGATATGGTGACTAAGAATTTTGCCCAAGTGCCTGGTATTTGTCAGCCTGCTCTGCGTATCAGATCCCTTCCCTCCCCCCCACTCTCCTCTCCAGACTGGGTGGATTTAAATTAAAAAGCAAATAATAATTTGAGAGTGTGTGAGAAAATGTGTCTGTGTGAATGAGTGTTTGTGTGTCTGTCAGTGAGTGTCAGATCAGTGAGTGTGTATCTATGTCTGTCTGTCTGTCAGTGAGTGTGTATCTGAATGTCTGTCAGTATGTCAAATCAGTGTGTGTGTCTGTCAGTGAGGGTGCCTGAGTGTGACCAGCCCCCCTCCGATTGCTTAGGAAAGATGTTTTTACTCACCTTGTCCCACTCCGTGCCTGTCTCTCCATGGATTGCCCTGCCTTCATGACTGGCTTGCCCAATCCAATGCTTCTAATAAGAAAGCATTGGAAGGCTATTGTGCATGTGTGGCAAAACTCCACACTGTGCCCATCAACATAAAATAAATAAACATTGAATAAATGCAGCTCTATTGGGAACATTCAGCGCCTCCATGCAAAATGTAAGTGCTGCACACTGTGTAGCACTGGACCAAGAAGCACCTCTAGTGGCTGTCTGAGTGACTGGCTGTCTGAGTGACTAAGTGTTACTAGGCAGCAATATAAACACTTCCTTTTCATCTGAAAATGCAATGCTTACAGTGGTAACACTGCAGGGACAGGCAATAGACACCAGAACAACTACATTAAGCTGTAATGATTCTGGTAACGACAGTGTCCCTTCAAAAATTGTAATTCTTAATTTAAAAAAACATCTCGCTCCTAACTTTTTTAGATGGCTCCTAGATTCCAAGCAAATTTGTCAAGTCCTCTAATAAATAAAGTATAGACGTGTAACAATTTTAGATTTTTATCTTTGTCTATCTGTCAGTCTGTCTCTCTCTCTCTATATATATATATATCTTATGTTTAAATTGGCAGTTATGTCTTTTCTTTCATTTTAGCTGGAGCCTGATTTATGCTCTGTTCATATTTTTTCAATAACAGCTTTTTTTATTTTATTTAGTGGCCTTTGGATTTCTTTTTGTTCTTGCAGTTTTTAGCGACATTAAAGTTGTTGTCCCCTGAGATTGCCAGGTATTCCCAGATGAGATTTTTTTGAGTCAGACACTCTGTATGTCTCCTGCATGTGACGCTGATTCTATAGATTAAATAGTTTCAATGACGCATCTCGTGGATGTTTTGTAGATCAATGCGATAAACACCCCCTGCTCTGCCTCACGGACTCGGCAAAAAAGCAGATGTCACTTTGAGTTCTCGCTTCACTTTGTCTTACTTATCCTGGCAGCGTTGCTGAGCCCAGCCTGTCTGCCTGTCCTGGGTAAGATAATTGGGACAGACACATGGGTCAGGTCAGTGTTCGGACCACGGTGGAGCTGTATTAAATGATACGATGTTACTGAAAGACACCAGCAGCTAACATCGCAGATGTTTCCAGATCAGCAAAAAAATAAGCAGGATTGCTTAACATATAAAACACTTTTAGGGAAATTTCAATCTAACAGCCCATGTTCTGTCCCATGGATCTGACACTTTTAAATACCACTTAAGTTTTGGCGATTTTAACACTTTGATGCTGCCTTCAGGAATGTAGCAATTTGTTGTTCTTGTGTAAAAGCATTGTTAAAGGGATACTATAATCACCAAAATGTCTACATCTTAAAGAGTTACTCCAACCCTTTTTGGCACTACAATTTTATTTGATTTGTAATGTTCTATCTGGCATTTTTTAAAGGTCATCCTCTCTAAAACTTGTAAGAAAATTTGAAAACTTACCTGGAATCCAATACAGGGGGGACCATTTACTGTCTCAGAGTGTATACCACCTCTGAGCCTGGGAGGGGAGGAAGGGAGGGATTGGAGAGCTCCACATTGAGTTGTCCTAAAATGGCTCTTGAACAATTACAATTTATTTACAACAAACTAGGGGGAAAGTCCTCAGGCCAAACAGGGACCAAGAATTGTACATACTTTGTTTCTATAGTTTTTTTTTTATATAACAACCCAACACATTTACTATCTATATCTTGCTCCACTGAGGGTAAGAAGAAAGGTCAGTTTAGGTGGTACCCGATTTAACTCAATAACCATCACATATGTCTCCCATTTTTAACATTAGCTATCTAATAACCCAACAGCTAGTGAGCCTTATCAGTTCTTTAGGTCTCCTAACTATAACGAAATAATCGGCAATGGAGACACGTGTTTGGTCTGGAAAAGCTAAATCTCATACAAAACACTCAATGTCTCTCTCGAAAATCCCAGAGGCCCATCTAGAAGAGACTTCCCCAGCACCATCCAGTCCAGTTACCTCAGAAACTCTCTTCACACCAGATCGATCCACCCACAATAATTATCTGGCTTCTAAGCTTCTGTGATAAAGAAATCATTCTTAAAACATATAGAGGAACAAATTAATTTATCCTCATCTTTCAAGACTATTCATCACAAGTGGTGGCTAAATGGCACACATTTTCACTGGAAGAGAAGATCAAATTCCAACATATAAAAATCCAAAATATAGTGCTCTCTATCTGTCAGATACTGCTGACTACGTTTGACTGGAAAAATCTGAAAGTGGGGATTGTATGACTGTATGCTGATCTGTTGGAACTATTCAAGGCTCTGAAACATGTAAGTGCATGACCGGTGTATAGTCGCCATATGGGCAGTCGGACTCCAGGACAACCCTCCCACATACCCAACCCAATAACTCACTGACACAAAGGTATATGGGAAAATTTGTCCACAGCTTTATTTAACCAATCTTGAATAATAATAATAATTTATTAAGCAATAATAATTTTAACAATAAACATGGGTCATTGCCCCCATACTCCGCCCTCGTAACCGAATCCTTCTGTTAATATAACAGGCAATGACCCCCATATAAATAACATATATACATATACATATAACATATAACATACGTATCAACATATTCCAACATACCAACTTAAAGTGCCAAACATAAATTAACCATGGCAGGGGTATACCCGGATACCCCTGCCCCACCAGATTCTGAGCCACCGACAGGACTCGGAACCTACCAACCACCAATGACCACAGTTTTACGTCTCCATGACGTTCATCCTAGGGAGCCTATTTCTTCTCCTTCAGCTCCCTATCCCGCCGCTGTGAAAAAACGGGATAACCCAAGTCCGAACCAAATTCAGGGAGGGTGGGCGGGACAAACTCAGCAAGGTAGTAATTAAAAGTGAAGGCTTTAAAATGGCTGCCTATTTAAATAGCCAAGCCTACTTACCCATAACTCCCTACTTCCTTCCCTCCTCCTATGCCCGCCTCCTAACCCCTGTCAAGGCCTTTTTTCGCTTAGCTGCGCTTTGGCTACATGGGGCTACATGACCGGTGTATAGTCGCCATATGGGCAGTCGGACTCCAGGACAACCCTCCCACATACCCAACCCAATAACTCACTGACACAAAGGTATATGGGAAAATTTGTCCACAGCTTTATTTAACCAATCTTGAATAATAATAATTTATTAAGCAATAATAATTTTAACAATAAACATGGGTCATTGCCCCCATACTCCGCCCTCGTAACCGAATCCTTCTGTTAATATAACAGGCAATGACCCCCATATAAATAACATATATACATATACATATAACATATAACATACGTATCAACATATTCCAACATACCAACTTAAAGTGCCAAACATAAATTAACCATGGCAGGGGTATACCCGGATACCCCTGCCCCACCAGATTCTGAGCCACCGACAGGACTCGGAACCTACCAACCACCAATGACCACAGTTTTACGTCTCCATGACGTTCATCCTAGGGAGCCTATTTCTTCTCCTTCAGCTCCCTATCCCGCCACAAGCTCAGACCTTGACTCCTTAAGCTGTCTGAGCTCCGCCACCCCGAAGAAAAAGAGCCTTAGTTATGCCCTCCTGCCAGCCCAGGGTCAACAGATCCCAACCAACTGCCGAGAGATGAACTCCATCCGAGCGGTAGTACCCCGGCAAACCACCTTCCAACTCGCTGTGTCGAACTACCACACCCCCTAGCTTCCGCACGAAGCTTGCCATCAAGCTATTCACTTTCTTCCTACATCTGTCAATAGCCTCCGGGTCCCTAGCATGCCGCCACCGCTTCCTAGGGATAATCTCCGACCAGACCAACATCACCCCCGGAAGTAGGTCCCTTAAACCGTTAAGGTCCTGCTTCATCCACTTCACTAGCCGCCGCTGCGGAGTGAGGCCCAAGTCGTTGCCCCCCGCATGGAGCACCAGCAGGTCCGGCCGTTGCCCGCCTGCTACCATCCGGAACACCCTTTCGCAGACCTCCCCCCAACAAAAACCCCTGTACCCGAACCACTGTACTGCCAACTGGTCCCGATGAAAGCCCAGCTGGTGGCCCTGAGCTCGAGCTGCAGCCCTCCTTTCGGCCCAGAAGACAAATGAATGGCCCACGATCCATGCGACACGGCCTGGGGGAGAGAAGGAAAACAGATCATAACAGCCCCTTATGCACCCAGCCCCCGGGGATCCCCCCAAAGGCCCTTCCCCATCTTACTCCAATAAACCCAAACGCACATATGAACGGAACCGTACCGACTCCCATCTCCCAATCCGTTTCACTATGTCATCCCCCAGACCCAACCGAGCTGCCTCCGTAGCCGCCCCAATACGAAAGGAGTGTGTACCAAAAGTATCCACCCTCAGTCCTAGCTTTCCCAGTCCAGACCGAAAAACCTTGGTGAACTGGAACCGGGAGAGGGAAGACCCGTCCGCGTGTACCAGCAGCGATCCTCCAACCCCCGGCCTCCGTGCCATGTACCCCGCCACCGCGGCCACTGGGCACAAAGCGGAGCCCGGCAGGGCCCGCAGCGTCACATCTCGGCCCTTGCCTAACATGTCCGTCTTGGATCTTGCCAGGTGTACAACCACCTTCCCTTCCAGCACTCGGACCCCCGACACCTGTACCCCTCCTGCCGCAGTCCTCGTGGCACTGACCAACTCCCCTACCCGAAAGGCTCCAAAGAAGGCCAACAGAAACGCCGCCTGAAACAACGATGCTTCGAACCTGTCGAAACATATAGTAGGCAATAAACCGACCAGGTCACTCAACACTCGCACCGATACTGGGCGCCGAGTGTCAGGCCGTCTGCGGCCCCGCCGGTACCCCTTCAGTGCCTGCCTTATGACAAAGGTCTTAGTAAGGTCCTCTTCCCCATGTAGCTTGAACCAGAAAGCCATCGCCGCCATGGACCTGTCAACCACCGCCGGGGATGCCCCCTTCGCCAGAAATTGACAGGTGTACCAGAGGAACGCATCCTTGAGCGATTCCCCCGCCGGCAGGCGGTCCAACCCTCCCCATGACCTTTCCCAGGAGTCCCAGACCTTACTGTAAGCGGCCCATGTGGCCGGCGCCAGCGAAGCCTTCACCAGTCCCCCAAGCAGGTCGCCCCGAGCCGCCAAATCTCGTCTGGGCAAGCCTGCCCCACTTCTTGGGCTTCCGGCGCCACCGTCCGGAATCGTGACCACTGAAAACGAGACAGGGCGTCAGCTACATCATTCATGAACCCAGGCACATGGCGTGCACGAAAAACAACATTTAGCGACATGCACAACAGAACAAAATGACGTAGCAACCTAACCACGGGTTTCGATGCCGCTGATTGGTTATTCACAGCGTGCACCACGGCCATATTGTCCGAGAAAAAGACCACCTTCCGGTCCCGCAGCCTATCCCCCCACAGGGCCAACGCTACGACCAGCGGGAACAGCTCCAAGAAAGCCAAGTTCCGCATGAGGGGGCTCAGTCGCCACTCCCTCGGCCATCGCTCCGCACACCAACGTCCCCCAAAATAAGCCCCGAAGCCCACGCTACCAGACGCGTCTGTGAACAGCTCCAGTTCCGCAGCCGACACGCCCTCCTGTCTAAAAATCACCGTCCCATTGAACTCCCGCAAAAAGGTCTCCCATACAGCCAAGTCGGCCCTCATGGCCGACGACACCCGAATGAAGTGACGCGGGGATCGCACCCCTGCCGTCGCTGCCGACAGGCTCCGGCTGAACACCCTACCCATTGGGATCACCCGGCATGCAAAATTCAGCATCCCGATCAGCATCCCGATCAACGACTGCAGCTGCCGCAACGTAACCTTACGGGCTTGAGCCGCCGTCGTCACCTCCTCCTTCAGCCGCCGCAACTTCTCCAGCGGCAGCCGACACTCCCCTTGCAACGTATCTATCTCCAACCCCAGAAAACTAAGGCACTGAGCCGGCCCTTCTGTCTTGTCCGCCGCCAGCGGGACCCCGAAATGGCCAGCCACCCACTCGACCGTTCTCAGCAAGTGTAGGCAGGCGGGGGAGCCCGCCGGTCCTACGCAGAGAAAATCGTCCAGGTAGTGTACCACAGCCCCACTCCCCGCCTCAACTTTGACCACCCATTCAAGAAAAGTACTAAACTTCTCAAAGTAGGCGCAGGAGATAGCACAACCCATTGGAAGGCACAAATCCACAAAGTACCCCCCGTCGAAGAAACACCCCAGCAAGTGATGACACGCTGGGTGGACCGGAAGCAGCCGAAACGCTGCTTCAATATCCACCTTAGCCAACAGTGCTCCGCGCCCGGCCTTCCTTACCAGCTCGACCGCCCTGTCGAATGATGCGTATGAGACCGAGCACAAGTCCTTGTCAATATCATCATTCACCGACTCTCCTTCCGGGTAGGAGAGGTGGTGAATGAGCCTGAATTTGCCCGGTTCCTTCTTGGGAACCACCCCGAGTGGGGAAACCCGCAGACCCTCCAATGGAGGAGCCGGGAACGGCCCTGCCATCCTCCCCAATTTGACTTCCTTGCCCAGTTTTTCCCGCACCACACCCGGGAACTCAGCCACCGATTTAAGGTTGCGCCGAACCCCAGTCCCCCCCCGGTTCCGGAAAGGGATAAAGAACCCCTGACCAAACCCCACCCGGAGCGCCACGGCATCTGCCTTATTACCGTAGCGGCTTAGCCACGGCTCCATCGCGTCTAGCCTCACCGGGGTTAGGCCCCGGGGCAAGCGAAACTCCCCCTCCCCCCCCAGCCGAGGTAGGGACCCCGGTGTGCCCCGACTTCCCTTTTTTGAAGCACCGGTTGAGCCCATGCGCGCCTCCGCAGCCCGAACACTCGTGCTTAAAGCGACAGGCGTTTCCCCATTTGCACTGGCCCTCGTTAAAGAGCCAGCAGAAGCCCTTTTGCATGGCGGCCGACGAGGCGGACTGCCCCTTTGCGCCGGCCGTGGGCTGAAATGGCTGCGCTTTTTGCGCCATCATCAGCTTCATCCAGAGAGGCAGGTCCATTTGATCCCACCGCATACCCGGATTAGCCGCCAAACGCTGCCGGAATTGCTCGTCGTACCGCCACCATGCCAGTCCGCCATAGGTGCGATACGCCTCCCAAATGCCATCCAAATAACAAAACAGAGAGGAGCACAGGCCCGGCGATTTCTCGCCCAGAACACTGGCCAACACGCAAAAGGCCCTCAGCCAGTTACCGAAAGACTTGGGAATCTTACGATACCGCTTCTTCTTCTCTTCCTCCTCCTTCTTCTCATCTTTTTTATCGTCCTCTTTGAGATCAATAAAATCCTCCAAAGGGAGAAGAGAAAAGATCTCGCAGAAGTCACCCTTCCAGATTTTTTCCTTCACCTCCTGTTTGAGGTGGACCCCCAGCGGACCCGCAAACGACACATATGCGTGTTGCCTGGCCGCATCAGGAACCACCCCCCCCGTCAACTCAGCCCGCTCGCTCGTCGCCTCCGCCCCAGTAACCGTCACTGCAGTGTCCCCACCCGAACTCTGTTCCGCGGAGGGAACCTCGCTCGGGCCCGCCACCCCGGCCCCCTGAGCCCAAACCTGCCCCACACCGCCCTTTGTGGCACCCCCCGCTCCCAGTGAGTGGAGAAGTGCTTGAAGTGTATGAACCAATGCACTGGAGTGCAGAGAAGCAGAGGACTCACCGGCCAAGCCCCTCGACCCCGAAGCTCCTGGGGCTGCGTTGTGTACTGTCCCCTGACCAGGATGAGCGACATCCGTTAACGATCCTCCAACCGGGGAGCCAACCCGGTGCCCGGCCACATCAGATGCGGAGCGGCTCCGAGATCTGTAACGAGGAGAAGAAGTCCTGGGCAGAGCATACTGGTCATGAGCAGCCCCCCCGTCCCGACCTTGAGAGCGCCCGCTGGACACCAGAGCCTCCCGTCGCGCAACCACTCCTTTTCGCCCACCCAAGGCCCGATCGGCCCTGCCTCTGGGACTACGACTCCTCCCGTTTCTACCAGAGGCCCGCCCCCGTGTAACCAGCCTGGGGGCCATGACACTCTCCCCCCCTGAGCTACTAGATGAGGACCTAACACGCCGAGCCCTTCCCTTAAACCCCCCGGACCCCCGGGCCCTAACCGGTGACGGGCTGCTATCACCTGACCCCAAACCTGAACCCCCCCCAGAACTACGCCCACCTATCTGCTCACCAGCGCAGGGAAATCCCCACCCCCCACCCCGGCGGGCCCCCCGACTAGAAGCACCCCCTCCCCTCGGTACCTCCAGCCGGTCCCCAGACCCCGCACCCCTAACCTGTCCTGAACGCCCTGCGCACCTCGACCTCCTGCCCCCCCCTGATGGCAAACTTCCCCCTGCCGAACCCCCTGGCCCTTCCACCCTCCCGGCTACTGGCCCTCGCTCCAAGCTCACTACCCTGGAACTACCCTGCGCACCCTCCCCCCTAGACCTCCCTGCCCCCGCTCTAGAAGGCACCTGACCCCTCTCCACGTCCCCCCCAGGTCTCTGAACCCTGTGCCCAGTCCTCCTGCGCTGATTCGCGCCAAGGGGGTCCCGGCCGGAACCCCCTGCACTTGCCTGTTCCAGGGGCGGTCCGCGAGCTCCTTCCGCACCGGCCCCGCCAGTCCCCGCCATGGGTGTAGCAGATGCCCTCCCGGGCTGCAATCCCGCGTCCTCACCGGTTCCAGGGGGCCGCCCGATGTCTCCCGCGGCCCCCGCTCCAGGCGCAGCCCTCCCCGCACTGGGAGCTGCACCGTCCGACTCCCGGGTAGCCTCCCGCCGGCTACCGCTTCTCCGACGTCCCGGTAACGCGCCGGGAGGCGGAGCCTCAACCATGCGGCTACCGGGTCCGTTTCGGCCTGGTCCCGCCGCCGCCCGGCCGCTGGAACCGTCTCCACCGGACTCCGCGCCTGGGCTCAGCCGTCTCGGCGGCCTCCGAGCCCGCACAGGCCGACCTCCGCCGCCCTCATGATCCGCAGCACCCGCCAGGGCTGGTCCAAGTTGCGCCCGCAGCCAGTCCACGCCACGTCCTTGAGCCGCCAACCGGATCCGCTCCAACAGCTCCTCCATGTTATCCTTCGACCCTGCAGAAGGAGAGAAAAACAAAGACCCCACCAAACCAAATCTGTGGACACAGGAGTGCACACAAACTCAGCAAGGTAGTAATTAAAAGTGAAGGCTTTAAAATGGCTGCCTATTTAAATAGCCAAGCCTACTTACCCATAACTCCCTACTTCCTTCCCTCCTCCTATGCCCGCCTCCTAACCCCTGTCAAGGCCTTTTTTCGCTTAGCTGCGCTTTGGCTACATGGGGCTACATAAACTATATACTTGCATTATTATTCAGAACTGCTATACATGTTACCCTATATATTGTTCATGTGTTCTGCTCTGTGTTTCATGTCTTGGTGAGGACTTATAACGAGTGCAAGAAGAAAGGGCAGGACAGGACAGGACTGTACATGAACTGGGAATACGAGACAAATAAAAGGAGACACGAGATGCAAGGCAAAACAAGAGGAGAAATAACTAAATACTATATATGTAATAAACATTGTGTCAAGATTACAAATTGATCCAACACGCAGTACTGTGTCACACCTAGGTCTAAGGATAACGTATAACCGGACCTTAGAATGGCCGGACTTTACGTCTCCAAGAATAGTCAAAATACTTGCCGACACAGAATCAGACACAAAGATGAGGGAAAGCCAAAAGTCAAGGATACCAGATATCAGGAAAGTCAAAACAAAGCCAAAGTCAAATACCAGAAAATCAAGATCAGGAACGCACTCTCGGATAACCATAGGCATGAAACCACGACAGGCAATGAGCAAGAGGAGAATTGGGTTTAAATACCCCTCCTGTGGATCCGATTGGCTGTAACCGACCTTTGACCCCAAAGGCAATTACCAGGTTTCCATGTGCATGATTTCTGCTCAGCACAAACCCTCCTGTGGATTTGATTGGCCATGACTGGCCTTTGACCTCAAAAGTAATTACCATGTTTCCATGTGCATGATTGCTGCTCGGTACAACTTTTCCTGTCAGTACGGTAATGTTGCTCGGCACACCTTTTCCTGTCAGGACAGTAAATGCCATTAACCACATTTTTATGTGCGGATGAATACGTGACACATTGGAGATTTAGACATACATGGCCAGGATGTATGCAGCCACCATTGCGCCAAAGTACTCCAATTACGGTGGGTCCTAACTGCCTAGATATGCATGACTAAATAAACAATAAAACACACACAGTACTTACCTGCAAAGAATGGAGCAGAGGAAATGTGAGCACTTCTAGCAGGAATAGACTGAAACAAAAAAGATTAATGGCAAAGGAATGGGTGAATAACAGAAGCCAAGGACAGAAATATCCGCAGAATGGAACAGGACGTGACATAACTCCCCTCTTAAGGAGCGACCTCTGGGCGCGACTAGCAGCTCTCAAGCAGGAACCAGGAAAAGAGCGAGGATCCAGCGACTAAGTCCTCTTGACTTACTAAAGGCAAGGAACCTCCATCTCTAGCCTTGATAACCTGGAGTGGAGTTCACGGCTCACAATACCTTCTTGAACAACTCCAAATCCTTCGGAGAGGTCTCCAGCAAAGGAACCATCAGCCAGGAAAGAAGGTCCACTCTAGAACAGGAGCATTGCCACAAAACAGAATCTGGAATAGGAACCAGGCACTAAGCATCACAAGAGGACAGCTGATGAGAAACACCGAACCGCTTAGCAGATAAACCTCCTCCAGGACCAGTTTCAGACAAACTGAACAGAAATTAGGAAGTCATCTACAGCAGACAGGTCCAGATATAGGATCTCCTGAGTGCAAAATTCCCAGGCAGGACAGGATACAAACAGAGCAGGTCAGGAAAGCTGCAGAGTCCAGTCCACAAACTCCTTGTTTGCCTACGGCCATATGTCAGGGGTCCCGGTCTTCGGACCTCAACCTGTGACATATAGGTACTGGGAGCTCTGCCATCAGGGCGCAGTTATGTGATCAGCTCTCCCTATAAATACCCAAGCACTGCACTTGGTCAGTGCTTGGTTGTTCCGGTGCTTGTCCCAGTCTCCTGGTTCTGATTCTTGTTCTGGTTCCTGACCACACTTCTTTTCTCAGACCATTGACCTCTGGCATCCTTCTTCCAATTTGTGGATTTCCTGGCTTATGACCTATGGCTTGACTCTTGACTTCGCTCCTTTGCTGCCAGACCTGACCGCCTGACACCACTTCCTGTCTACTCCTTTCTGGCTCATCGATCTCCCTGGCTCCAGTATCACTCTCAACCTGGGAAGGTCATATATGCAAGGAATTCCTCTCCAAGCTAACCAACCGGTAGGTTGTCACAATACTGTGACTTCAATCAGTTTATTTACAGCCTGGTTTACAGTTATGTGGAACAATCTGGGGGCAGCAATGTCCTAACTCTGAGATCATGTCTGCATATGTCCTCAGATGGGGATTTCAACAGAGTTCTGAAGAAGGCTGATTGAGCCAAAACTTCAGGGTGTGGACAGGGCGGGACTGGCCCACCGGGATACCGGAAAATTTCCCGGTGGGCTGTCAGCACCTGGGGCCAGGCAGACACCTGGGTCTGCTGGCGGCCGCTGGGGGAGCTGTTCTGTCTCTGCTCCCCAGCGCGCAGCTTAATGAGACCGCGGCCGGAATATGATGTCTCATGCAGCAGAGTGCAAGGGCGGGAGAGCAGAGCCAGCGCACCTCCCCCAGCGGCCACCAGACACCAGCACAAGTCCCCCAGCGGCCGCCAGCAAAGACAGCCATCTGCACTGCACGACGCCCTGGCAGGTAGTAGTAATGTTTGTTATGGTCTGTCTGTCTGTGTCATGGTGTGTGTTTGTCTGTTATGATGTGTCTGTCTGTCATGGTGTGTGTGTGTGTCTGTCTGTGTCATGGTGTGTCTGTCTGTTATGATGTGTCTGTCTGTGTCATGGTGTCTGTATGGTGTGTGTCTGTCTGTCCGTCATGGTGTGTGTGTCTGTCTGTCTGTCATGGGGGGTGTGTCTGTCTGTCATGGGGTGTGTGTCTGTCCGTCATGGGGCGTGTCTGTCTGTCTGTGTCATGGGGTGTGTCTGTCTGTGTCATGGGGTGTGTGTCTGTGTCATGGGATGTGTGTCTGTCTGTGTCATGGGGTGTGTGTCTGTCTGTGTCATGGGGTGTATGTCATGGTATATGTGTGTGTGTCAAGGTGTGTGTGTCTGTCTGCATCATGGTGTGTGTGTGGGTCTGTCTGTCTGTGTCATGGTGTGTGTGTGTGTCTGTCTGTGTCATGGTGTGCGTGTGGGTCTGTCTGTGTCATGGTCTGTCATAGTGTGTATCTGTCATGGTATATGTGTGTTTCTGGGTCTGTCATGGTGTATATGAATGTTTAAAAATAGTGTTTTTGCTCACCTTTTTTTTCCCCACGCAGCGTGCTGGTCTCCCCTCGACTGGCCCTGCCTCTATGGCTAAGATCATCAAGCTTGATGATCTCAGCCAATCCAATGCTTTGCCATAGGATTGGCTGCAAAATGCTACACCAATCAGCATCTCCTCATAGAGATGCATTGAATCAATGTATCTCTATGGGGAACGTTCAGCGCCTCCAGAGTGTGGAGGCCCTGAATGTAGGTGCACTGACACAGGAAGCACCTCTAGTGACCGTCTAAATGACTGTCATTAGCGGTATCACTTTGAAGTGATGTAAACACTGCCTTTTCTCTGAAAAGTCAGTGTTTACGTTGAAAAGCCTGTAGGGACATGCTATAGACACCAGAACCACTACATTAAGCTGTGTGTGTGTGTGTGTGTATGTGTGTGTGTGCCTGCTAGTGAGTGAGCTTGTGTTTTTATGTCAATGAGCTGATGTATATCAGTGAGATTGTTGGTCTATGAGGTTGTGTTTCGATGAGCTTGTGTGTGTCATTGAGATGTCAGTGTCTGCATGTGAGTATGCTTACTGTATAATTAAACGTTTTACTCTGAAAGGACCAATATTTTATATTAGAAAAAGCAATATATATAATATATATATATATATATATTACTCAATCATCTGTCATCTGGGGTGGTAAGACATAGCCTTACATATTACATGCGACAATATATGGCGCAGTGACTTATGGGGCTGGCATAACTTTTTTTTCCAGGGCTGCTTTGTATCCCCAGTCCGGCCCTGGGTGTGGAGCCTACTGTCACTGCACGGTGTTATGTGAAGATCATATATATAGACTGATTTACTTCTTTACTTGTTTAAGTAAAGATACTTTTTGTAATGACAAGCTCTTCTTTTGCATATATTTTCTTCTGTACACATTTTGCTAAGTATTTACTTGCATGAGCAACGTTGTGTTTTGCCGTAAGGTATACTGATTTACTATGTGGTTATTTTCTGTGTGTTCAATAAATATTTTGCTTTCATTTAATAAAGAAAATATATTGTACTTTATTGGTGTGCAGCAAGATGTATTCATTCTCTTGGTTTACTTGCCGGTGTGGAGAACCGGTCTTTTTTGCCGCACCCTATACTACATAATTTTACATGAAGGGTCTGTGTTATATGGTCAAGTGTATTTTTAATTATTCGATCTTAGCAGAGTTGCAAGGTGGAGGAGAAAGAGGCTGTTCAAGTAGTCTGTAAACACTGCATGCACAACCTGAAAGGAAGTAAAAAGAGGTCAATACAAAATTCTCCTTTGTTGTGTGATTTCTTTTTTCCAAGTAGACAGAATTGTAAGCTGCTCTGCTCCGGGAGACAAGGTGCAGTGATCTCTGCACCAATGTTGTTATGGTGCTTAGAGAGATCCTATTATTCTAAGTGACGTGGGTCACTTCCTCCTCTATAGGGCATAGACTAAACTAAATAATTAAAGCAGTTAAAGTGAATAGTCTCAAATCAGTCTGAGAACCTGGCAAGCGAGGTGTTAAGACTGCAGTGCCCACATAATGCCCACAGCAATATTCCTTCTGCTCATTACAGAGCTACCCGCTCACCATAGATTAATTTATTAGCAGTCACAGGAGAGATATTAAGCAGCACAGAAAGTGCTGGCATTTTTCATGATTTATTGAAATTAAACAGTGAATATTTCCCCTTCCCTGCCTCCATTTACAGAATAATATACAGTGCCCACAGCCCGCAGCATCTTCCTCTCACTTAATTATAAAAGCAAAGACGCTGAATTAGCAACATTGGATTTTTAACTCCTAACTTTCAGCATCTTGGCTACCAATATTAATGGTTATTAACCTATTCAAAGCCAATGTTGCCAGCAAAGTGAGTAAGCAGAATACATTATGAAGAAGGGGAACACAGGTTTGTTCTCAGTATTTTCAAGTAAGTGTTTATACCGCCAAACATTTCTAATGGACAAAGAGTGACACTTTAGTTTTAGGGGATGAGTTTGGGAAATTGTAAAGAAACACTATAGTGTTAGGAATACCAAGCTGTACTCCTGACACAAAAGTGTCTTTCTGACTTGGTGGCTCCCCAGCCATGTAAAAACCCATTAAACACTTACCTGATTCTAAGGTCTGTCTTCTACTCCTCCAACATCGACCAATGTCTGGTAGGCTGTTACTAGAGGCAGGAATAAGAGGAAAGGGACACTGCACCCAGACTATTATAATGAGATGAGGTGGTCTTGGTGCCTATAGTGCCCCTTTATATGACCAATCCTGGTGGGGTGCACGGTGTGCACCGCTTGCAAGTGGCATGAGGTGGGGCGCCGCAAAAAACAAGCAGATGGAGTGTCAGAGGAGGCCCAAGAGGTGGTCAGCGGGCCACCTAAGGTTGCCCCCGGAATGGTACTTACTCAGTTAAGGCAGAGGAGGCACCTGCTTTCCTCACACTGCAGCTGCCTACTCTGCTGAAATTTACCAGGCTGGGGGGAGAGGAAGCAGGAGGCATGCGGCGGTGAGGATGCGCAGTCTGTTTTTCCTGCTCCTCACTGGTCCCTCACGCGCCCTCTGTGGTGATGCTGGGCACCAGAATATGATGGCATTCTGGCTTGGCATCACTAAATTGCGTGAGGGAGCAGTGAGAAGCAGGAAGGGAGACCTCAAGGGAGAAGATCCCCACTGGACCCCAGTGAGATAAGTGAGATTGTGTGTCTGTCATTGAGAGTGTATAGCAGTGAGTGTGACATTTGCCAAGTCCAGACATGCATGATTGTATGGCAATAGTTAACGAGATGACTACGCCTTGGGGCGCCAAAAAATGTTTTTGCGCCCAAGCATCTGTGACCCTAGGATCAACCCTGCTAATAACAATTTAAAGATAAAATATAATTAACAACAGAATGATTTCTAAACACGTTTTTTTGTAATTTAGAGACATATTACTGGGAGTATTATAACAATGTAGCTCTAGTATACACTCAGACACAGCAGTTTTATGGAGTTCCTAGAAAATAGGGGCAGAGAGATTTGGGCCCAAAATAGGGACTGTCCCTCCCAAATAGGGACAACTGAGGGGATGTTACATAATGAAATAGTAATCAACTGTACGTTGAAAAATGACCAAAGTCCATTGCATGCAATGCTTGTTTATTGCAATGGATTACACTTTCCTCCTACACTGAGTTAAATCCAGCATGGGATACAACTGTCAGTGGTGCTGTCGTATAAGCTGTTTAAATTCATTGACCTGTGAAGCCCACCACTGGGATCCTGAGAACTCTCTGCATTTTGCTCAGATGATTGGAGTTTGACACTTGATGGTATGTTTTTCTCCTGGCCGAGAGCTGAATCATTCAATTTAGACTTTGATTTAATATTTTTGGTAAGATTTTAAAATGATCACAATCTGAGTTTTGAAAAAAACTTTTCAAAAGATTTATCTACTAAATTCCATAGACGTTAATAATTTAGTAGAAATATTACGGCTTCAGTTAAATATCGAGGCCTCAGTCCATTCCTTGCTTAGACCCTAATATGGAAAATGGCTTCCATATACTTTCTGATTAAATACACCATTTTGGTGTTTACTGAGCACTTTTGTGAATAAATAATTTTCCAGGACTGTGTTTCTGACACAACAGGGATGGGGATATATTTGGGTCACTTATTCACTATCCTAAGAATTGCTGAGCATTTTTAAAGACATTTAAAAATTTTGGCAAAATATAACTCATCTCTTCTAGCTGAAAATGTACATTTTTTTTTATCAATACTTGCTATTAGGATGCTGCCACAGCAGGCAGAGGCAATTCACTCACTGAACTATCATTGTCCACCCCACAACCACCCCTCTTTAACCATTTAACCTACAGCATGATTCTGGCTCTGTTGGGCTGATAGATAAACCAAACAGTGGTTGAAAGATAGGGTGGCTTTCAAATCCTACCTTGGTAGAATAGTGGGAGCTGTCCCCTCAGGTAAGGTGACAAAGTTTCACCCCCTTAAAGGGAATTTTACGTTTCCAAGAAATAATAGTAATCGAAAATTATAGAATTTTCTATTTTTTTCCCTACAGTCATGAAAATCCCTCCATTTCTCAAAATCCTTTTGTGCATCCCAAGTACAGGTGTTTTGTAAATTGATACCACCTAGAAAATAACATGGCTGGAACGTGCTCTCGCAGGCACAGATACAAATACGAGGACCTGATATGTTCTTTTTTGATTCTGCCGTTGAGGGATTTGATGCTTCTGCTTTCGAAAGCACCTGAACAAACAGAGTGTGGGGTTTGTGCCCACCTCAGTGGACGGCTCATTAAGGTATCTGCTTGTCTTCCGGCCTACTTCACAGTGCTCCGTGCCTCTCTTCTTTCCAGGCTCATTCTAATAATGAAGGTCGGATTGTGGCTTCAAAAAGTCATCAATGGCTGACATGGCATTTCCAGGTGAAGTTAACCCTCTCCCAGCCAACTTATTATTCACAAGCAGGACTCCAACATGTGCTATATGTGTTTTGTGAATATTTGTAAAAGATAAGATACCAAAATGTACATATATTCCATAGAAGAGATTTACAAACCAGAGTGAATGGGACACTTTTCTAGGAACATACAAGACATTTTGTAAGATTGATTGTAATGAAGTACAATATCTATCCATCTGTCTGCCTATCACTTAAACTACCCCATCCTTTGATTTGGAGTAATTAATCTGTTGGTTTGCCTGGGATATGGTAAGAGTTGTAGTCTAGCAGAAGCTGGCAGGCTTATTAAACCTTCAAGGCCTTAATATTGCAATAATTTCAATTAGTAGATAATAAGAGGTATGAGCCAGCAGGCGGATAGGATGCAGTGAGGGCTCTTGCAGAGGTGAGATGGATCGAAAGCTCTCAGCGTGTGAATCCTGCACATCTAGTCTCATTTATGTCATTATGCAGACAATACAGAGAGGCTGGAGGGGGCACAGACACTACATAATACAGATTTAGTTTCTGTCTCTGTTTATCAGGAGTGATAGGTTTCTTCTACTGAAGTCAAGGACGACTTGTCCATTTTGAATGAGCCAAGGTAACCTTAAAAGTCCTCAACCATCTGCAACCTGCCTGAGTGTGCTGAGAGTCCTGGTTTGGAACAGATGAGAGCGTTATAAGGATACAGTGTGATGTAGTAGATTGGACTGTTTTTACATTAGCAGTTAGCTGAGATTTAAGCAATGTCTGATAACAGGGCCAGATGTAAGTGAGATTCCAAATGGTTCTTACTGCCATATGAGGGACAGATTACTCAGCATAGTCTGGGTAATTAAAGGATTGTTATCTGGTCTGCCACTGCAGAGAACAGATGAAAACCTATAAAAGTGACATCTACATCAGTAGATTCATTTGTGCTGCAAGAAGCAAACTGTGTACCCGCCCCCACACTATGCACCTTTTTAAAATTACTTTATTTTATTAGCTTTATAAGGAGTATGTTTACAGACAAACAGAACATCAGGGATAAAACAAACATTCTACCTTTCTACAGTACACTGTATGTGGGCAACCCTGAGAGGTGCTGGTCAATATGACTGCTGATCAGTATACCCGTTGTTGGCAGAGTGTGTTCCTTGGCACCTTACTAGTGATGATGTCGATTACATCATTGGCACCACTCTTGCCATCTCCCTTCTCTTACATCCCATTATTGGTTGGTAGGTTGGTAGGTAGGTAGCCAAAAAAATAGCTATGGGCTATTGGGACCGCAATCATTCTCCAGCCCTGCTGTATTAGGGAATAGGCTTAATTGGCTATTATGACCTAAAATTTGCAAGCCTCCTGTCAATTCATTGTAAATACTAGTGTAGGCAATAATAATAGCAGTTGCCATACAGAATAATTCAAGTGACTCTGTCACCTCAAACTTATCTTTCTCCTATTGTTTTCTCTTATCTTCCTGTTTCTCAGTCTGTCCTTCTTTTCTTCATTTCTGATCTATCTCTCTTTTAAAACATAAGACAAAGTAGTCCCTATTTTGTCTTATGTATTATTCCTACGTTTGACAATTGTGACAAAAGGGTGGATCTTAAGGCAACTTTCCCACAATACACACCTCTATCCTCTCCTTTTTCAATTGCCTCGTGAGATTTCTGAGCGCTGCATATAACCAGTTTAATTTTCATCACTCGTCTTCAAAGTGCTCCCCAGTTGCAAACTGTGGGCAAGAGCAGGCAGTAACCTTATGTCACTGCTAGCCATTAGAAGATGATGCCATTGGGAATGAGGAAGATTGGCGAAGAAAGCAAAATTTAAGGTAAATGGGGGTGAATAGAGAGCAAATATTCACGGATTGGGGATACTGAGGGGTTAAGGAAATGAGGACAGAGCTGCTTTAAGGGTGCAGAACTCTCTTTACCTAATTTACTGACCTGTCTAACTGGATTTCTAACATGCGTTACATTTTGTATCACACATTGCATGTACTGCAGATCAATAAATTGTGTCTGTTACTTATCAATGTCACGTGGAGATCTACTGATTTCTCTAGTCCTGTATCAATTTATCAATTTACAGAGCTGAGTATTAGCACCTGGGTAATCACAGTGAGATTTACTATTTTTACAAAACCAAAATAAATTACTTTTCAGGTGCTCTTACCTGGCTGTATATATATATATATATAAATAAATATAAAGTATAAAAAAATTAAGGTAAAGCACTATTTTATCTTAAATCCTTTATTGTTCATACCTTCCTCACATCACAGCAGTGATTAGCTTCATTGTATTCCATTGATTTATAAAAAGATAGTAGATCTTTGTTTATCTGAACACAATCAATCAGTCTTGATGACGTTGGCAGTAGATATCAATCTAACTGGTGATGGTGCATAATATGTCATTTGGTTATCAATATGTTATAGAGGATGATTGTGTTCACATATTGATTAATTTGCTATTTAGGTGGATAATCAATCTAACGTGAACATTGGCCAGCCTTTACTGTGGCAGGCAGATAATCAATGGGTCTACTATATGTCTATCTAACGTTGGTGGTACTTGGCCATGGTACTTATTTTCAAGTTGACCGTAAGCATTTTATGAGTTGCTGATTTGCTAAAAATAGCTTGGTACTTTCAAACGTTCGTTCTTAAAATTGTGTCCACTTCTTTACTTTTCTTGTGCCTCTAGACTAACATAAATATATTAAAGAGCAGCACTGTATTTTCGGATATCAACACAGATCCTAGGATTGCAATGCACACAGTCTACAATGCAATTATTTGCTGTAGAATCGGAGTACAGTTCATTGCTCTTTACATCATGACGTGGGGACTGGTCTCCTCATTATTAGGCTAAAGCTACATCCTCATTACACAGCCCAGCGACAGACAGAGATGAAGTCACAGAATATTGCATTAATAAGGACGTCACCCTAGACTGCTCTCCAGGCTATACTTCTGTGACAGGCAGTGCCTGGGGCTGCTCACTGACTATTAACGCCATATCTGTACTGTGGGCGCAAGGAACCACTAATTTGCCTACAAATGTGTGATAAAAAGCACACAGGAAATAAAAGTCATGCGTGATCTCCTTGGAAATAAAATACATAGATAAAAATGTAGGAGTATACAGTTTAATGTATGCATTATACGGTTTTCATACTTGTACATAGCGGTAATTTTCCGTTCAAACCAAAAAAGTATTTACCAAATTTACATTTTGTACCGAATGTCCAGATATCTGTTCATATAAGCCAAATGTTGTTTATGAAAAACTACTGGGATAAGCCAAAATAGGCCACATAGTGTGTATATATATATATTATTATATGATATTAATATGAGTATTTATAAAAATGTTATTTAAACATTTACTGCTCCTTTTTTTCCCTCTATTGTTCACTTCTCACTACTTGATCTGTGAATAAAATATACATTGATTGACTGTCCCTTAGCCATCAATCATCTTTTTTTCCAATAATAGGAGTAGGTGATGTGTAGAGTCCCACAACGGGAAACCAACATCAGGAGAGCTCCACTGTATAAGAAATGAGGAAGGGAGGCCCTACCTTTAATCAATCTAAGAATAAAATCCTTAGATTGATTAAAGGTAGGGCCACTCTTCCTCATTTCTTATATAGTGGAGCTCTCCTGATGTTGGTTTCCCCTTGTGGGACTCTACACATCACCTACTCCTATTACCTACATATTTTGAAGGTTTACCCCCTCATTGTAGCTCCCTATTAGGTGGTTACAGTGGTGCAGCTCATGAGCCCTTGACTTGTATCCGGACTCCTGACCTGCACTCTGTTTACTTTATTTCTCCATTTTGTGTTTTTTTTCCAATAAAAACCATCCATTTTTATATTTTTAAAACCTTAATTCAGGCGCATCTGATCTTAGACATTGATTCAGCATTTGCCTGCTTTTACGTGGGAATGGAGCTTTTGGGAAAGGTAGTTCATTCGTATAGCTGATCGGTCCAAATTTGGCCAAAACTTTGGACGAAACCAAATGCTTACTTTGGTTTGCCCTGCATTCTCATCAACATTCCCATTGTCCATCCATATGTATTTACTGGCAATCTAGAGAGTGTGAATAATTAAATAGTAATAGGACACATGCCCATCAATAAATACAGAGGGGGGGCGGAGCTCAACCACCAGCCTGAATGGACGCCACGCATGCAAGCTCCTCCAAACGCCAGCGCAAAACCCCTAAAAAACAAAACAAAAAAAAAAACCCAGACGGACCCCAAAACCCGCCAGTCACGTCCCCCAATATCCCCTGAGGCGATAGATGCCTTTTTTTCAACCAAAGGTCCAGCCCGGACGAAAACGGAAAACCGGGGCCTACCCCACGTTGTCCCTGCCAAGCCTGGAAGCACTCCTCCGACAACGGGCGAACGACTATTCTCCCCAGGCCTCACCCCACACGCCAGCGATGGGTCGCCGCTCGCAAAAGACGGCAGCAGTGGAGCATAGAGATATTGGAACGATGTTCCAGAGGCCCATGCAGCCCCAATCCACACCCGCAGAGTCCGCGCGGCAGTCCACTAGTACAAGGCCTGAAGCTCACACTAACCCAAACGAGCAAGCAGGGGCAGAGGGGCCGGCGGACACTCACCTACAGCCATCAGAAGCTCCCACTGACACCACACCAACCAGACAAGACCTAAAGGTACTATTGATGGACTTTCACAAAATACTTGCTGCCGAACTAGCTCCAATTAAAAATAACATAAAGGCCATCACGGACCAGGTACAGGCCTCGGAAAGGGACATAGCAGACGTCCAGACACAGGTACACGAACTCCAGACCTCGGTCCAACAAATATGGTTTCACCTAAGAGCTGTCACCTCACACATCACAGCAATGGAAGACCGCCACCGCCGCACCAATGTAAAGATAAGGGGTGTCCCAACTGCAATTACAGCGGATGAGCTCCCTCATTATGCCAGACGGTTGCTGACTTCCCTCCTGTCCCCTGCGGTAGCCAAAAAAATGAATCTGGAAGAAATCTACCGCCTACCAGGGCCCAAGGGGACATCGACAACGGCACCAAGAGATGTGATACTAAGGTGCGCCACTACACACGATAAAATACTCATAATGTCAGCACTTAAGGGCAAAACTCCCCTGCAGTTCGAGGAAGCCTCCCTGACTTTTTACCAAGATCTCAGTAAAACTACCCTCCTGTGGCGAAAGACGTTCCAACCGGTGACCAGTACACACGCTCACCTCTATGGAAGACACTGTACCATTCCTGACGGCCCTGGGACTGGCACAGCTACCGGACACCACGAGACGGAGAGCCTTCACCTCAACGTCAACCTGAGACCCGGCGCATACAACTTCCTTCATCCCGAGAATGGGGAAGGAACAAGCACCAGCGAGGACCCAACCTAAGACAACAGCCCGGCCAAAGACCAGCCAGCCACACCAGCCGGTCTCTAAGCTCACCTTGGGACTGTCTGCTCAGGACATTACGTATACCCCAATGTTCTCCCAGTTACTCCCCCCCCATACCCTATTCCAAGGACTGTGCAACTGTTTAACCACTCACATAACAGGGGACCAAAGACACGCAGGCAATCACACCTAAGGCTGGGGACACAATCAGCGCTATACCCCCTATAACGGGGAACAACAGCATCCCACCACTTTTACACATGAGGCAATCGCCAAAATTCTCTCACACACCCACCACCCCCCCGCAGCTCCCATGGTCAGGAGCCACTACAAACGAAACAAGGCGTACTTCATATACCCAACACCTCCCCGGGACTCACACAACATAGCCCATACGCCTTGTACCGAAGAGGCTACTTAACACGCTACATCACAAGCTCATAGGCTGAACGAACAAACCATAGGATCCTCTACGAGCAAACACAGCACACCGACTCTCACCCTTAGATCAGCTAGAACACATCACACTCAACCACCTCAGAACAGAGGGACGATACAATAGCGATCAAGGCCCACACAAACATGTTACAAAAAATAAAATAGTGCCAGAATGTGCTATGACCCTGCTAACACACAAATTGTATAAGCTCCTTTTAACGAATGCTGTAATGACCATGCTTTGCACTGAAAAATAAAGAATTTAAAAAATAAATAAATACAGAGTGCTCTGGTACGATGGTGTCAGACAACCTTACATATTGTCAGGATACACTAATATGCCCAACACGCAGAACTTAACAAATAAAAAAAACCCTAAGACTTATTACCAGGCCTTAGAATGTCCAGATTTAACGTATAAAAGGAAAAACACAAGACAGGCTGAGGTCAAGAATACAGATAAGCCAAAGGTTAAGGAATACAGAAGTCAGAATAGTCAGGAGCCAAGTCAAAGGTCAAGGGATACAGATATCAGAATAGTCAGTAAGAAACACACTCTTGGATAACCAGAATGGTAAACCACGACATGGCACAAAAAAGGTTTAACTAGCCTAAGGTGCTCCTTGATTGGCTGCAGGGAAGCATGTGACAGTGAACGCGTGTGTGTGACGTCACACACACGTTCCCAATGGTTAGGCACTAGAAGGGTTAATTATGAACCTTAAAAGGTTCTAACTTGCAGCAGCCGGCGTCTCTAATGTTTACAGACATGGCCGCTGTGTAAGGGGAGGAGTATCTGTCAGTGAGACTGGGGGGCGTCGCAGGAGAAGGTGCGTAATCTGTGGGATTCCCCTTTTGCGATGTGGGAATGCCACCGCAACTATACGCGCCCGCCGGGACCCATACCGCTCTCTGGCAGGAGCGGACCTGGCGGGTGGCGTGACACATATGTTGTTGTCACCCACTCACACCAGAAAGAGGATGTGCAAAGTGACTTTCCCAAACTATTTCCCATGGAATGAAAGAGAACTAGAACAAATTTATCATCTAGCTAAAGGGTGATTTATTCTCAGGGGTAAAATGAGAAGAGCCACCATCAGAAGAGTTAAGTGGTATTCCATAAAAGGGTGATGTCCCGAGAGAGTCACAAGCAACTACTTAAAGGTTGCAACCCTCTAAATTTATAGTGTCTCACAAGAGCCTAAGCAGACAATTTTAGCACATCACAACAAGCACTACTTACTGCCAGGGACTTTGTGGTCTGTGCACTTCACTTCAATATACAGAGAAAAGACAGTAACCTTTTCTGGAAATGGCATCCTTCACATGGACAACTATGGTCTGAGAAAGAAAAGAGAGATTGAGTACAAAAAGGTGATGAGGTGGACAAATGCTGAAAAGGGTATGCACATGGAAGAGCATCAAGTACAAGTGACTTGTGTGAAATATTTTTGAAATTTAAAGGAACACTATAGGGTCAGGAACACAAACGTATATTCCTGACCCTATAGGGTTTAAACTACCATCTAGCCCCAGGCCCCTTCTTGCCTCCCTAAATATAGTAAAATCTTCCTTGTATTCAAGCCTGAAGCTGCTGGCTTTGCCCCTGTTTCCTGTTGACCTGCCCACTTGCCTGCTGACATCAGCAGAAGTGGTAGCCTTATCCAATTACAATGCCCATAGTATTGGCTGAGACTGACAAAGAGGCAGATCAGGGGCAGAGCCAGCACAATTAAAACACAGTCTTGGCCAATCAGCATCTCCTCATAGAGATCAATTGAATCAATGCATCTCTATGAGGAAAGTTCAGTGTCTGCATGCAGAGGGAGGAAACACTGGATGTTTGGATGCATTTTAGGCAGCCATGACCAAGGAAGGATCTCTAACAGCCATCTAAGGAGTGGCCAGTGAAGTTATCACTAGGCTGTAATGTAAACACTGCATTTTCTCTGAAAAGACAGTGTTTACAGCAAAAAGCCTGAAGGTAATAAATCTACTCACCAGAACAAATCCAATAAGCTGTAGTTGTTCTGGTGACTATAGTGTCCATCGAAAGGAACATTATAGTCACCAAAACAACTAGCTTAATGAAGCAGTTTTGGTGTATAGATCATGCCCCTGCAGTCTCACTGATCAATTCTGATCAAGCCATGTAGGCATTAAATCACTTTGTTTATGCAGCCCTTGTCACCCTGCATGTGACCTATATAGCCTTCCTAAGCACTTCCTGCAAAGTGAAATCTAATGTTTACAATTCCTTTATTGCAAATTCAGTTTAATTTAGAACGTCGTATCTCCTGCACTGTTAATAGGTTGCCAGACCTTGCAGGTGCCTCCTGTGTGATTACATTTTAATATACAGAGCAGAGGATAAAAACTTCTAAAGAAGTTAATATCTCATTAAAAAAGAAAAAAGAAATTCATGCAGGCTGTGCAAGGCACAACCAGGGGAGGTGTAGCTAGGGCTACATGGACAGAAACAAAAGTGGTTTAACTCCTAAATTATAGATAATTGAGCAGTGAGATGTTAGATACATGCTCTATACCAGTGGTTCCCAAACATTTTAGCTTCAAGGCGCCCTTACTATTTCAATATTTTTCCAAGGCACCCCAAGTCGAAACTATTTTCTAGGTTGTACAGGGAGTGCAGAATTATTAGGCAAATGAGTATTTTAACCACATCATCCTCTTTATGCATGTTGTCTTACTCCAAGCTGTATAGGCTCGAAAGCCTACTACCAATTAAGCATATTAGGTGATGTGCATCTCTGTAATGAGAAGGGGTGTGGTCTAATGACATCAACACCCTATATCAGGTGTGCATAATTATTAGGCAACTTCCTTTCCTTTGGCAAAATGGGTTAAAAGAAGGACTTGACAGGCTCAGAAAAGTCAAAAATAGTGAGATATCTTGCAGAGGGATGCAGCACTCTTAAAATTGCAAAGCTTCTGAAGCGTGATCATCGAACAATCAAGCGTTTCATTCAAAATAGTCAACAGGGTCGCAAGAAGCGTGTGGAAAAACCAAGGCGCAAAATAACTGCCCATGAACTGAGAAAAGTCAAGCGTGCAGCTGCCACGATGCCACTTGCCACCAGTTTGGCCATATTTCAGAGCTGCAACATCACTGGAGTGCCCAAAAGCACAAGGTGTGCAATACTCAGAGACATGGCCAAGGTAAGAAAGGCTGAAAGACGACCACCACTGAACAAGACACACAAGCTGAAACGTCAAGACTGGGCCAAGAAATATCTCAAGACTGATTTTTCTAAGGTTTTATGGACTGATGAAATGAGAGTGAGTCTTGATGGGCCAGATGGATGGGCCCGTGGCTGGATTGGTAAAGGGCAGAGAGCTCCAGTCCGACTCAGACGCCAGCAAGGTGGAGGTGGAGTACTGGTTTGGGCTGGTATCATCAAAGATGAGCTTGTGGGGCCTTTTCGGGTTGAGGATGGAGTCAAGCTCAACTCCCAGTCCTACTGCCAGTTCCTGGAAGACACCTTCTTCAAGCAGTGGTACAGGAAGAAGTCTGCATCCTTCAAGAAAAACATGATTTTCATGCAGGACAATGCTCCATCACACGCGTCCAAGTACTCCACAGCGTGGCTGGCAAGAAAGGGTATAAAAGAAGAAAATCTAATGACATGGCCTCCTTGTTCACCTGATCTGAACCCCATTGAGAACCTGTGGTCCATCATCAAATGTGAGATTTACAAGGAGGGAAAACAGTACACCTCTCTGAACAGTGTCTGGGAGGTTGTGGTTGCTGCTGCACGCAATGTTGATGGTGAACAGATCAAAACACTGACAGAATCCATGGATGGCAGGCTTTTGAGTGTCCTTGCAAAGAAAGGTGGCTATATTGGTCACTGATTTGTTTTTGTTTTGTTTTTGAATGTCAGAAATGTATATTTGTGAATGTTGAGATGTTATATTGGTTTCACTGGTAATAATAAATAATTGAAATGGGTATATATTTGTTTTTTGTTAAGTTGCCTAATAATTATGCACAGTAATAGTCACCTGCACACACAGATATCCCCCTAACATAGCTATAACTAAAAACAAACTAAAAACTACTTCCAAAAAATATTCAGCTTTGATATTAATGAGTTTTTTGGGTTCATTGAGAACATGGTTGTTGTTCAATAATAAAATTAATCCTCAAAAATACAACTTGCCTAATAATTCTGCACTCCCTGTATATATGTACAGCGTTGTGGCATATGTTTGGCCTCTAATCTTGGGAATGGCACTGGAAGATTATTTAAAGAAACAATCCAGGCACAATAACTACTACATTACGTTGTAGTCGTTATGGCGCCAATAGTGTCGTAGTACCCTCCCAGGGTAAGTAGTCAAACTGTTTAAGAACAGTTTGACAACTTACCTGGGGTGTGCCGGGATAGGGGCTGTAGTGGTGTGTGTGTGCCCCCCCAAATGCCGGCAACTTGCTGGCCATGTGCTGTAACAGCCTGTGCCTGTTACTTGAAAGCAGCCTCTATTAAGTAGACTCTTTCAAGTAGGAGTTAGAAAACAAGGGGTTTAAACTAACAAGGTAATTGTTTTCATTTTCTGTTTCTGGGGAAATGAGGGTTAGCAAGATTGCTGGTTTGATTCAATGCACATCTTGTTACATGTATGGATGCCTGGATGTACCCGCCCAGGGTCCATACCTCTGTGATGATTGTGTGCGAGTGGCTTCTCTGGAAGCTCAGATTGGAGATCTCGAGAAGCAAATTGCAACTTTGAGGGAGATTGACAATCTTGAGAGGAGTCTGCTGCTCACTGAGCAGAGTTTAGTGGGGACAGGTAATGGAGAGGGACGAGATAAGACAGATGGGGAACAGGCATGTAGCTGGGTGACAGTGGGGCGAGGAAGCAGGGGGGGAGGGAAGAGGAAAGGGCTGGCTAGTCCTGATTTGGTGCAACCTAGCAGATTTGCCCGTTTGAGGGAAGATGTTGGGAGCATCACCTCAGGAGTAGCTGTATTAAAAGGAAGCTGTTACTTCTAACAGCCCCCCTAGTACGAGTGGGGATCAAAATGTAAGGAAGGCAAGACAGGTTGTGGTGGTAGGGGACTCTATCATTAGGAGAGCAGATAGGGCAATCTGCCGCTCTGATCTGCTCAACCGGACAGTTTGCTGTCTCCCGGGTCCTCGGGTCTGGCATGTTGCTGACAGAGTGGATGGATTATTGGGAGGGGCTGGGGATCACCCAGCGGTCATGGTCCATGTTGTTACCAATGACAAAGTAAGAGGAAGATGGAAGGTCCTAAAGAATGATTTCAGGAAATTAGGTAGCAAACTTAAGAAAAGGACCTCCAAGGTGGTATTCTCTGAGATATTACCTGTGCCACGCGCTACAGTGGAAAGGCAGCGGGAGATTAGAGAGGTCAATGCGTGGCTTAAGTCTTGGTGCAGGAAGGAGGGTTTTGGATTTTTAGAGCACTGGGCCAACTTTGCGATTGGGTACAACCTTTATAGTGGTGATGGATTGCACCTAAACGGGAGAGGGTCTTCAGTGCTTGGGGATAGGATGGCTAGAAGGTTGGAGGAGATTTTAAACTAGTAGTGGGGGGGGGAGGGTCATAGCAATCTACAAAATGGAGATAGGACATAAAGGAGATGGGCTTTAGCACAGTATAAGGGGGGTGGAGACAGGGGGAGGGGCAAGCTCAGAACAGAGAAGCTGTGTAATGTTGAAAATTCACAAAATATACAAGTGACACATAATATTAAATGTATGCTTACTAATGCAAGGAGCCTAAATAACAAAATGGGGGAACTAGAGGCATTAGCATACACTAAACAATATGATATAATAGGCATAACTGAAACATGGTGGGATGAGACACATGACTGGGCAGCTAACTTAAATGGGTACATGTTATTTAGGAAGATTAGGAAAAACAAGAAGGGTGGTGGGGTATGTTTGTATGTCAACCATGATTTAAAACCAAATGTTAAGCAAATGGAATGCGAGGAGGATAATGTGGAAGCTTTATGGGTAAATATCTGCTTGGGGGAAAAGAAGGGAAACCAACTATTGGTTGGGATATGTTATAAACCACCTAATGTTAATATTGACGAGGAACAACAGCTGTTTGAGCAAATTGAGAAAGCTGCAAATCTGGGTAACACTTTAATTATTGGAGATTTTAATTACCCGGATATAAATTGGGACAGAGGGACTAGTACCTCAGCAAAGGGAATTAGGTTTTTAAACTTGTTAAATGACACCTTCATGTCACAACTTGTACAAGCACCAACTAGAATGGACGCTTGTCTGGACCTGGTTTTAACAAACAACGTTGATCTTTTGACCAACATTCAAGTAGGTGAGCACTTGGGAAATAGTGATCACAATATAGTGTCCTTTGAAATAAACTCAAAAAAACAAAAGCACATGGGGAATACTAAAACATATAATTTTAAAAAGGCCAATTTCAATAAGTTAAGGGAAGCTTTACAATATATTGACTGGCATAAACTCTTTAGTGAAAAGAACACTGAGGATAAATGGATCATCTTCCAACAAATATTAAAAAGGTGCATTTCTCAGTATGTACCGTTGGGAAATAAATATAAAAGAAACAAATTAAAACCAATGTGGCTTAGTAGAGAAGTAAAACAAGAGATTACAAGTAAGAAAAGGGCATTTAAAGCATTTAAATCGGACAAATCAGATGCATCTTATAAAAGATATAAGGAAGCAAACAATGCGTGCAAAAAGGCAATTAGACTTGCTAAACTTCAAAATGAAATAAAGATAGCTAAAGAGAGCAAAACCAACCCCAAAGCATTTTTTAAGTACATAAATTCTAAAAAACAAAACAAAATGAAAGTGTTGGTTAACTCAAGACAAGGTGCTGCAGCAACTAAAGAAAGTTAATATAAACAAAGCTCCAGGGCCTGACGGTATCCATCCACGTGTACTTAAGGAACTAAGTGTAGAAATAAGTGAACCTCTGTTTTTAATCTTTCAAGATTCTTTTCTTTCAGGAAGTGTTCCGGAGGATTGGAGGAAGGCAGATGTGGTTCCTATATTCAAAAAGGGTTCAAAATCCTTGCCTGGAAATTATAGACCTGTGAGCTTAACTTCTGTGGCTGGTAAAATATTTGAAAGGTTATTAAGGGATAATATTCAAGAATTCCTTGAGAAGAACATGGTTATCAGCAAAAATCAGCACGGTTTTATGAAGCACAGGTCATGTCAAACTAACTTGATTGCGTTCTACGAAGAAGTAAGTAGAAGTATAGATCAGGGTGTTGCCGTGGATGTGATCTATTTGGATTTTGCCAAGGCATTTGATACAGTTCCACACAATAGATTAGTGTTCAAACTCAAGGAATTCGGTCTAGATGAAAATGCTTGTTCTTGGGTAGAACATTGGCTTAAAAACAGAGTACAAAGAGTTGTCATTAATGGTACATTTTCAAGCTGGACAGAGGTGGCAAGTGGTGTCCCTCAGGGGTCTGTTCTGGGACCCCTTCTATTTAACATGTTTATAAATGATCTTGAAGACCGCATTGAAAGTCATGTTTCAGTGTTTGCAGATGACACCAAACTTTGTAAAACAATACAATGTGAGCAAGATATTACTTTGCTGCAGAGGGATTTAGATAGACTGGGGGACTGGGCACTCAAATGGCAGATGAAATTTAATGTTGAAAAATGCAAAGTTATGCACTTCGGCGTAAAGAATACACAAGCAACGTATACCCTTAATGGAAGCGAATTAGGGATAACAACACATGAAAAGGACTTGGGAATTGTTATAGACAACAAACTATGCAACAATGTGCAATGTCAATCAGCAGTGGCCAAGGCCAGTAAGGTATTGTCATGCATGAAAAAGGGCATTCATTCTCGGGACAAGAATATCATTTTGCCTCTTTATAAATCACTGGTAAGACCCCATATTGAATATGCTGTGCAATTTTGGGCACCTGTTCTAAAGAAGGATATTATGGCACTAGAAAAAGTGCAGAGGCGGGCTACAAAATTAATAAAAGGAATGGAACATATCGCCTATGAAGAAAGGTTAACAAATTTAAACCTATTTAGTTTAGAAAAACGTCGCCTGAGAGGGGATATGATAACATTATACAAATATATTCGGGGCCAATACAAACCATTGTGTGGAAATCTATTCACAAACCGGACTTTACATAGGACACGAGGCCATGCGTTTAGACTGGAAGAAAGAAGATTTCGTTTAAGGCAAAGGAAAGGTTTTTTTACTGTAAGAACAATCAGGATGTGGAAATCTCTGCCTGAAGAAGTGGTTTTATCAGAGTCCATACAGATGTTCAAACGGTTACTAGATGCATACTTGCAAGAACAGAATATTCAAGGATATAATCTTTCAATGTAGGGTAATAACTGCTTGATCCAAGGATAAATCTGACTGCCATTCTGGGGTCAAGAAGGAATTTTTTTCCTAGCTTGTTGCAAAATTGTGCTTCAAACTGGGTTTTGCCTTCTTTTGGATCAACAGCAAAAAACAAATGTGAGGAAGGCTGAACTTGATGGACGCAAGTCTCTTTTCAGCTATGTAACTATGTAACTATGTAACTATG
>OW240919.1:85786389-85843349 GCA_933207985.1 Pelobates cultripes
GGACTGGGCACTCAAATGGCAGATTAAATTTAATGTTGAAAAATGCAAAGTTATGCACTTTGGTGTAAAGAATACACAAGCAACGTATACCCTTAATGGAAGCGAATTAGGGATAACAACACACGAAAAGGACTTGGGAATTGTTATAGACAACAAACTATGCAACAATGTGCAATGTCAATCAGCAGTGGCAAAGGCCAGTAAGGTATTGTCATGCATGAAAAAGGGCATTCATTCCTGGGATGAGAATATCATTTTGCCCCTTTATAAATCACTGGTAAGACCACATATTGAATATGCTGTGCAATTTTGGGCACCTGTTCTAAAGAAGGATATTATGGCACTAGAAAAAGTGCAGAGGCGGGCTACAAAATTAATAAAAGGAATGGAACATATCGGCTATGAAGAAAGGTTAACAAATTTAAACCCATTTAGTTTAGAAAAACGTCGCCTGAGAGGGGATATGATAACATTATACAAATATATTCGTGGCCAATACAAACCATTGTGTGGAAATCTATTCACAAACCAGACTTTACATAGGACACGAGGCCATGAGTTTAGACTGGAAGAAAGAAGATTTCGTCTAAGGCAAAGGAAAGGTTTTTTTACCGTAAGAACAATCAGGATGTGGAATTCTCTGCCTGAGGAAGTGGTTTTATCAGAGTCCATACAGATGTTCAAACGGCTACTAGATGCATACTTGCAAGAACAGAATATTCAAGGATATAATCTTTCAATGTAGGGTAATAACTGCTTGATCCAAGGATAAATCTGACTGCCATTCTGGTGTCAAGAAGGAATTTTTTTCCTAGCTTGTTGCAAAATTGTGCTTCAAACTGGGTTTTTTTGCCTTCTTTTGGATCAACAGCAAAAAACAAATGTGAGGTAGGCTAAACTTGATGGACGCAAGTCTCTTTTCAGCTATGTAACTATGTAACTATGTAACTATGAATGTGCAAAATATAGTAGTGTGTTTAAAATTCAAATACAATAATAACTTACACTAAAAATATTGATGTAGTGTAGTTAATACGCCATATGAAGGAACAAAAAGGAGAGTATATAGGGTACAATTGCAAGACAAAACAGCTTAAAAACCAAATGCGCATTGAAATTACATTCACAAACAGAGAGCAGAGAAGTCTGCTCTAACTGTAATTGCTGAATTCCTAAGTAGGACTTCACTGTAGCCAATATAAGCGGACAGACAAAGTCTTTATTGAGAGGTAAGTAAAAGCTGACAATCAGATAAGAAATTAGGGATAATTCTAAGTCTTGGTGAAGGAATAATCTAAATAATATTAAATTCAGGCGGCGAATATTTGCTTTACTTTCTTTACTGAAACCTCCAGCAGCAAAGAAACAGTTAACATAACTTTTCAGAAACAACCAATCAGAACAAAAGAATAATAGAACAAAACTCTCACGTAGACCCTCCCACTTCCTCTTTCTTTGACGAGGTCAAACAGGAGAGAATGAAATCCAACTGAGTCAATCTAGAAGGCACAATCAAACAAGAAACCACCAGAACCAGGAGAAATCTTGATTACACTGCAATTAAAAAGTAACATTGTGAAAGTAAACTACCATGGCAGAATGTCATTAAAAAAAACTAAAAAAACAAAAAAGTACTGCAGTACGATAATGAAACTCAAACAGGCAACTAGTATCAGATCACAATAAAATTCAACCAAACACATGACAGAAACAATACAAAATCACAAGAAATACCCCCAAATAACCAACAATCCAGGGAGGGAAACGTCAAAATAAACATTGGGGGAAATATTCGCCTTGTGTCTTTAGTAAAATTTCGATTATTCTTTTACCAAGGGTAAAACACGTGAAAAATCGACTCTCTAGTCCGATCTGCGACTAGGATAAAATCTGTAAGGGACCCACCGGATACCAGAGTCACCAATACTGCAGTGCTTTGAAGGATCTCTTCATGCCTGCAGAGGCAGAGAGCCAGAGACTGCCTAACACAGACGCACATATAAAATCAATAGCCACCCATGGGCAGAGAAATGAAGAGATCAAGTCACGGCGATATAGGTCTGTAGACAACGAGCCACCCAGAGATATGGCCTATCCGTAAAATAAGTGTACGACACGGGCAAATAAATAAACTTCATTCTGCGCCACACTGAAAAATGAAACACCGTCAGGGGAGAAAGTGAAAAAAACTCTCAGGTAGGGAGCCCATGAAAGGAAGACACAGGCAGGCCTGGAGGCCTTCGGGGGCACATAAAGGCTGAGGCCACAATAGTTCCACTGAAACACAGAAATATACAGGGCACTCAGGCACTAGACTGAGCTCAGTAATAGGGGCCTGAACACCAGGTATACAGAGATTTGGCACTCTGCAACAGACAGACAATCTCCCCCCCCGGGGGGACTGGAACACACAAAACAAACGCTACAGTTTAGTAAGATGTAATGCAAACAAACAGTGAGGGGGAAGCAGCACATGTTTACAGAATACATACTGTGCTGTTATCACGTAAAAAAGAAGGTGCAAGAGAGAGCAGGAAAAAAAGGGCGGCCAGTAAAACTCCCACGCAGCGCTACAAGTGTGGCCCAAGGGCCGAGACGCAAAGCGAGCACATGGAAGCCCCGTGGCTCTAACAAAAAGGCCTCCGTGGTAAATGCAGCCGCTCAGCGTAAAATGCCTGCTGACCGGGAGAGCACACAGGACACGGGCGGGTAAGAACATGGCACAAAGCGCTGAAATCTATGCGGGGGACACTGGAGAGCGGACAGGGAGAAAAGGGGCGCGGCAGACCAACAAGAGTGCCGCGACTGTAGCAATGCACAGTGAGGGGAGACCAGAGCAGGGGAAAACGCACAAAGTAGTCCACACAAGCCCAAACGCCCCACACAAAACTAGATGGTAGATAAACAACCAAATATACTAGTCTAAATACAGCAAACATCAAGGGAAAATGCAGCATATATTACAATATGAAAAATAGAGTAATAAACACAACCCTGAGCAGACAGACACACTGTCTGAGTTGGGGAAAGCTCATAATGCACACGGCCCAAGAGCCCCACACAAAAACTGGACGGAATAGATAACCAAAGATAGTAACTAAATGCAGCTTAGAAATGAAGGAAAACATGCAGCATATAGCAATACATGAACAATAAAGCAATAAACAGCCCAGAGCAGACACACTCTCTGAGTTGGGGAATGCTCACCTAGAGGCAGCAGCAAAAAAAGAGGAAGTAGGCGGATCTGCCTGAGAGTTTTGTTTTACTGTTCTTTTGTTCTGATTGGTTGTTTCTGAAAAGTTATTTTAACTATTTCTTTGCTGCTGGAGGTTTCAGTAAAGAAAGTAAAGGACATATGAAGCCTCCTGTATTTAATACATAAAATTAAAAGTCACCGGATCCCTCTGTGGTAACAGTCTGTCACTCCATGCACCTGCCGTCCTCTGTATTCTAAGGCTCACACTCCAGGGCTGGCTGTACACCTACTCGGGATACTTCCAGGAGGCGCGGTTGGCGTGATGATATCTCTGCCGTGTCATATGACGCGTTTCGTTGAATCTCCAGCTTCATCAGATCTGAACTCCCTTGGTCTTTCCAGTCTATATAAGTCCGCCCAAAGGGATGTGCAAGCAGTAACAACTCCTTGTGATTGGTTATAGTGAAAAACTAATTTGCATATCCAAATGGTATGAATGGGAACTTGTTTTTGTTTTGCAATAGTACCCGATATACTTTTTTCTCTCCTTTATGTTCCTTCATATGGAGTATTAACTACACTTCATCAATATTTTTAGTGTGTTATTATTGTATGTGTGTTTTAAACACACTACTTCACACAGAGTGTTTTTGCACTTGTTTAGTGCACTTTGATATATTTTGCACATTAAGCAATTTTTGCACATGATAAATGTCACTTTATTAGGGTGAAGTTATATATGGTGTATTACAACTTCACTCTATTTGTGTATTATATAAAATTTTGTCTTAAAGGCACAGTGCACCTTAAATTTTCAACTTCTCTAATATAGTGCATTTTGGGCTACTGCACTTTAAGGTGCTGCTTTTTTTGCAGTTATCTATTTATTTACTTATTTTATTATTTACGTTCAGCACCTTTTTCACTTGTTTCTTATTATTATCTTTGTGTATTCTAAGGTGCACCAGCCTAGGGGTGCAAGATTTGAGTGACCCGGCAGGAGGGAAGTGCACAGCGCTCCCTCCTGCCAGTCACTCAGTGTAGCGTGGCTGGGCAGTGCGGGCGGCGGACCGCTGTACAGCAGCATCTGTTTTCTGTACCCAGCCTGACCGACAGGAAGTGCTCACTAAGAGAGCACTTCTTGTCAATCCGGCTGGGTACAGGAAGCTCCTTTACCGCAGTGTGCCACCCACGCCGTCTGGCCACGCTACAAAGATAGGTAGGAGGCACAAGGGGAGGGGCGGGAGGAGGAACACTAAGGGGAGCAGGATCATGAAGGGGGCGGAGAGGCAGGACCCACCATGAGAGGGGGAGGAGGAGGAGAGAGAGGGCTATTAAGGAGTTGGGGGAGAGTGAGGACCAGTAAGGTGGTGGGAAGAGGAAGGACCACTAAAGGGTGGGGGCGGGGGGCAGGGAGTGGAACACTAAGGGGGTGGGGGAGAGGAAGGACCACTATGGGGTATAAGAGTGGGGGGAGAGGCAGGACCAATAAGAGGGGGGAAGGAGAGAGGGCCACTAAGATGGTGGGGGAGAGGGAGGACCACTAAGGGGGAGGGAGAGAGAGAGAACCACTAAGGAGCTGGGGGGGAGTGTAGGGGGCCAGTAAGGGGGTGGGGGAGAGTAGAAGACCACTAAGGGGGGGGAGAGACCACTAAGGGACAGGGAGGGGAGAGGAACACTAAGGGAGGGGAGAAGGGAGCTCTAAGGGACGGGTGGGGAGAGCATTAATGGACTGGAGGGGAGGGGATATCACTAAGGGACAGGGGGCAAGGGAGAGCACTAAGGCACTGGTGGGAAGGCGAGAGCACTGAGGGACAGGATGGGAGGAAAGATCACTAAGGGATAGGAGGGGAGAGCGCTAAGAGATAGGAGGGGAGAGGAAAGCAATAAGGGACAAGAGGGGAGGGGAGGGGAGAGCACTAAGGGACAGAAGGGGGAAGCTCTAAGGGACTGGTGGGGAGGGGAGAGCACTGAGGGACAGGAGAGGAGGAAAAATCACTAAGGGATAGGAGGGGAGAGCACTAAGGGATAGGAGGGGAGAGCGCTAAGAGATAGGAGGGGAGAGCACTAAGGGACAGGAGGGGAGAGGAAAGCAATAAGGGACAGGAGGGAAGAGCACTAAGGGACAGAAGGGGAGAGCTCTAAGGGACTGGTGGGGAGGGGAGAGCACTGAGGGACAGGAGGGGAGGAAAAATCACTAAGGGATAGGAGGGGAGAGCACTAAGGGATAGGAGGGAGAGCCCTAAGGAACAGGAGGGGAGGGGAGAGCACTAAGGGACAAGAGGGGAGAACACTAATGGACAGGAGGGGAGACCTCTAAGGGACAGGAGGGGAGATCTCTTAGAGACAGGAGGGGAGATCTCTAAGGGACAGGGGTAGAAGAGGAGACAGCTAAGGGACAGGGGGAGGAGAGGAGATGAGACCACTAAGGGATGGGGGAGTGAAAGAGATCATTAAGGGACGGCGGAGTGTAAGACAGAGAGGCTGAGGAAGGGGAGACAGAGACACGCAGAGAGGCTCAGGAGAGAGACACACAGAGTCACTTGTGAGGGAGACACACAGAGGAGCCTGGGGGGAAAAGAAACACACAAAAGAGCTGGGAAGAGTAAGACACAAAGGGACTTGGGGGAGTAAGACACGCAAAGGGGTTGGGAGGATGTAGGAGACATACAAATGGGGTGGGTAAGAGGCACACAAGGGGCTTTTAAGAGATAAACTAAAGGAGGGTGTAAGACACAAAATGTAAAGAAAAAATATACAAAAAAAGTTTATTAACAAAATAAATATAATAATAAAAATAAAGATTTGCTCCCCTCTCAGCCCCTATCCTACCCCACAAACACTTTCTTTCACACTACACACATACACAATGCATCTTTACACATACACAGAAACATACAATGCATCCCTACTCGCACAGAAACACACAATGCTTTGCTTACGCACACAGAAACACACAATGCATCCATTACACACAATGCATACCTCACACACACACAATGCATCCTTTACACACACACTGCATCCTTTACACACACACTGCATCCCTTACATACAAAACACACAATGCATCCCTTACGCACACACACACTGCTTCTCTTACACATACACAGAAACAAAATGCATCTCTGAGACACACTCAATGCATCCCTTACAGTCACATACACTGCATCACATTACATACATATTACAGAAACATATCCCTTGCATCTCTTACACATACAAACACAGATTCACACAATGCATCCCTTACACATACACACACACACGCACACAAGCACACACAGAAACACACAATGCATTCCTTACATACAAACACACATCGTATCCCCTATACACACACACTATATCCCATACACAAATTGGTATCCCTGTACACTACATTCCATAAGAACACACACACATTGCATCCTCTACAATAACACACAAGACATCCCCTACACACATACACTCCACTCCCTGTGAGAGAACTTATGGGTGGGCCAAGTAGGTGGGCTTATGGGTGGGCCTTGTAGGCATACTGGGGGCCGAGACATTGAGCTGTGTAAGGGGCCCCAAAAAATGGAGCTGATTGTTGATTTTTGTGAGCACTGCCTCCAGAGAGCCTGTTCTACACCAGACCAGTGGAGCCAGACTGCAGCCTGAGCCCATCATCATCCTCTTGTTCTCATCTGGTGGTAAGTGGGCAATCCAGTATATTATTAGTGGCACTAATCTCTAATTTACCTCACATTAAAGGGACACTATAGTCACCAGAACCACTACAGCTTAATTTAGTGGTTCTGGTGTCTATAGTCTGTCCCTGCAGGCCTTTTAATGTAAACACACTGCCTTTTCAGAGAAAAGACACTTTGTGCAGCACTGGCGTTGGATCATATGGCAGATGATATGGGTGGGGCATTGTGATGTCACACTGTGGCCAGAGCATATGGGGGGGGGGGGGCGGCAAATTTCTGTTTGACTTGTACTGACTGCCCCCATGCTGCTTCCCTTTATGGCCTATTTGGTAGGACTCAAAATGGAGCAGTTCAGTTGATGAATGTTAAATGAATCCTCCATAACCCAATGCTCTTTTTTTGGTTCTTGGTAGCCCTCAAGTGTGTCTTGTTAGTGAAATTTCTGTTTTTGACTTGGCATTGGACTGAAATTTCTGTCTCTGACTACTTTATTAATTTTGGAATATTTCTGGTTCCCTGATTAATGCTTGTTCTTGACTGCCATTACCCGTGTAGATGCTGTGGACCTTCGTGTAGATGCTGTGGACCTTCCATTTAGCAATTCTAAGTACTATGATTTTCAGAAACTTTACATTATTATGAGGAGTAATGCATTTGCTGTGGACTAACAGAGATCAAGAGAGTGTTTTACAAATATGTTGTTTGGTGAACATCACATAACTTCTCTAAGCTTTACTGACTTTAATCACCATTGACTTTTATGGGTTCCTGGCTCTGGAAAAATGACAGGTCTGCAGCATTTAGCATTGAACCTGCCAAGGTCCAAGGTTACAAGAAAGCCCAAGAGTTTCTGTCCAGCTCAAAATGAAACTTAACATTAAAGAATACTGCAAAATAGACCTATGCATTTGATATAAATAAATCATTAGAATCTTGGATAATCATCAATTTGGCCAAATTCTGCAACTATGAATCGTCATATGACCAAACTCTAAAACAAACAAAATGGACAACGGACAAGTCATTTCATTTGTTTCATCATTCCAAGTTCCATCAGTGGCACAAAAAAAAAAGGCTGATTAATGGATATAGGGACACCCACCAAATGTTGATTTTACTCACAGATCTAGTACGAAGTTATCAATATAGAAAAAAAAAGGAGGAACAGTAAAAAAAAAATATGTATTTATATATAATATATTTAATAAATGTATAAAATATAAGTATATACAGGTGATACTCGAAAAATTAGAATATCATGCAAACGTTCATTTATTTCAGTAATGTAACGTAAAAGGGGAAACTAATATATGAGATAGACGCATTACATGCAAAGCAAGATAGTTCATGCCGTGATTTGTCATAAGTGCGATGATTATGGCTTACAGCTCATGAAAACCCCAAATCCACAATCTCAGTAAATTAGAATATTGTGAAAAGGTGTCCCACTCTAATCAGCTAAGTAAGCCATAACACCTGCAAAGGGTTTCTAAGCCTCTAAATCAGGGCTGTCCAACCTGCGGCCCCCCAGATGTTGCTGAACTATAACTCCCATGATTCCCTGGCTATCTTTTTAATTGAAAGAATCATGGGAGTTGTAGTTCAGCAACATCTGGGGGGCCGCAGGTTGGACAGCCCTGCTTTAAATATTCTCTCAGTCTGGTTCAGTAGGAATCACAATCATGGGAAGACTGCTGACCTGACTGTTGTGCAGAAAACCATCATTGACACCCTCCATAAGGAGGGAAAGCCTCAAAAGGTAATTGCGAAGGAAGTTGGATGTTCCCAAAGTGCTGTACCAAAGCACATTAATAGAAAGTTATGTGGAAGGGAAAAGTGTGGAAGAAAATGGTGCACAAGCAGCAGGGATGACCGCAGCCTGGAGAGGATTGTCAGGAAAAGGCCATTCAAAAGTGTTGGGGACTTTCACAAGGAGTGGACTGAGACTGGAGTCAGTGCATCAAGACCCACCACACACAGACGGATCCTGGACATGGGCTTCAGGTGTCGTATTCCTCTTTTCAAGCCGCTCCTGAACAACAAACAACATCAGAAGCGTCTTACCTGGGTCCAAAGTCCTCTTTTCTGATGAGAGCAACTTTTGCATCTCATTTGGAAACCAAGGACCCAGAGTCTGAGGAAGAATGGAGAGGCACACACTGCAAGATGCTTGAAGTCCAGTGTGAAGTTTCCACAGTCTGTGTTGATTTGGGGAGCCATGTCATCTGCTGGTGTTGGACCACTGTGCTTCATTAAGTCCAGGGTCAACACAGCCATTTACCAGGAGATTTTTGAGCACTTCATGCTTCCTTCTGCAGACGAGCTTTATGAGGATGCTGACTTCATTTTCCAGCAGGACTTGGCACCTGCCCACACTGCCAAAAGCACCAAAACCTGGTTCAATGACCGTGGGATTACTGTACTTGATTGGCCAGCAAACTCGCCTGATCTGAACCCCATAGAGAATCTATGAGGCATTGCCAAGAGAAAGATGAGAGACATGAGACCGAACAATGCAGAAGAGCTGAAGGCCGCTATTGAAGCATACTGGTCTTCCATAACACCTCAGCAGTGCCACAGGCTGATAGCTTCCATGCCACGCCGCATTGAGGCAGTAATTGCTGCAAAAGGGGCCCAAACCAAGTACTGAGTCCATATGCATGCTTATACTTTTCAGAGGTCCAATATTGTTCTATGTACACTCCTTGTTTTATTGATTGCATGTAATATTCTAATTTACTGAGATTGTGGATTTGGGGTTTTCATGAGCTGTAAGCCATAATCATCGTACTTATGACAAATCACGGCTTGAACTATCTTGCTTTGCATGTAACGCATCTATCTCATATATTAGTTTCCCCTTTTCGTTGCATTACTGAAATAAATGAACTTTTGCACGATATTCTAATTTTTCGAGTATCACCTGTATAGTTTTTTCCCCCCTCTATTGTTCGCTTCTTCTCACTTGATCTGTGAACTAAATGAAGCTAAAGTGTATTATTGTATGGCAAGATATATATATAATTAGTGATGTCGCGAACCGTTCGCGAACTTGCCGCGAATGGTTCGCCACGGTTCGCCACGAACGGTTCGTGGCGAACTCCGGTCAGCTGACACATCCCTGCCAATCTCCGGCAGACCCTCCCTCCCAGACCCTCCTACTTCCTGGACAGCATCCATGTTGAAGGCAGCTTCAACATGGATGCTGTCCAGGAGGTGGGAGGGTCTGGGAGGGAGGGTCTGCTGGAGATTGGCAGGGATGTGTCAGCTGACCGGAGTTAACCGCGGTGAACCGTTTGCGGCAAATTCGCGAACGGTTCGCGACATCACTATATATAATATATATATAAGACTAACCAACTTTTTTTTCTCATGCACAGTTCTACTGCAAAATTATATTTTTCCAGGTATATCTCATACTTTCTCACACATTAGAGATTTCGAATTGTGAATAATTGAAGTCCTCTGACTGAAATATCACTGCAGAGGCACAACTTGGGAGAACATTTACAGACATTGAGGATCATTCTCAAGGGTATATCCTCACAGAATGTGCTTATGTGTCACGACATTAAGTTTCCTGTAGTACTTGCTTATAGAACAGAGATTTGGACTAGTTTAGCAGCTTTTGGAAGTGTGATGGTAAAGTGACACATTCATGTGACATTGAGTCTTTGTGACATGCAGTGACAAGTTCTGGAGAACTTGCTGGGAGAGACATAGGACATGCAGAAATGACAGCAGTACTCTCATTTAAGTGTCAGGCACAGATAGGCGGCTGTGCCCAGTACTGAAACGTCTTCAGCTTAATCTATCATTTAGCAGAATCACATCTGAACTCACGAGTTGCCTGCTCAACATTATTCCCAGAGAAGAACCACAGAGACAGAAATATGTCACCCAGAATTAGGCAAAGACAGGGGGTGGTGTTAGACGTTCCAATATCTAAGCCGATACTTCTTATTACAATACACTTTATTTACTACAGAGACAGGCAGTGTAACAGGAGAACTGGTCCCTGAACTGGGAAACAGACCAGTCCTGCTACATACATAGTTTGATTGTTCCGACATCAACAGGAAACTTGCTATGCTTCATTTATCAATGCATATGCAAATATGTATATCATTCAGGTTTTAAAATAAATTGTCACAGCAATGTAACTAGTATGAGATTAATAATGATAGTGATACTATAACATGAAGCATATGAGACAGACAGACTGATGGACGGACGCATGCTAATTGGAGGAAGTATTCAGGTAATTTTCTGTATATTGAGACAGGCAGTAGCCCCTGTACTTGACAGACCAGAATACATGGTTTTCTAATTAATGCCTAACCGCCCACGCAGATGGCGAATTCTGCTATTAAACTCTGCCGGGATCCGCGCCCAGTTCCACGCTCTGAGACTAAAGCTTTGGTTTACTAGATATTAGTTTTCCAAAGTCTGACAGAATGATAAATATTTAGCTGACTAGCTTATTAATATAACTGGGATTACACACAGTAAAATATCCACCTAAGAAAATAATAGGAACCTTTTGCCAAAATCAACCAGACATTTATATGATGTCTGTAATCAGGGTAACTCTTTAATCAATGTATTGTAATATATATGATAATAGCCAAGTTGTAAGTCTCAGGGTAATTCACTAAAGTTTGAATGGCCCCTTATCGAATGGGGCAAAATCATCTGCTGTTGTACGGACCAATCTGGAGTGCAAATATCTTCTGTTTCTGTTGAAATGTCAACAAGCATATTTTTTCCCCAAATTTTTATTTATAAGTGGTAGTCCATAGCATAGAATCAACATGTCTGAGACAAAAATAATGAACTACACTACAATTACAAGGGCATATGCAAATCATCTCATATTTTAATATATATATTTTTTTGGCCTCTATGGTGCTAGTCCACTGCCTTAACAAAGACATTTGTCACTAGAAATCTCAAGTAATAGGAGCTTTGGCTGGGTGTAAGCATGGAAGCCTTGGGTTAGAAAAAACATGCCAAACTATGGCACAGTATGAAACAGAGTTGAAACTCAATAAATTATGATAACCTTAAATTCAGCTAGGAAACCAAGGGGGGGAGGAAGTGGTAGATTTAGGGTTGAGTAGAAACAAAAGAATATGCTCTTTGGGGAGAATATTATCACACAGGTTCATCCAGCAGGCTTAGTTAACCCTTTTGTGATAAAAGGTGTTACTTTTTGTATTTTTTTCAACCTTCCAGACATGAGGTAAGGGAGTCCCTGCAGATGCTGAGGGCATTTGATAAAACCTCAGTGTCTCAAGGAAACGAGAGGAGTCCTCTGGTAATGAGAGTTATTGAAAGAGACCATCCTTTTAGAGGATAAGACTTCAAGGCAATCCCCAGCAGTATACTACTGCCGCCTCTCTCAATATTTTAGTAGTAGGACCCATCACTTGCCGCCACTGAAGAGTAAAGCTATTCACATCTTGGTAGAAAGAGAGTTGATGCTCCTCAAAGCTGTAAGGAGTTTTATCACTAAGCATTTGGCAGCTCTAGGTAATTTGGTGAGGTGGTAATGGCCTTTGCTTGTTTGGCAGTAAGGATGGATGTCACAAGGCGTCTCAAAAACTGTGGTAGTTCTTTAGCTGACATGGCTTCCTCTAAACCATAGGTTTTGATGTTCCTCCATTTGCTCGGGTCATCCTGTGTATCTAATCTCTGTGCTATAGCCTTTGCGGCCTCTTGCAACCATTTGACATCAATCTCCGTCCCAATTCCGATAAGTCCTCTTGGTAACTCTCACTCTATTTATAATAGAGTACAGCATCTCTTTAATAGTGGGCAACTCAGTAGAGAACATTTTTAATACATCTTACAGCAGGTTTTTATTGTCCTTTTTTGGGGGGGGGATAACATCCTCCACTGAAGAGCTGTCTCCTGCAGGTGAGTGTGAGCTGGCATTTCCGTTATTTCCAAAGGAGCAGTCTGCAGCAGAATATCTCTGATGTCTTGCTGCTGTCCCCCCTTGGAGGGTTGCAGTTTGCGAGACTGATGTATCACTTCGGAAAAGGATCCTTCAAGGTAAGTATCTGTAGTTCCAGGCAGGCTGCATGTGAAAACCTGGGAGGAGCAGGCCTCTGAGATCTGGTCCAGTCCTCCACACTCAAATGTCCTAACATATGTGTCGTTTGGTGGGTTTCTGGGACGGGGAGATAATGGCAGCATAAAACCTTGGCAGATAGTGTAAATTTTGCCCATTGTCACTTGGAAAGGCTAGAGAGGTAAGAGAATGTGTCTGCTTCAGATTAATGCATAGCTCCGCCCCTAACAATGTATTTTTCAATTACTCAAAATTGAAAGAGTTACTTTAATAAGTGAGGAAATTCAGAACCTCTGTGAGCAAAACTTGAACATACTGCCCCAAAGCACCTAGATTGTCCAGCTATAATTAAAATAACTCATGAGCTAAATCTGCGGGCCTTATCAACACAACTCTTATGTGCAAATAAAACATGCGTATTTAATCTTCCTATATTAGGACGGGATACCGTCTAAAAGTAACTATTTGTTTGCTGCCAGGACATGTGGCACATTACGGAGGACAGACTGAATCTACAAGGCACATCTCGACCGCCTGACAGTTATGAATAGTGTATGATAATAAACTCAAAAATTAACCAGCGAGACTAATTCCAGGCCCTGCTCAATCTCGTCTCAACGCCACAGCCGCAGGAGCTAATTACATCTTCGGGGAGGTGATGAGCTGTGTAATAAATAGATTTCATTACTGCCTGGTGTAAATAAATATAATTTCATACAGATTAGGATTCCATGCAGAGATTTCTAATTAACCCTTGATCCTCTGCTTGCCACTTTGTGTTCTGCTCATTACATGATGTGACATTAAAAAAAAAAAAAAAAATCTAGTTGCTTTTAACTAATTTGCAGTGCAGTTCAATCCTCTGCAGAACAAAACTCTCCTATTTTCAATATTTTGGGGTTTATTCATCTCTTTCTTTGTTCCTGAGCAAGAAAGGATGGTACCATGTTAACTAGCAGAAATGTTTTTTTTTTGTTTTTGTTTTTTTAACTTTTTTTGTGATTAAAAACAATTATACAAGTAATAAAAGGTTGTACTTTTTATCCCTCTCTCTGTAGTTACATATAATACACATCAAGTTTCGTACACCATGCATAATATCACAATATTAAAAAAACTATTTCCTTGTTACTAACTTCAGTAACATTTTTATTCAAAAGTAAATTAAAAATGAAAAGAAAACTAAAATACCTAAATAACCAAGAAAATAAAGCTAACAATAAATAGGGGGTGGGGGAGTAATATATTTAATGTTACTGTAAGACTCTTTATTGAATAAAGCCAATGATGTCACTCATTGTAACCATCTTCTAGAATGGAGAAATGAGTCAGATTGGTGACTACTGTTTATGTTTCGTTTACATATTAATCCTTGTAAGTGACTTAATATGTGTGTTTGTTCAGAAATAGATAAATTGGAAAAATGTTTTAAAAGGGACATGATATAATTATGTACAAATAATTACATTTTAGTTCAGCCTTAAAGGGGATACTCAGAAAAGCTTTTAATAGAAACATCTCAAAATGAAATGAAAACAACACTAGATATTTTTCAAAATCCATCACAACAAGAAAAATTTCCAAAACATGTTTTGTTTGAAAGAGAACGAAAACATTGATGTTGATTCCAGTTTCTATAAATTAACCCTAGTGCAGCAGAAATGTGATGACTCTTCTGTGGAAACCCAGGTATACTAAGTATTTTCGCAAAAAGAAAAAAACACATGCTCAGTTATTTACTAAAACGAGAATTGTCCGGAATTGAAAATGAATTTCAATTTGGAAAAAGTTCTCCAAGCAAGCTATTATTTTCAGCTCTGCTATTTTGGTCACAAATTAGATTTTCTGGCAATTCACATACTTTATTGAGTAACCCAGTGAACGTTCACAGTGGCACTGGCGTCGAACATGGGGTAGGGTAGATAACGCCAAGGAACTCTCTCCTTAACACCGCCATGTTTCTCTTTACTTGTTTTATGTTCCTTACAAAAATAAGTGTCTAGGAAAGAATTCGGAGACGACATAAATGTCTCCTGATGATCTTGCTCATGCACTGGGAGATGTCATAGGAATTGATTGTGTCTGTTAGTTGAGACGATACCTGCTTACGGTGTCTGATGGGTAATAGAAGAAAGCAGTGGTGTAAACTCGACCCATTGACGAAATTAGGTTATTATATAGAGCTGTAAATATAGTGTACAGAACACTTATTGTGAAATTCATATAAGAAGCCAAGCCATTTGAAACATATTTTTTATTTAATATTTTAATGATTCATTAGATTTGGTGCCATTCCACCGTGCATATTTTGCTCCCTTGTTGTACCTTCCAGAAGGACAACGCAGGCAGTTTTCCATTTTCAGCAATGTGGGTATTTTTTTATAATAAATTAGAAATATGAATCAGAGCTTGGATTAAACAAGCTGGAGTGTTACATAGTGAAGTGTTCCTTCTTATTGTTGATGTTATGGTTAATTTACCCTGAAATAAGCCCAGAGGCGTCTTTTGAAGTTTCTTTCCCCATTACTAGCACAATTAAAGCTGATACTTTGTATTTTCCGCAGACCATTTTATATCTTAGAATAGTTCACTTGCAGCCGACTTCTTTCAAATGCTAATGGTCAGTTTTCTCGGTCGAGACACTCAGCCTATTCTCCAGTCCTGAGACGGTGCTCCACTATCGATTTTCCCTACTTAGTGGGAGAGCAGCCTTTGTATAAACTATCTGCATCCAAATCCTTATTATCTGAGAATATTCTGTATTCTTGTGGTTAATGGACATATAATAGTCTGTGTCATAACATCCAACACCCATCTCCCTTTATTATCCCTATACCTGCCAACTCTTATTGTTCCATTTTCTTTTCACAAATTCTCTTTTTCTACCTCTCTCCTGTTAAACCAGTGCCTATGAAATGCGTGATTTCCATTAAACAATGATGTATGGTATAGCCTTGATGTATGGTGCATATTTGATATATGCTTGACATATGATTTATGTTTCATGTATGTATGATGTATGTTTGATAGATATTTGAAAGATGCCTGTGTTGCATAAAACTAATTAGAGAATGAAAACCTCAAGTGTTGTTGTGAATATCCATGTGTTAGACCTGTGCATTAGTTTTCTATGTAGCTGTGGCATTGCCAGACTAAGGACCTCAAGGATTAGGAGCAGACCTTTTTTGTCTAGAATGAATGCTGACCCATAATTCCTATACAACGTTGCCCCCTGAGAAAACACTGGACACAAACATAAGTGGATAAGGGTTTTATGACTCCATAATAGCAATTTTATTAGTTAACCCCAGTCAGCGATTGAGTGATTACACAACAGAAAGTTCTGTTCTAACTTTTTTTTGCATGAGCCCCAAACAGCCAGCACTTGCCATTAGTCTTATGCAGACTACAGTCACCCCAAACTGACTCAGCGTCTCTCCATACTGCGACTGCATTGTCCAGGAATCCCGAAATCTGTGAAAAAAAGGAAAGAAAGAGGCACCACACAACAAGCCTCCCAGAACTCAGGTGGGTGTGAAAATCAGTCAGTGTCCCTCAACTGGTACTGCTGACTGGTAAGTCTGCACCCCTTCCATATAACCTTACAAACCTTCCACAACCTGCAACAATGTAGCAATAGTATTCCAGCCCACAGTTCATGGGCAGCGGTCATGTTCCCCCTTCCCAAGATGTCCAGGAGAAAACAATAATGCAGTCATATATACAGGGGAAAAATTCAATGTGTGGGAACCATGTTCCCTTGCTTTATTTTCAATGGGAATAAAATTCCTATTTATTTTCTTCTGCACATATACTGACAGGGCCGTCTTTAACGCGGGGCAAACAGGGCAGCTGCCCCGGGCCCGGTTTCTCTTGGAGGGCCCCGTGGGCCCCGCTGCCCTCATCAATTTATTTTTTCCCCATCCTCTGAGTCCCACCGGGTGGCCCATGCACTTAGGGCAGTGGCGTACATACCAGGGTCGCGGCTGCGACCCTGGTATGCACCCACAGGGCCAGCGTCTTCCCCTGGGGGGCCCAGGAGCCGACCACCCCAGGGCCCCCGAGGCTGGCCCTGCTGACCCCAGGTGGCCGGTCGGGCAGGCAGGCGGGCGCGCAAGGGAGCACTCAGTGCTTCCTCTTCAGCTCCCTCGTGCACCGCACTGATACCGGAGCCGGAAGGTCATAACTTCATCTTCCGGCTCCGGTAACCCTACGCGGCGCGCGAGGGAGCTGAAGAGGAAGCACTGAGTGCTCCCTCGCGCGCCCGCCTGCCTGCTCGACCGGCCACCCGCCCAGGAGCCCAGGAGCCCAGCTTTATTTTCAATGGGAATAAAATTCCTATTTATTTTCTTCTGCACATATACTGACAGGGCCGTCTTTAATGCGGGGCAAACGGGGCAGCTGCCCCGGGCCCGGTTTCTCTTGGGGGGCCCCGTGGGCCCCGCTGCCCTCATCAATTTATTTTTTCCCCATCCTCTGAGTCCCACCGGGTGGCCCATGCACTTAGGGCAGTGGCGTACATACCAGGGCTGCGACCCTGGTATGCACCCACAGGGCAGCGCGTCTTCCTGGGGGGCCCAGACCCGACCACCCCAGGGCCCCCGAGCTGGCCCTGCTGACCCGGGTGGCGGTCGGAGCGGGGCAGGCGGCGAGGAGCACTCAGTGCTTCCTCTTCCGCTCCCTCGCCACGCACTGATACCGGGCGGAAGGTCATAGCGTCATCTTCCGGCCCGGCATCCCACGCGGCGAGAGGGAGCTGAAGAGGAAGCACTGAGTGCTCCCTCGCGCGCCCGCCTGCCGACCGGCCACCAGCCAGAGCCCAGGAGGCCAGCAGCACCACTGGACCCCAGGAATCCCCCCAGCACTCCAAAAGGTAAGGAGGCTGGGGGGATTACATTTAAAAAAAAAAAAATGTGTGTATGTGTGTGTTAGTGTGTGTGTGTTGTGTGTAGTGTGTGTTGTGTTTGTGTGTTAGTGTTTGTGTGTGTGTGTGTATGTGTGTGTTAGTGTATGTGTGTTAGTGTATGTATGTGTATGTGTGTTAGTGTGTGTGTTAGTGTATGTGTGTTAGTGTGTGTGTTTGTGTATGTGTGTTAGTGTGTGTGTATGTGTGTTAGTGTATGTGTGTTAGTGTATGTGTGTGTTAGTGTGTTTGTGTGTTAGTGTGTGTTAGTGTATGTGTGTTGGTGTGTGTGTTTGTGTGTTAGTGTATCTGTGTGTTAGTGTATGTGTGTGTTAGTGTATGTGTATGTGTGTGTTAGTGTATGTGTGTGTGTGTGAATATCTGTGGCTGTAGTGTATATGTGTGTTAGCCAGCATGTATGTGTGTGTTAGTGTATGTGTGTGTTAGTGTATGTGTGTTAATCTGTGTGTTAGTGTATGTGTGTTAGTGTATGTGTGTGTGTGTCAGCATGTCTGTGTGTGTGTCAGTATGTCTGTCTGTCTGTGTGTCAGTATATATCTGTGTGTGTCAGTATGTGTATGTGTCAGTATGTCTGTCAGTGCGTCAGTATGTCTGTTAGTGCATGTGTATGCATGTGTCAGTATATCTGTCTGTGTGCCAGTATGTCTGTGTGTGTGTGTGTCAGTATATCAGTCTGTGTGTGTCAGTGTATGTGCCTGTGTGTGTGTGTCAGTATTTCTCAGTGTATGTGGGTGTCAGTATATCTGTCAGTGTGTGGGTGTCAGTATTTCTGTCAGTGTATGTGTGTCAGTATGTTGATCAGTGTATGTGTCTGTGTGTGTGTGTCAGTATGTCGGTATATGTGTCTGTGTGTCAGTATGTCTGTATATGTGCCTGTGTCAGTATGTCTGTCAGTACGTCTACCAGTGTATGTGTCTGTGTGTGTGTCAATATATGTACCTGTGTCAGTGTGTCTGTCAGTGTATGTGCCTGTTTATCTGTATGTAGTCAGTGTATGTATCTGTGTATCTGCTTGTGCGTCAGAGTGTGTACCTGTGCATCTGAGCCGCAACTTTAAATACAAATACACCCCTCCATTCAAACTTCAACACTACATATAAAACACACTCCTGCATTGAAACGTCAACACTACATACAAGCACACTCCTACATTCAAAAACAAACACTACACATAAATGCACACTTGCATTCAAACTCCAGTACCACATACAAACACATTCACACAAACATACTCCATACAAACACATGCTTACATTCAAACATACTAACATGGCTCAGTGCTAAATACAACCCTGCAAGCATGGGAAATTGGTAGAGTCCCAGCTGTCAAAGCATTGTTGGAGTTGCACGACAGATGGGGTTCTACCTTTAGTCCAACCTTGCAATTGGGGGTCCCAATAAAATTCATTCTACTTTAGTACCGCCACTGCGTTGGGATGGATGCCGTGATTGCATACCAGGGAGTGAGGGGCGAGAGCGGCAGGGCACAGGGGGCCCAAGCAAACACTTGCCCAGGGTCCATTCGTTATTAAAGACGGCCCTGTATACTGATCTGCTATTTATAGATTAAAACAGTAGAGTCAGCCTCCAAGCGAGTTAAGTTTTGCTTGGTTTCTTTCCTCTCATACACAAACTGACCACCTCCTGGACTGATGCTCTAAGCCGCAGCCATTAGCACTCAGGGATGATTGGAGACAGCAATGGTTGGAGACAGCAAGTGCCACAGATAGACCCTGGACCAGTGGCTGTGTACAGTAAGGTGCACACAGGGCTCGCCCAGGACATTGTGCTGCCTGGATCTAAGTGTGAAATGCTGCCCTCAGCAAATAAAAATGGTAGTGTCTCTATGTGGGTGTGCTGGGGAAAAGTGTGTTTTTCTGTGTGTACTGGGGATGTAGTGTTACTGTGGGTGTGCTGTGGATGTAGTATGTGTCAGTGTGCATGCTGGGGATGTAGCGTGTGTCTGTGTGTATGCTGGGGATGTAGCTTGTGTCTGTGTGTGCACTGCAGCCAATACACTTACCTATACACTGTGTCTGTGTATATGCATGTGTGTCAGTATCTATATGTGTGTCAGTGATTGTATCTGTTTGTCTATGTATCTGGATGGGTGGCAGTGTTTGTGTGTCTGTATATCTGCATGTGTATCAGTGTGTCTGTGCAACTGAATGTGTGCCAGTATATGTATCAAACGCTGTCACACATGCAAATTCTGACACACATACAGATGTCCAGACACACTGATATGCCTGCAGATACACAGAAATACACACAGGCACAAACAGATACTGACACATACACAGACATACAGATACACACACTACACACGCAGATACACATTACACACATACAGTGTACACAAACTACACACTGCACACATACACACTACACACACAATACACACACTACACATACACAGTCACACATACAAACACACACTACAAATATAACACACATACAAACACACAGATACCCACACTACATACAGATACACACACTACACAGATACATATACACACACTACACACAGATACACACGCAAATTCATACAAACAGATACACACACTACACATACACAGATATACACATACAAACACACACACACAGACAGATACACACACTACACACATACAAACACGCAGATACCCACACTACATACAGATACACACACTGCACATACACACATACAAACACACAGATACACACACACACATTAAAAAAATTAAGTCACCCAGCAGGTTCTTACCTCAGCTGGCTGTGGCTGGTGGGAGACAAAAAAATATATCTATAAAAAGTTAAATAAGAAGAAAAAGAGAGTCGTAGTGTATTGTACATATAAAGAAAAAGAGTATGATAGGTGTAGAAAGTGCCTATAAAAAGGTGAGCTGAGGTGGTAGATAAAAAAGGGATAACTGAAAACTAATAACATTTTAAATCATACAATTAGTCCAAATACATAAGAGTCCTAAAACAATATAGCAAGTAGGTTTGATAAATACCACAACCTAAATGGAGGTGACAATTAGGCAACCCAGATATAGAGTTAGCCTGAGGACTCTCATCTGTTTGGACTAATTGCATAATTTGAAATTTTATTAGTTGTTTTCAGCTATCACTTTTTTTTCTACCTCCGCACAACTTTTTATATGTATTTTCTACAACTATAATACCCTTTATATATATATATATATATATATATATATATATATGTATATATTTATTACTTGTAACCTTGGTACTCACCCCTTTCAATGTCTTCAGTATTTTCAGATATATATTCAAAAACTTGAAGGTGCACTTACAGGTCTTTTTTAAAAAGTAATTCTTTTATTCTGCTTACATAAAAAATGTCTGTCCCTATCGACGTTTCGAGCCATGTAGGGTCTTTTTCAAGATCAATATTACAGTGTAAAGGATGTCATTTAACAAGAAAATGTACAAAAGCTACTTACTAATCCAGTGTGTATGTAGCCCGATCCCCCTCCGAACCTAAAAGTGCACAAGAGGGACACGTGATCCACATGGTGACGTGCATACATACTTGCGTCGTTGCTAGGCAACATGCTTAAACAAAAGAAGATCGTGGTTTTTATCCAGTGCTATGTGGTGAGGTGATCTGCTGAAATAATGTGTATGAAGGAGGATTCAATGAAATTATCCCAGGTTATAAAAGAAGACAGATATGGAGAGCCTAAAGTTGTGTATTATACTTGAATGTGAATAACATTAAATTGGTAAACAGGTGATAAAAGCGTATGATCACAACAACAAAAAGTGAAGGCTCAACATTGTATCTGCTAAAAATCTTATATATAATGCACCACTGTGCTGCAAATGAATATTAAAGATGCACTAATTAGTTAGATTATCACAAATATCACATAAATTAGAAACATGAGCCTAGTGGTTATACTAAATGCATACATATTGATTACATGCATAAGTAAATGGATAAGTAAATACATCAATAATATTACTTCATACTACTGTTATATCTATAATGCCTGAAAGCACAGGCTATGACTTAGTGTTTGTTACTATATAAAATATACAACAACCTGATGGAGAATGAAATCCATATGAATTCTGTATAAAAATCAGAAATCTAACATAGCGTGATACAGTAAAAGAGCTTTCAACTCTATAAATATAAATGATTATAGAGGCACTCACAAACGCACGTGAAATAGGGCTTCTCGCCCACTCAGGGGCAGTATGTAATCCGATGGATAAATTAGAGAATCACCTCATAGGATATATAAAAATAAAGGAAAAACAGAATAGTGAAGTTTGTTATAAAAAGTACAAAATCACATTTATTGGTCACACTTACATGTGTGTAAATCACAAAGAGCGTATCTCTCAATAAATTGGAACTCCATGCAAAGTAGTCATCAATCCAAGAATAGGAATAAACAGGAGTAGTAATAGATGAGTAACCAAAATATAAATATAAACAAATAAAAAACAATATAAAACACTATAAAATAGGACCAAAATATAAATATAAACAAATAAAAAACAATATAAAACACTATAAAAAACAATATAAAACACTATAAAATAGTGTTTTATATTGTTTTTTATTTGTTTATATTTATATTTTGGTTACTCATCTATTACTACTCCTGTTTATTCCTATTCTTGGATTGATGACTACTTTGCATGGAGTTCCAAGTTATTGAGAGATACGCTCTTTGTGATTTACACACATGTAAGTGTGACCAATAAATGTGATTTTGTACTTTTTATACCAAACTTCACTATTCTGTTTTTCCTTTATTTTTATATATCCTATGAGGTGATTCTCTAATTTATCCATCGGATTACATACTGCCCCTGAGTGGGCGAGAAGCCCTATTTCATGTGCGTTTGTGAGTGCATCTATAATCATTTATATTTATAGAGTTGAAAGCTCTTTTACTGTATCACGCTATGTTAGATTTCTGATTTTTATACAGAATTCATATGGATTTCATTCTCCATCAGGTTGTTGTATATTTTATATAGTAACCTACACGTATTCTGGGTGTTTTCCACCTTTTTACTATTTCACATTGTTTCTTGGGTGTCTGTGAGGTACACCTAGGAATTCTTCCAGTTATACGTCTTTTTTTGTAGTGTATATACTAATTTTTGTTCATATGACTTAGTGTTTTACTGTTACTAAAGCCATATAAATTAAAGAAATACAGAATAAGTTACATGTTCATTTAAGCCTTTGGGCGCAACAGTGTTCAGATGATGGATCCAGTATGCCTCCCTCTAGAGAAGTAGTCTAGACCTATCACCTCCACGGGGCAAAGGGGGGATATGGTCTATAGCTATGAAGCGTAAAGTGGGTAATCTATGGGAAGCAGCTAGGTAATGTTTTGCGATGGGTTTGTCTGTCTTTTAGTCCCGAAGAGCGGTCATGATGCCAGATCTATGGCCTCTAATTCGATCTCGTAAGGTCAAGTCGGTTTTGCCACGTATGATAATCCACAGGGACAGATTATCAAATAGATCACGTGATCAGTCATGCAAGTGATTGTAGCAGACCCTGGGTAACCCGGCTGGTTACCTACTCTATTAATAATTGACCAGACCCATTTTCTCCCAGTAACTGGACAACACACAGTTCAAGGGGTACAACAACAAGCTTTATTTGCCACACTCAGCTTTATATTCTTTCCATGCAAGGGGGTGGAACACAGGCAAAAGACAATGTCCCCTCTCAGGGTCCTCCCACTTCCAGGGGTCATATATTGGAGCCGGAACCCTAGTCCCTTTGTCCCCTGTTCCTGACCCCCAAATACAGGGTTTTCTACTTCCAGTGGGAGAGGGGTCTTCAATTAAGGATTCTCTGTACCTGGGGGGTCCCAGTGCGGGAAAGATTCCCGCCTCCTGGGCTCCCAGGCACAGAAAGTCCGCCAAACCGCCATTGTCCCCACAGAGTGTCCCCACCAATCTCAGGGACCCCCAGAACAGTAACCGGCATGAACAACCTCCGTTCGCGGGGTCCCTTGGTGAAACCAAGCAAGGGAAGCATCTCCTTTCAGGACACAAATGCTCCCCCTGGCCGGCGCTCGTCTATAGGAACGGCGGCCACCCAGTGAAGCACTCATGAATTACTAACCTTTCGGTTTCACACTTACGTTGCAAGTTGCCAACGTTCTAATTAATTGGTGTAAACACTCCAAGGGGGCGCTGGGGAGGTCTTCGTTCTGGAGCCAAACGAGGTGGGAAGCAATCCACTGAAGGCTCCCCCTGGATGGCGTTCGCCTAACAAACGGGCCGCCACCCAGGGTCGGCATGTGCCGTGGCTTCCCTTGCGGTTTGTGGTTTTCACACCTCGTTAGAGAAGTGTGAACATTCTAAATAAACATTCTAAATGGGGTATTGGGGTGATCCCTGTTCGGGAGACGAACGGGCTGTGTTTGTATGTGGTCTCCTGAACAGGAAGCAGGTAAAACACACAAGTAATCCCGAATACATGGGGAACATAGGCAAATACAATACCACACTTCACGGTTTAGCAGTGATCCCGCTACAGTGATGTATTGGGAGATTGGAATTCTTCTGCCACTGTGGGGGTGGGCAAAGGTGGTACCAGTGATCACGTGGCTGCATGTTATGCAGCCACTGCATTTATAGCAACCATTCTTCTTGTGTCCCACAGGATTCTTGAAGGATCACTGCGGACTAGCATGTCTCTTAAATTTCTGCTCCTCTTATAGCTGATAATGGGACATTCTCTGAATATGGGGGGTAAATTCTTATCGCAACGTAATAAACCCCAGTATTTATCAATTGATTTATGAATCTGTGTTGTCCCTGTGTGAAATGTAAGATGTAAGTACATATTGGCAGTGTCAGTTGTTGCTTTATACTCTTTTCTATAGTTCTCACGTGTCTACCTATCAGTAGCTTTGGACTTGGCCTCCTATAGTACCTGGAGGTGATATCCTCTAGCCAAAAATCTGTTGGTCATATCCTTGAATTGTATTTCTCTGTTTCTGGAGTCACTATTAAATCACAGTACTTGCATATATTGCGATATTGGTAAAGAGTATTCATGTTTTTGGGGATGATAGCTGGTGGCCCCCAATTAAGTATTTCTATCCGTCTTTTTCTGGTGAAGTGTATGTTCCAATTTTTCTCCATCTTTGAAGATGGTAACATCAAGAAATTGTATGTCTTTATTATTAAAAGTTAATGTTAATGTAATAGGAAGCTGTAACAAGGTGATCTTTCTTACCATGTCTTCTAGTTCCATAGATGAACCCATTTTTTCTTTAATTGGCTGGCACAGCGATGGGGGCGGCTATTGCTATTTTGTATTGTCAGTTTTAATTTCAATCTTCTTTCCTCGGTTCATCACAGTTTATGTAAAAAAAAAAAGTCAATCGTATAAACAAAACAACTTACTTTTGCAGCTATTAGTGCTGTGAGATTAAAAGTTCACCATAGTCAGATTTAACAAACTTTGCTGAAAACATTACAATAGGAGCTTTTTAACTATAGAAATGTATTATTCTGTTTCCATTGTAATAGATCACACAATAGAGTTTTGTTCATGGGCAGTAACCTTATGAGAAATAGTAACCTTATGGCCAGTAACATTTAACGGTTTATGGGACCATTACATTGAGTAATAGTAACATCCCCCGGATGTTGGGCAAAAAGTAACATCCCCAGGATGTACTTGGAAACCAGAGTAATCTGAATGTGCCTTTCCTGGTTAAATACTTTGTTATTATTATTATTATTATTATTATTATTATTATTATATTGAGATCTCACATTTTATTTAAAGGCACGCTATAGTCATCAGAACAACTACTGCTTATTGCATTTGTTCTGATGTGTAGAATCATTACTATGAAGGACTTTTATGCATTTGCCTGTGTGCTTTCAGCTTAACCCTCTCCCTGCTGCTTTAATGTCTGTATTTGTTCAGTTCAAAATGTTGAGAATAAATGTATTCATTTACCGAACAGAGACCACACACCATGGGTAGCAATCAGCATTAGAACGCAGAGAAAACCGTGACTTAATTGCTACTAGGTGGCCGCCATTCGACATACGAACACGTGGCGAGAACAAAGGATGGCGGCCATCTTAAAACTCACGAATGCGGTCAGCGGGGCTTACGCATGAATTGCCTGGAACTAATTTCGGCACGGCAAACATGCGAACGCCCGGTCCCCATGGAAGTCCTGGATGAATACGTTCCCCTCCACGAATCAAACTGGCGTTCGGTAGATAGCATCTACCGAATGAGGGGAACATTCACATGTAACCAGCTGAACCATACGAACGTGGTTTTTGTGTAGTTAGATGCGAACGGAGACCGGCTCTTGCTACTGATTCTATGGAACTCTAACTCGGATACCTCCACATGGCAAGCCGGTCAAACTTCCACACGATGCGACACGGAAACTACTGAACGGAAATCCGTGAGATTTGGATATGTAACTACCAGTATCCTCAGCTATCCAGGGATGTTAAAAGTATATTTGTATGTCTTGTAAAAAGTATGTTTCTGAAATTGTTAAAAATTTTAATGTTTCTGGCCAGCAGATAATTGAGCTTTGTGTATTGTAGAAACTCAATTATCTAGCCTGGCCCAGAGGAGGAGTTTTGTGTTGCATAAATTGTGAGTTCTGTGTGCCAGTAAATTAGTCTTGTTCCAGTATTAAGCTTTGGCTCATGTGTGGATTATTCGGCGATTCCAGGGATATTTCTACTCGTGGAATATTGGGTGTTTTTCTTTTATGGGAAGAAGGGAATGCTTGACGGTGATACCCTATACTACCGTCACAATTACCTTCAGGCCTTTTGCTGTAAACACTGTCTTTTCAGAGCAAATGCAGTGTTTACATTACAGGCAGACAGTTATACACACACACAGTTTCAGGCAGACAGTTACACACACACACACACAGCTTCAGGCAGACAGTTACACACACACACACAGTTTCAGGCAGACAGTTACACACACACACAGTTTCAGGCAGACAGTTACACACACACACACACACACAGTTTCAGGCAGACAGTTACACACACACATAGTTTCAGGCAGACAGTTACACACACACACACACACAGTTTCAGGCAGACAGTTACACACACACACACTCTTATAATTACAGACAGTGTGGGCTGGAGGAGTGGATTCCCTGGCTGGAGGTGGAGGTGCAGGGATTTCTGCTTGCTGCACCTCCATGTGCAGCAGTTACAGCAGCTTGCAAGGGCTGTGTTAAGCCCCGCCCTGCTCGTGGTTAGGCCCCGCCCCTAAACGACCATAGCTCCGCCCCTTCTTCCTCCCGTGTGGCCAGTTCATCTTGCTGGTCTCCGTGTGAGCTGTGTGACACCCCAGCTGCCATGGGGCCAGTGGTGTACACATGACCCATGGGGCCCCCTGTTCGAAAATTGATCCGTGGGCCCCCCCCTGCGCTTACTCGGCACGGGTCGGGGCCGCAACACATGGCGGCAGGCACCTGGTCGCAGGGGTTGCAGGGCTGCGACCCCGCGACCGCGGTATGCACACACACTTAAAGGACCACTACAGACACCCAGATCACATCAGCTCAATGAAGTGGTCTGGGTGCCAGGCTATGTTTCACTGAGGGTTAATCCAGCCTCTGGTGGCTGTCTCATTGACAGCTGCTAGAGGAGCTTCCTATGGGCAGTTTAAGTGCGCGCGCGCCTCTTGCCGCGCATGTGCATTCGGAGCTGAGAGGCGGAGGGATCCCCAGACACACACACACACACTCTCACGAACAGACGCTTACACACTAGCTAACAGACACACACATTTACTGACAGAGACACACTCAGCGACAGACATACATACACACTCACTTACAAAACATACAATTTCACTGCCAAACACACACTCACTAACAGACATCAAACACACTCAGTAACAAACACACACACTAACACACTCACTAGCAGACACACACCCAATAACAGGCACACTCACTGACACACACACTAACACAAACACTAACACACACACTAACAGACACACACACACTAACACACACACAAACACACACACACTAACACACACACTAACACACACACACACTAACACACACAGTAACACACACTAACACTAACAAACACACTAACACACACTAACACACTAACACACAAACACACATTTTTTTTTAAATTTAATCCCCCCAGCCTCCTTACCTTTTGGAGTGCTGGGGGGATTCCCTGGGGTCCAGTGGTGCTGCTGGGCTCCTAGGCGGGCGGGCTGGCTGTCTGGCTGGCCGGTGCGCAAGGGCGCACTCTCCTCTGTGTGCTTTCTCTTCAGCTCCCTCGCGCGACGCCTAGGGATGCCGGTGCCGGAAGATGATGTCATCTTCCGGCTCCGGTATCAGTGCGGTGCGCGAGGGAGCTGAAGAGGAAGCACACAGAGGAGAGTCCTCCCTCGCGCACCGGCCACCTAGCCCGCCCACCCGCCGGGGTCCGCGACCCCTGCGACCCTGGTATGTACGCCACTGCATGGGGCACAGCTCACACAGCCCCCTCCAGCCCCAAGACCAGGGTCAAGGCACCCCCTTACCAGGTGGCACCCATGGCGGACCGCCCCCTCCGCCCCCCCCCCTTAGTCCGCCACTGCTAACACACTATTATTAAGCATACACACAATGTCACTCACTCTTACTAACACACACTCTTACTGACATAAACACACCATTTTACAGTCACACTTTATATGTATACACACACACACTCACAATAATAAGCCCCCCCCCCAAGCGACACCCCTGCAACACACTGTTTGAGGTAAGAATTCAAAGCGCATTTCGTATTTAGGGTTAAAGGGACACTAGAAAACAAGAAAGCAAGGAACCCCGAGGGGGAACCAGCTGAGTGTGTGTCTGGGGCAACCAAAATAGGGGGTAACCCTCACATATACATGTGTAAAGAAAAAGAAAGAATGAAGACCCACAGGGTCAGAGTAGGAAGCCCCTCAATTAAGTTCAATGTACATAAAACATAGCTTTTAATGGTAGTTATAAAATATTCATCAAATCGAACATTAACAAACAAGTAACAGATAGTTAAAAAGGGAGACTAGAGAAATAGATATTATTTCCTAAAAGGGAAGGCCTCTATTTGTGAGATCACCGAAGTGAAACTAATCTCTAAGAAAAGGAGGGAAAAATCCCAACATAATACTCATATCGGAGTTGTCTAGCATGGTATTAATGGAGGCAAAGCATATGTGTTGGCCCCCACAATCTAAATCCACTAATGGTTGTTTAGAAGGGAACTTGAAGGCTAATAAAGCCAACTAATGCTGTGCATAGGAGGGGAAAGTAGAGAATGGACTCAAAACACTGCTATTACTTAGAATACGCTGTATAAATGGGCTGATATAAAGTACCTAAAACACGATACATTGTGCCAATGTATCGAAAAAAGAAAGATGTAAACACTCATAGGGAACAAAAATACATAGTATCCCCTGGTGTAACTTCAAAGATAACTCTGCAGCAAACAACGAATAATCGAGCAGAGAGTCATCCACCACCCCCTTATGCTATCCGCTCACAAAAAACTGTGGGAAAACTAAATAAAAATTGCATGAATAGAAAAGTCCTTTCTAAGAATAAGCTAAATCAACTAAAACAACTAAATAAATACGAGTAGGAAAAGTCTGACTAGTCTCCCTGCCTATTGCCTAACACGTGTTTCCGAGGCTTAGCAAGAATCTGTCTGCAGCAGAGGCTGTTTTATAGCTTAGTAACGCTAGTGAATAAAGGGGGCGTGTGCATGCTGTTCGCGCCCAAAAGCGGAGTCCGAACAGGCCACACCCCCAAATTGGCGTAACGACATATGATTGGGTGACATCATAAACTTGTGAACGAGCAAAATTTAACCCTATACATATCTCTTTTTCGAATAAATGAGCGTACTCATTTCTAATATGTGGAATAAATATAGGGGTATGTGGAGATATGAGTGCTATTTTAAGATCCCCTTATAATTCATGGGATGTGTTGGAATAAGTATAGTCAGATCATCGGACCCCCTCACAGTTGTATCTGGAGGGTACCAAATTAACCCTCCCAAAATATATAAAAATATAAAAAGGAGTGCCCACATATTTTTGTCAGGACAAAAGCGCCCAGAGAGAAATGTGGGCATCAAAAGGTGGCAGTTGATACATTGATCCCAATAGAGTGCCTAGATTTTATTTAATTCAATGGCCACATGAATATATAAAAACCATCAAACGATGTGCATGGTTAACTATATGTGTGCCGTTCTCTCAGGCTGATAGCATAAAGCATTCAGATAAATGGAGTAAGTATAGTGTGGACACACAATTATACTGGTTGTAAATCCAGTTTTTATCAAAGGATATTCAGTGAAATGTGCTCGATCAATTTAAGGTGCCACTAAAGACTAACACCCTATATAACCCACGTGGTTTATATATAAACCTAGGGGCTAAAAAAATCTTAAAAGAAGAAAAAATTAATAAACAGCACCAAAATCCACAACCCAAAGAGGACCTAATTAACCACCATAAGGGTACTTAAGAAAAAAAAGTAGTATAAATAATATTCACATTATTTTTGTCCTGGCTAAATAGCCTGTTTGTGTAATAAAGGCATTACACGGATGCTCACAAGTTTTAATGGGTCAGACCACTATTATAACCTACAGCCTCTGTATGCCAGAAAAACTAATGATACAAAATGAATAAAGAAAATATACAATCACTATAAACATAATGTACATACAATAAAATTGTATTAGCTAGAATACAAGTACTCCTAAGTACTCTCATTTGTCAATGAAGGGGGTAAAGGTAAAACCCTCATTTAACCCATTGGGGGCCAAAGTTTTGAACCTAAATATCCAGTAGCATTTCCTTTTAAGGAGGGTAAGGTCTAGATCACCCCCTCTACATCCCAAAAGAACCTTTTCAATCCCTGCAAACCTCAATCCTCCTTGGTCCCCTTGATGGTGGCTCCTTAAATGTCTTGCCACTGGGGTATCCTTGAGATTTCTGACAGAGTGTACATGTTCCATTACTCTCCTTTTAAGTGGATGAATGGTTTTGCCCACATATTTTAGTCCGCATGTACATACCATAAGGTATACAATGCCTTTGGTATTATAATTAAAGAATTGCTTCACATTGAACACCATTTTGTCACTGGAATCTGTGAGACATTTAGAATCCCTGTTTATGTACCTACAGGCCACACACCTACCACATTTATATGTGCCTTGTGTAGATAGCCAATTTTTTCCAGGCTTTTTGCAGGAAAGATAGGTAGGTACTAAAATTTCCTTGAGGTTTCTGCCTCTGCGTGCCGTAAGTGATACACTGGGAGTCACAACGCCTTTAAGCTGAGGGTCTTGGGATATAAGGGGCCAGAATCTACCTAGAATCTTTTTAGCCTGATCCCACCCTGAATCAAAGTTAGCCACACAACGAATAAGGGTTTGTTCCTTAGGGACTGGTTTATCTTTAAGGAGTTCCGTCCTATCGCTATACAGTGCTCTCTGATATGCATACTTTAAGCAGCGATTTGGATACCCCCTCTCTTTAAACCTAGTTTTGAGTAGCTTTGCTTGAATTATAAATTCCTCCATAGTTGAACAGTTTCTCCCTAGCCGGAGGTATTGTCCAATCGGAATACCTCTTTTCAACAAAGTCGGGACACTTCAGGGGGACACTAGACTACACTACAAGGGACACTACAGTCACCAAAACCAGTACAGCTAAAAAAAAATAAAAATGCAGTGTTTGCATTATTTGCCAAGTAACCTTTCCAGGTGCAGTCACTCAGATGGCCACTAGAGGAGCTTCCTATTTCAGTGCAGCACCTGCGTTTAGTGTCTCCACGCTCTTCATGGAGACATTGAATGCTCCCTATAGAGATGCGTTGATTTAATGCGTCTCTATGAGGAAATGCTGACTGACGCAGAGCAGTGCATTTCCCTATGGGAAAGCTTTGGATTGGCTGAGATAATTAAGTTTGATGATCGCAGCCAAGGAGGAGGGGCCAGCACAGTTAGACCGGCACAGTGATGGAGAAAAGGTAAGTAATCTACCTATTTACTCCATTCTGTGGGGTTGCAGGACAGCTAAATAGGTAGTCCAGCAGTACAGTATTATAAATACATGTTTACATTCCTAACACTATAGTGTTCCTTTAAGTAAATAACTGAACTGGAAAAATTCTCTAACATAGCTACGCTCCAGTTCGGCTACTTACATTTTAAGTTTGAAAATCGTATTGAATAATGGTATGTATGCAATTGCTTATATGTATGTAAATTTAGTATTATTTCTTTATAAACACAGTTTTTATATTTTAACCTTGTATTTTGGTGTAGTTTTTAGTATCTGACCTTTACCCAAACATTAAATACACAATATTCAGCAACAGATTGATTTACCCCTTGGCGTGTAAAATATTAGGTGGAGCATATTTTGCTATATTCAAAACGACATTCAAATGATAAATACACTATAAGACACTATTTAGAATGTAAGGTTTGGACTGAGTGACTTTCCAAGTAGGCCCAATGTACAGGTTAGTTATGATCAATTTCCTTCACACTTGATGTTCTCTGTAGGAGTGTTTTAGTAAGCTGTATGGATTTATTCTTAGTACAAGGGGCTGGCATTACATCACCAAATGTCAAGAAGTTGGGGTGACTTTATGTGAATCTTTATAAAATGCTAACAAAATAGGACACACAGGATAGGATTAGCATACCCCAGAGTGGACAGCCTTAACATGATGTCTACAAAGAGATGAACCTGCAAGAAGGAGGTACAGTCAAGAACACGTTGAGGTAAAAGTAGTATGCAAATTAAAGAATTATGAAACCAAGCCCAGTCAGGGGTAAAATGATACAGAATAAACAAGGACAAGCCAGGTCAGAATACAAAAATTAGACAGACAATTAAAAAAACACTCTTAGGAATGCTAAGAAACCAAACAAGACTATACAAAAACCATCCATTCATCTATTTGTCTGACCCCCCACCAATTGGCAGGCTATCTGAGTTGTTGTCTATTCTCAGTCTTTTCTTTTGCCCTGTTTTAGTTGTTGGCTCTCCCTAAGGTGAAAGGGTAATCCAGACGTGGACCCCTTGCTCACTGTCCCTAAACGGGTATCAGCTATAATTCGCTGATGGGGCCTAACAAGGCTGAATCTTTTGTTGGGGTTGCATACCTCCTGTGCATTTTAGATCTGTACTGCCCTTTTGGATGAGATCAGCCTGATATGAAAATGGTCTAGGTTCTCTCTGTAATGGCACAAGATGAGTTAAAACCAGCCTGAGATTTGAGCAGGCCACCAAACGACAAGCTATACCAGTTTATGTCTATTTTCAGTATTCTCTAACACCTTGTTTTGGTTGCTGTCTATCAATCAGTCTGTTGATTGGTCTGTCAGTCTGTCTATTAATTTGTCTGTTTTCATTTTAGCCATCTACCTACCTTTTCTATATCAATCTACATACCTGCATATTAATCTATCTTTCAGTATGCTCGGCTCAGCCAAAGAATACAATACAAACAGTTCTCCTGCCCAGATCTCAGTAAAAGGCTCATTACTTTATTCCTTAAAGAATATCAAGTTCTATTTGCATTGATGCAACCTGACTCAAAATACACTGTTCACGTAAATTGTTTCTGATTTACTGAAGCAAACCTTCAAGAAACTCAATAATTCAACCATCAAACCCTAATCACATCAAGTGGATAAACTGAAAATCTGAACTAGTGATTGGCTCTCCATGCACTCCCTTAGCCTGCTGGATGGTTCTTTGTATAAGAAGAGAAGTTGTCACAGCACATGGATGTCACGTCTTCCCCTCTGCTGTTTGGCTCTCCATCGCTCAGTCGGAGATCGGCAGAGCCATTGCAGTTTGCTGATTGCCAACAGAGCAATAGAGTGTGTTCGTGCAGCAGGCTTGCCTCTGCTTATTAGAGAGCTCAGTCCATCCCTGTACATCATCAGGCTGAGGCCGGGACGAGCACGCAAGACGCTTCACGTAATCGGCTTCCAGTCAATTCAAGTCATCAGGATTCACAAACATACCAGATTAAAACAATATACTGTTCTGTTCCTTTACAGAGAGTAGCAATGGTCCTACAGCTGAAACAAGACTGTCTGGAGAGGAAGCCACAATTCATGTTTCCTCTGTAGACTCCCTCATCCTTAGATCCAAATGAGACAATTATACTATGTACTATTATTCTTTTATTATATATATATATATATCATGTAACTGTACAAGAATTTGGGTACAAACAAAGTTTAGATCTACAGGAACAAAAAGGTCTTAAGGATTTTATCATTATAATTATGTTGTTATTTATATAGCACCAACAAATTCTGCAGCGCTTTACAGCGGGTGGACGAACAAACACGTATTTGTAACCAGACAAGTTGGACACACAATAATAGAGGGGTTGAGGACCCTGCTCAATGAGCTTATATGCTAGAGTGAGTGGGGTAAAGTGACACAAAAGGTAAGGATACTATTAGACTAATAATAGTTGCAAGAGAGGAATCAGTCAGGAGCTATTAACAGTTTAATTGATACGCTTTTATGAAGAAGTGGGTTCTTAATGATTTTTTTAAAGGAGTGGAGACTGGGTGAGCATCTAACAGAGGAGGGAAGTGAGTTCCACAGGAATGGTGCACCCCTCAAGAAGTCTTAAAGGCGAGCATCAGAGGTGGGAGTACAGACAGAAGATAGATATAAGTCTTCAGTAGAGCGTAAGGGCCTAGATGGGACATACTTGTGTATTAGGGAGGATAGATAGGTGGGAGCAGCATTATGTAGAAATTTGAAAGCAAGAACCAGAATTTTAAATTGAGCCCTATATCTTACAGGAAGCCAATGTAGGGACTGACAGAAGTGTGAGGCGTGGGAGGTGCGGGCGGACAGGAAGATGAGCCTCGCCGCCGCATTCATTATGGACTATAACGGCGCAAGTTGTAAATCGGGAATTTGAAATATTTTCTCAGATGTAGTTTGGTTCAATCAAAATCGTGTGCCAAATCACCAGCTTTGCTTAAAGGGACACTATAGTCACCTGAACAACTTTAGCTTAATGAAGCAGTTTTGGTGTATAGAACATGCCCCTGCAGCCTCACTGCTCAATCCTCTGCCATTTAGGAGTTAAATCCCTTTGTTTATGAACCCTAGTCACACCTCCCTGCATGTGACTTGCACAGCCTTCTATAAACACTGTTTATAAAAGATATGTTAGATGAAGCACTGGCTTCATCTAACATATCTGCTATGACAGACATAATGTGTGTGTAAACTGACACCCCATAATTCTGTGTGAGAATTGATTGCTTGTAGATCTCACACACGCTGGGCCTCCCAAAGATATGTCTCTTCACAGAACCTAGAGACTGCCATTTTGACAGCATCGATAATGTGAAATTAAGATTGCTAATCTAGTGATTGGCAGAGAGTGCTGGGAGGACTTGCCAATCATTACTGTCCTGGCTGGATGGAATTGACATTAATAATGCAGAGATGTAAATGATTCATTATTAATACCCAACGGGGGTCGTTTGTGGGGACAGTATAAACACCATTTAATTATATAAGGATATTATCGATGTTTTCCACTTAATTGTGAGAATATTACGAATTATATATTTGTACTTTAATACATTGAAAGTGAACTCATTTGGGTCATGAGACACCATCTTGTTAATCAGCGTTACCATATGTTCTGTCTCCATTAAACATTGAGAACAGACACAATAAGCAATATCAATTTAACTTTAGTGTTACACAGAAATACAATTATGGCCTTGTAGAAGAAGGCAACTATCCCTGGACTTTAATCTAATATTTTAGAAAAATAGGGCAATGCGTATTTTACTCAAAATAGAACATTGAGAAGTTATTTCCTCCAATTCTGCTATTTTGACTTTAAGTTTTCAAATTCAGTTTTCCGTTTACCAGAAATCACTGTTTACCGAATAAACCCCTAGGTGTGTCGGAGACTCAGTCCCTGACATTCAGTACATTACTAAATAAATTAGGAGAGTACAAGCACATTCTCATCTGCCATCTTTTCCTGGGTCAGTGGCTCCTCAGAAAAAGAGGATTGATCACTTACTGTCTCTGTAAATGTCATCAGATAGCACTCCGTCATTCTATTAATCATATAATTAGGCATTTACCTATGAAGAGACATTTTTTTTGCACTCAGAACAAAAGTTACTACTTATTTATTGTGACCCCAATGATGGAGTTAGTAACAAGAAGCAAGATTGATCACTTAGTTCAATTGTGTACTTGAGCCTTTTTGTAGCTTGAATCCACAATGTACATCATTGTATTTTTGAGCATGAGTGTGGTGTGAAACTAGATATGTATTTGTAGCCATACATGCAAATGCATGTTTGTTTTTGAGAGTGGGCTTATGGGCTTTACATGAATGCATGTGTAGTATTAGTGTAAAGGCATGCATGCATGCTTCGTGACAGTGTGAATGCACAAGCATATTTGTGTGTGCATAATTAGAGTGTGATTGTATGTACCTACTGGATGTGAATAGCATCAATGTTAACCCCTTAGTGACCAGACCGTTTTTCAATTTTCTTACCGTTAAGGACCAGGGCTGTTTTTCCATTTCTGTGGTGCGTGTGTTTAGCTGTAATTTTCCTATTATTCATTTACTGTACCCACACATATTATATACGTTTTTCTTTTCACCATTAAATGGTCTTTCTAAAGATTATTTTCATCATATCATGTAATTTACTATAAAAAAAATTATAAAATATACTGATTTTTTTTTAAACACACATTTTCTAAATTTGACCCCCAAAATCTGTTACACATCAACAACCGCCAAAAAACACCCATGCTAAATAGTTTCTAAATTTTGTCCTGAGTTTAGAAATACCCAATGTTAACATGTTATTAGCGTTTATTTGCAAGTTATAGGGCAATAAGTACAAGTAGCACTTTGATATTTCCAAACCATTTATTTCAAAATTAATGAAAGTTAAATGGTAACACTGATATCTGTCAGGAATCCTCGAATAACCCTTCACATGTATATATTTTTTAAAAGTAGACAACCTAAGGTATTAAACTTGGAGTATTTTGACTCTTTTCATGCAACCATTTTACCACTAATCTATGCCAAATTTACACAAAAATAATAATTGGTGATTTTTTTGACACACTTAGCAATTTAAGAATACGTGTACTGGGTTACTGTCAAAGAACACCCCAATATGTGTTCAGCAACATTAGCAGTACAGTGATACCACCCATGTATTGGTGTGTCAGGTTCTCTGGGGGCTAAAAGACCTTATTTGGAGGGTGCGCATTCCAGTTTTCCAACTTGGAATTTTCACAGCTGGTCATCATGCACCCATGTCCTATTTGAGACATTTATGAAGCTGGCCAATGTAATTTACCCCCATCAAACCATATATTTTTGAAAAGTAGACACCCTAGGGTGTATATTTTTTTTTATTTTATTTTTTTGATGTGCATAGGTGTACAAACAGTCATGTCATGCCACAACAGCAGTTGACACAAACATCTTAATACATAGCTTACATGTGAGATGGCATTCAGAGAGAACATGCACAATTTTTAGGATTATAATGATAGGGTTTGTAACGGCACCCCCAGGCATAAAAGGGTTAAACAGCTGTTTGGAAGATCTTCCCCTTCCAGAGATACAGGCACAGCTACTGCAGAACACCAAACTCCCAAACTGCATACAAGGGAATGCTCCAAACTCCCGAACTGCATACAAGGGAAGGCTCCAAACTCCCGAACTGCATACAAAGTAGCACTCCAAACTCCCGAACTGGAACCTCACGAATAGCTGCTAGCAGACGAACAGGAAAAGCATCCAAGCGGCTTACACTCCTGGCAATCAGTCTCTAACAGCATACAGTAAATCACCCCAAAGATGAGACAGAGCTCCGTGTTGAGGGTCAAGCAGTGGTCTGGTTTAATGTGGGTGTAATAAACGTTTAACTCGCAAGTTGGAATAAACTTGGAATTAATAATAACATTAATAACTAAAAATAATAACTTAAAATAATAACTTAAAAACCGAGGCCTTTGTTGCTTAGGGCATGGATATACTTTAACATAACAACCCTTCTTTTATAGAATAACCACTTTGAAGTGTTTGATGGTTCTGTAATAAAAGAGAAAGATTAGAATTCCTATTCAGTTATGCTTTTAAATCTGGCACTTCTGAACCTTGATCAACAATCTTGGCTATCAGTAATTAGTTCTTTGCATGTGAAGTGCTCCTCCCATGCTTGCTGTATCTCAATATATTTTACATGTAAATGCCATTGATCTCCATTAAAGACAGCCTCTTTTGCTAACAAATTCAATTGTACATTTGAATAAGTGTTTACTGCTGACTGGAGGGGGTGCTTTAGTCCCCATCCAAGCAGTTTCCCAAGATTCCATAGGGACAGATAGTTTGATCTGGTGGCATAAGCAATGTCACTATGGATACAAATAGAGCGTGTGCCAAATTCCTTTGAAAAAATTACAAGTCCCAAAAAAAAAACTTCTTCAAGGATTGCTTGTTAAAAGGTCTGGGGACTTGTAAGATTGCTATCACTCTTCAATTGAGCAGCTGTGATAGCTACTCCCAAAAGTTTTACCTTTTGTGTGAGCAACCTTTGAAGTGTTTAGCTTGACTCAAGGATTATGCAATTAAGTAAAAAAAATTTCCATTAATAAATTCATTTGTTATTGTTTTGCCCCAGAAGGGGGACTTAGTGATAAGTCAGTAAGTCTCACTGAAGCTCCTATGTTAGTAAAATTCTTAGTCTGTTGCCTTGCCATAATTTCATTCACGTAAGGGCGTCCTGCATGGTCCATGAATGTGTTACAAATAGGAACCATGCCATCCAGTTATAGTTATTCCAAAAATGAAATCAGAGGAGCTTCACCCTCTTCATTCATTTTAGAGTTGCTAGTCACTGCTCCCTGTACAGTCATCATTCTCAGAGCCTCCCGCGCAGGACCATATAGATTGGTCTTAGGCAGGGGGTAAGAATGGCGTCCCTGAACTGTTTTATCCGGGGGTTTATTTCGGTCAATCTTTTCATATACATTTTGACCTATTCTTTCTTTGAAAGGCCCAGAGGGATAAGCATGCCATCCCTCAGTCATCCTTTGATCTATCTTTGCCTTTCTACACTCTTTCTGTCTATGACCACGTTTATTGCAATAATAACAAGTACCTCTGAATGGAATATCTGAGAGAGCTTGCCTCCCTTCATTAGTAGCCATAATTGCCACCTTGTGGCGTAATGTAACACCTTTCCTAATTACATTTTGTCTAGCTTTTCCTATAATAGTTAGAACTCCTTCCAGAGTGTCTTTTTCCTCTGCTATCATTTGCACTCCGGGATCTAAATAAGTGAATTTTTTTATCAGGTATTGCAGTAAATCAGGAGGGGTTTGGTCTTGTGGTATACGGTGGGTTAATCTGTACACTTGTTCAAATTTAGATGCAAAAACCCAAGGATCATCCTGTAAGTGTACCTTCATTTCAGCGAGTGAATGACTGTCTAAATCTCTTTCTCCGGTAATCAATTTGGAGATTGCTCTAAGTCTGTCTCCTTCTGTCCCCCATTTGTCCTCTTTGAACCAATCTTGATCCCGATTAATGGGCCCATTTATGGGTGAATTTAGTCTGCATGCAATGCTGCTTGGTGCCCACATTTTAAGCATAATACATGCTTCTTTAGGAGAGAGCATATATTGTTTGACTGCAGATTCAAAGTTGGACATATTCGAAATTACATCTATTTTGCAGTCATATGGGGGGAAAAGGGATCTTAACTTAACAAGCTGTTTCATTACTTTATCCCTATCTTGCTGCTGCAGAATTTTAGCAGTCTGCAGGGTGGCAGATGCCCTGCTTTTAACAGTCGGTGTAATGGACAAAGGGTCCCTAAAAGGTGATGCTGTTGGTTTAGTTATATGGGGGGTTAATACCGGAATACCACTAATATCAAACCCATCCAGTACAAGGTTTCCCCTGTTTACCCCTTGGTCCTCATTTTCTGCAATACCAGATGCCTCTTCTTCCTCTGCACACATATCCCCATGGCCACATACAGCAACTGGGGTTTGTGCAGCTAAACCTGTTCTAAGCGATGAAATTAGCTCTCCTCTCGCTTCATAATTATCCTCTAATGTATTTACATATTCTGCATTTAAGCCACAAGTTGGACAATCACTATATTTCTGAGTACTTCTTTGTATACAAGCCACAGTAGTGTGCCCCAGAAGTATCCGATTTAACTGATTTCTTAAGAACATCAACAATTTCATGCAATTTTGGATTTTCTGTTTATCCTTATTCAAACACCATTTTTTATTATCTACTCTCATGTTCTCTTTTTCACATTGTAACCACATGCTATGCATTTTCTTAAATTCATTTTCATTTTCAAACATTAGTGGATCAAAACTGCTAGACGCTGCATATTCTGCTACAATTTCCATTCTTAAAATAAAGCTAAAAGTACTTACACGATTTGTGTCTTCAGACTGCAGGCAAATCAAATGGTGTGCACCCCACTTTGACGCCTTGGTCTGGCTATCTCCGATCCTCCAGAAGTGATGGCCGGCTTACAAACTGCGTCTCACTCTAGTTGCCTCTGTAGGATCCCGCACGTCCTGGCCCTGGACGTATTGCCGAAAACGCTCACAAAAAATAAAACAAAAATTGGTTCGGTTATTTTGTCCCCTTTTATAGCTCACATGTATCTGGAGAAGACTGGATTGTGCTCTCCTACCTGGCTCGCCAAATGTAATAAACGTTTAACTCGCAAGTTGGAATAAACTTGGAATTAATAATAACATTAATAACTAAAAATAATAACTTAAAATAATAACTTAAAAACCGAGTGTAAAGTCAGAGTCCACACTCCTTGCTTTCGGCAATTCAATAATATTTATTAATAAAGGCTAATCAAACAAATAAACAATACATATACATTTGAAATAGGCTAGTATATGTTGCTACTAAAACTAACATTGACTGAATGGAAAGTAGGCTAAATTAACATAATAAAACAGGCATAGACACGTGATACAGTTACCACTCCATTGATCAGCAGCTGAGAGTAAGAGAGAGAGAGAGTGTGTATAGTGGGGAGAGGCGAGAGAGAAGGTGAAGAGAGGTAATTCAAAGAGAGAGAGAATGTGCTATTCACAGGGCTTTAAACAGGTTAGCCCCTCCTTCTGCTGGACACACCTCCCTTAGTCAATCCCTTAGGATGTAACAGAACCAGAGTGCCTCCTGGGGGAAGGGGGATTGCATTGGAAGGGAATGGAGGAGGAGTTTATCAACAACCCAACTGATTTTGCCTAGTGAAAGGCCATGTGCTTCACAGATGACTCCATTATTGCCTAAGGGTAGAATGGGGGCTTGAATCCCTGTATTAGAACACAATAACTCTTCATTGGCATACAGTTTGGCTGTTAATCACATCCCCCCACTTATTACAGTGGGCTACCTGCCCGGTATTTATGCAGGTCTTCCACCTGGTGGACACTCCCCTAGGGGACCAGATGGAAGACTGGGACACAAATGGTAAAATGACCAATCACAGGCATACAGGGTTAAAACACTCCCACAGTACATTACAATCCCTCCCCTCTATCCTGGAGATAATTGGGAAGTAATCCAATTATCTCCAAGGACAGAGGCAAAACTCCATTAACCACATGGTTACAATAAAACACTAAAATACAATAAATACATAATGTTACATTTGTTACATTAAATATATACATGTAACCCATCCGCAGATAGCTGGGATCTGAGCGCACAAAAGTACCGAATAGCGCTCAGATCCTATGCACACAGTCCAATCCCCGTAGAGTTAAAGTGTTCACAAAGTCTGTTCTCCATACGAATAAACTCCACGGGATGGCTGTCTGGGGTAATGCTGTTCATACGGTTTAAACTACCGAATGAACAGGCATCCGGTTAAATGACCGAATGCAGAAGCATGGAGGCTGCCGGCTCAAATAAGTGTCCGTTTCCAGTTCCATAGTTTGGGCGCTGAACACCGCTGGCCGCTCGGGACTTTAAAATGGCCGCCGCTCGGGACTTTTAAATGGCCAAACGAACAAAAGCCACCCAGCGTTTGTCAATTAAGCTGCGGTTAATTGCCGACACACTCCCAATACAGGTGGTCCAGTCAATCGGTTGTTTGTTCGGTAGATTGAATCTACCGAACACCGGCAGAAAGGCACGAACAAGCCTTTTCTGCAGGGGAATAGAAGGCTTTTTAACATGGGGCCATAGTCCAGAGGCAACAGGTGGGCAACCAGGCTTCTCCAATGCAATGTGGCGAGATTGGTCCGTCACAGGGTTTAAAAAATGAAGATAAAAAAAAAAAAATAGGGTACATGGACGCTGCTTCCCCCCCCTTCATTTTCAATATGTATCATATGTTTAAGTACGCTTTCCTTAAGCGTCCGGCGCAGCTAATAGCGCTGGCGATGCCTCCCAGGTTCATGTGACTCTGGGTGCTGCTGAGCTAGTATGGCCCGCTTGGTTTGCGCTTGTGCGCAATACTAGGGAGCAGATGGGGGAAGGGGTTTTTATTGGAGGTATGTTCCCTCCTGCCACGGGGGTCCCTTGACTAAGAGGGACATTAAGGGCTCCGGGAGGGTCGTGGGGAGCATGCTGTGGTCGGATACACCCCATGATGGATATTTGGATGCACCCCGTGTTCTGGATAGCATGGTCGGGGAAAGGGCTCCCCGAGAATGCGCCGCGTGGTTCTGCGGTTAGGACACTCACGGGACGTGTATCGTCCCTGGGATGAGCTGGGTTGGTGGAGGTACGTCATTCACTTTTGTCAGCGGTTGGCGGTGTGACCCTTCTTGGCATGGGACCGGATGGGCTTCGGCCTCTGGTTTTACTTAGGGCTTGCCTGGCGCCTCAGCACGGTGCGTTTTCGTCCTCTCTGCAATCTGTCGGGATAGGGGACGTGGGTGCTCTCTGTGCAGGACCCTCAGTCCATGTGAGAACTCCATCGGGTGGTGTGGGTCTAGTTTACCAAGAATGCTTGATAAGCTTACTTCCCAATCGTTTTTAGTGTGCCCCTGAAGTCCACTCCGTGTGTCCCCCCTTTGGGATATGGTGCCCATGGAGGAGCAGGGTCGATATCGCCAGATTCCTTATTTACTCAGTTGTCGTTCCCTTCCAGGGGCTAGGTTTGGGATGGTGGCTCGGCGCAGCGGTCTGCGTGGGTGGGACTGCGGGGCCCTGGGGCCTTGCTGATGAAGGTGGCTGTGGAATCGGTTTTCAGGCTCCTGCCAGTACGCCCGTCGGGTTATTGTTTCCAGGCTGTGTTTCTGACGGTCAGGATTATGGGGCTATGTGCCTCCACGAGAGTTGCTCCCGATGTCGCTTATGTGTGGGGCCGTCAGTGTCGCATGTCTGCACTCTGCTGCTGCGGTGTTTTCTTGGGGTAGTGTTTTGGAGTTTCGGTGTTCCGTGGCCCAGGCCATATCCGTGGGTCAGAATACGTGCTGCAGTCTCCTGGATAGTGGGATCGATTCCGGCCAGGGGAACGTCAGTTGCCCCTGACTGTGGTTTATGACATCAGGCAGGAGGAGTCGGTGGTTTTGGGGGGCGTTGTGGGTTTTGGCTGCGCTACCCGTGGGCTCTCCTGGGTACGCTGAGCTTTGCCTGTTGGTGTTGCCCTTGGGGCTGTATGGGGTTCCCTCTGGGCCTCCATTAACGGTGGCTTGTGCAATCTGGCCCCCTAAGTTCCTTTCGCTGACTTCCAACTGTTTGCCGCTGCAGCCGGTTTGGGGATTTTTGGGCCATTTTGGGCTCTCAATGGTGTGCTGACTCTTGCCCATTAAGCTGGCAAGCATCGGGGCTCTGGCGGACTCTGGTTGTCTTGGAGCTTCCCCTTTCTGGTGGCATGGGGTACCCAGCTCACGAACAGGTGGGTGGTTTTTCCTTTGGGACAATCGTGGGGTGGTGCTGGCTGTCTTTATCATGTGACGGTACCCTCTACCCCGGTGGTACTCTGGTTGCGGCGCCTGGCTCGGCGCTGTTTGAGTCTGGAGGCGGCTGGTCAGGAGGATTGCCCGGGTATTCCAATGTGATAGCCAAAGCTCATTCTTGTTCATTATGGGACGTACTTTGGGCGGAGGCGCCGCAGGGTCGATTTATAGGGCAGTGGAGGTGTGGTCACTTGGTCCAACGGACTGATGAAGCTGGTCCGTGGGTCGATCTCTGAGGCAGCGTGGGGCCCACTACAGTAAGATGGGAGTGATCGGGACGGATGGGAACGTTTCCTTGGGGGTTCTGGGAGTAGACTGCTCATCTACATGTTTGGTTCCCTCTATTAAGGGCGTTGGGGGCTGGGGCAGTAGTCCTCCTCAGTGATTTCTGCAATTAGCAGGGCTCGGCTTCCTGTTCATGTTACGGTCGTCTGCAAGTGGGAGGGTGTTTTGGTGGAGTTGAGTAAGCGTTGGAACGGACTTCCTTCAGGTTTCGCCGCTCGAAGGCTGTTGTCGTTGGGAAGGGTAAGTTGGTTGCGGTTGGCTGATTCGCTGATAGAATCTGTGCAATTCTTGGATGTTGCGGGGTTTACATACCCTGGCCTTACTGCATTCTCCTGAGGTAGATGGAATGCACGGGTAATAGTTGGTTTCCTAACATGATGTAGTGGGTTCCCAGGATAGTCTGAAATATACCGTTCCGATCAGGGGCGGTGCCGGGTTCTGTCATTTGCCTGTTTTTCCATAGGAGTGCTATTCCGCCCCTGGATTATTCAGCCTCCTCATCCTTGTTTGGTTCTCGGAGACAGGTTTTCTCTCCTGTGTCCATTTCATTGGGGTGTTCCACTTGGGGCTCGAATTCCTGGGTAAGGATGGTGGGGAGTTCAAGGGGCATTCATTCCGGTTGGGGGCGGCTACAGATGCCGCCAGGCTTGGCGTGCCTGCGCCAATGGTTCAGAGGGCTCAAATGGTGGGAGTCAGGGTAGTGGGCTCCTTAGGTTCACCCTGCCGGTCTCCGAATGGATTTCTCTCCGCGGTTACAGTATCCCCCCTCCCGGAGTGGGGATGGTGGGATGCTCGTATGTAATTTGGGCCAGGAGGCGGGAGCGAGTGGTTGGATCTTACGCCTTCGGGAGCGGAGGTTCGGTGGTCTGGCACCAGATACATGAAGGGGGTGTGGCTCCTCCTCGTACGGGGTCAGCTGTCCCACCTCCTGGGGGTACCAGGGTTTTTGTCATCTCTGGGTGGAATGACCTGGGTTTGGTGACGGTTTGGGATTTGGGTGCTCCTGAATCTGGACATGTTACGCATTCTGTTTCTTCCCAGAGGTTCTCAGGGGCTGGGCTGAGGCTATCGCCCATTCCTGTTGGCAGTGCGCTCAGCAATGTGAGTGCCCTGGTGCACTGCTGTCGGAAATCGGACGAGATGGGTTTCTGGGTTTGGCTTGGGGGATTCCAGTTCGCCTTAGGGTTTGGCCAGATGTGGCCTAGTTGTCTCGAGGGGATGGGTGCGCTTGCTGGAGGTCGGACTAGGCCTATGTTAATCTAGCGTTGCATGTGGTGGAACAGGCCATGGCTGGTTGTGGTGGGTTCCCCCGCTGATTTTAAATGTAAAACAGCGGGGCTGTGGCGGGGAAATGTCCTTGCCAATTGAGTTTGAGGGGTTACGTTTAAGTATATGGAATGAGATGAACAAGTTTTAGGGTCTGAACCTCCCCTGCTTCAAACGGTTAACATTAGGTTGACTGAGGTGTCGTGCCCATCAAGCGTGGATAAGATATGAATTTTATGACGAGGGGGGAGGTGAGAGGAAGTGGTGATTAGGAACCACTGTATGTTTGTTGGCAAGGACGGTTGGGTCACTGTATAACACTATGTGTGGAGTCATATATGTATATATATGTTAATTTATGCCTATTTATGTCTAAAGTTTTTGGTTACAGAAAAAGAAGAGATTTAATAAATACAGTTATGGATGTGTTATGCAGTAATTTAGTTTGTGATAATAAATGCTGTGGCCTGTTTCATCCATACTAAGTGGTCTGTCGTTATTGGGGGTTGAATGGGGTTAGTTTATGTACTAGGCTGCATCGCGATTCCCCACTACGTACATACATGTATGTCACCTAACCTGACAGACCTCCTAGCCGAAACCACCTAGATACACCAAGATCTTAAGCTGGATAGATCTACCCAAGAATTGTATTACCCTGTTTATTTCCTGTTCACAACATACAAAAACAAAACCTGTGCATGCCTTATCAAATGTTTTGCAAAGCCCGATGATTGCCGTTGGGGTACCTCGGGCCTGTTTGTACTACTCATAAGCGCTACAAAAATAAAAAATTTAAAAAATAAAATAATTGACCAATCAACTCACAAGCGTGGAGCAGTAAAAGTCTGCTCTAACTTTGACAGCCCAGATATCTCAAGGTGCAGGACCACGATGGAACAAGCAGGACAGCAACTGGATACAGTTCTAACCTTTATTGTCCTCAGTCCTCAGACCCTCCTGACACGCTGGCTAGCACTTGCGGTCTTTCGGGAACTGGAACGCTTTGTATTTCTTCCGGGAGATACAAGCTTCCTTCAGTGCGTCCTGACGTTGTGCGTCTGAAAACATGATGACGCGTTTCGCCTGGGCGGCCTCTTCAGATCACGTCTTGAGATATCTGGGAGATGAACCTTGAGATATCTGGGCTGTCAAAGTTAGAGCAGACTTTTACTGCTCCACGCTTGTGAGTTGATTGGTCAATTAATTTATATTTTTTGTGCTTGTGTCACAGATTTACACTATATATTTTTTTTCCCTGTCTCCCCCCTTTTTTTTCTTTTTTTTTGGTCTGATTGTATATCCTCCCAAATAATGATAAGTAAGTAAGTAAGTGTCCATCTCTCTATACATTTTATCACTTATGCACATTGCTTGAGAGGCACAAGATACACTATATATTTATATTATATAGTGTTTTGGGGATTGCACTTTTATATGAACTGTTTGCACTTTATGTATATAAGTACACATATACAGATGTATATATGAAACACTACCTTTAAAGGCACAGCACACTTTTTTCTATCCAGTCTTTTTTAGTAGCCACTTAGTCACAAACCCTGGCCAAAGTTTGTGTTTATATTTGTTTTTTTGCATTTTTCACACACAAACTGCCATTTCACCGATGTTATTATTAGTATAATACATTTTACTGCTGTAGAACACTCATATTTGTGTAACGTAATGTCTCAGGAGTACAACAGTACCCCTCAAGTACAGGTGTTATGGTGATTTGGAAAGTTACAGGGTCAAACATAATATTTGCCAATGTCTGTTTTTGTAAATTGGTATTTGCCAGATTGGCTATGTTGCCTTTGAGATGGTATGGCAGCCCAGAAATGAAAATGAACCCCACCATGATACACCATTTGAAAAAGTAGACAACCCAGGGTATTCAAAATGGGGTATTTCCAGTCTTCTGTAGTAACCACTTAGTCACAAACGCTTGCCAATGTTAGCGTTCATATTTGTTTTTTGCCTTTTTTTACACAAAAATGGCACGTTTACTGGTGATTTCATCGTCATGATACATTTTAAACACTCATATTTGTGTTCAGCGAAGTCTCCTGAGTATAACAGTACCCCCCATGTACAGGTTTTATGGTGTTTTGGAAAGTTACAGGGTCAATATACGGCTTGCCCAATTCCGTTTGCCAGATTGGTTTGCTGTTGCCTTTTGAGACCATATGGTAACCCAGGAATGTGAATTAACCTCATCATGGCATACCATTTTCAAATGTAGACAACCCAGGGTATTCAAAATGGGGTATTTCTAGTCTTTAGTAGTTACTTAGTCACAAAAGCTGGGCAAAGTTAGCATTTTTATTTGTTTTTTGGCATTTTTTAAAAACAAAAACTGCACTTTTACTGGTGATATCGTCGTGATAAGTTTTACTTTTTAAAACACTCATATTTGTGTTCAACAAAGTATCCTGAGTATAACAATACCATGTAAAGGTTTTATGGCGTTTTGGAAAGTTACGGGATGGGGTTAAATATAGGGTTCGCAATAGAATTCTCTGGACTGTCTGTCTGGGATGTCAGTCAGGTCCCTCAAATTATAATTAATAAAATCAAATAATTATGTAGTTAATAGTTAAATATATATGTAGAATGTATGTGTATGTGTGTATAAATGTATTAAGGCCTTCGTTGCCTCTAGGCTACCATGACAGGTTAATCGACAGGTGTCACTCCTATCAGGGAACACAAAACCTAAGTTTTCCTCGCTTATTTAACAATACACGGGTCAACAAAGGCTTGACTTTTCATGTTTGAACCATGCATGGTCCCCCCTACGTACACATTCTACCGTTTTCCTTCTATTACGATACAGGCTCATCTACGACCCTTTTTGTTTGCGTATTCTCTGGCCAAGTATTAGTACAGCATTAACGACTTTTGCTATAATTTCGTTACTACGGTTTACTTTTGCCACCTCAAACTTAATTATTACAAAACCACAATATATCTCATTAATGAAATCTGTCAGAACATTAATCAAGTAGACCAGGCCTTAACCTTTCCATTATTCTGCTCACTCTTTAAGGGCGGCTTCCATGGGTTCAAGCAGGTTGTCCAAACCAGTTCAAGACGTACGCAATGTCTTTAAAGAATGTCGGGATAAGATATGTATATTGTTGACTGTTAGTAAATTGTACAAATCTATTTTGCCCTCTTTTATTTACAGGCCCTACCTCATTGTCGGTTCCGGCACACCACATCCGACTTGCCCTTATATTCTAACTACTGTTATACTTATCTCTTACTCCATATACGGTCTTTTTGCCCCTAACACAAGTATTAAGGCCGTTTAGCCTGTAATTGTGGGAGGGGCATGTAGTTCCTTACTTAAAGGGAACCCGTACCTTACTCCACACCGTCCGTGGTCTAACGATTTGCATGTGACCACTTCCGGGTCACATGCAGGTCGCCATTTTGCGTGGGACACTGAGCCCGGCCATGCTAGAACGCCAGGTGCCTGCATCTCCTCTGCCAACTCTGATACTCCATCAGGTACACAAGGCACCAATCCAGGCTGTCTGATACCGGCACTCTCATATACCATCCCGACGGATTCTTTTTTCCAGGTCAGCCTCCTGCTTTTCTGGGGGCTTTCCAGACCTCAGGGCCATGCACATATAATACCGATTGGCCAGCTGCCACAGGGCAACATCGTCCTCACGTTTTCCCAAGCACGGCCGCAAGTACATAGAACTCATGGCTGATCATGTTCCTGTTTCTTGTGGTATACTGCTATAGAAACAGGGAGATAACGGTGCAATCTAACAGGCTTAATGTACGGTAGTTTTAATTTGTTTTCGTTCTCTGTTATCTCATATTATTCAACGGTATCACGGCATTTTATACTAATACAGAGTATCTATACAATAATGAACACACAATGCTGTATAAGGATACTGAACCTCTCTTTACACTGACAATTAACACACATTGCTGTATATGACAAAACTTGTCTCTATACACACACAGCACTCTATGATGATTCAGAGTATCTCTATACACTGCTAAAAGACACATTGCTAAGCAGTCTCAGTACCACCCTATGCAGCCCCTTGAAATGTATTTCCCGTGCCTGCTACAGTCTGACAGTATATATTCCACTGGCCTTAGTCTTCCTCCAATTCTGTGATTGTGCCTGCAGTCATATCATTGTGATGATCATTCAATGTCACTCTCCCAGTAAGGATAAAATTAATGTTTAAACCAACTTCGGACAACTTCAGCTCAGTCCGTGCATCACACTGTGTATAATGTTGATTATCTGTCTGCACCCCATGCACCTGTACCAGCCATTGCAATGACAGTCTGCAGGTCGTAATCCCTCTAGTCCGTCACTTCCACTGGTGATAATTATCAGATGCAGAGAGCTAAATAGAAATACCTGTGGGGTGAATGGAGGACTAACTTGTTGTACGTGGTCTGACCTCAGCCATTCATCTCGTTGCTTGGGCAGGTGAAGTAAAAGTGTGGAACAAGCTGTAAGGTAATTATTGTGCTACTGACAGGGGAGATAAATAATTTTAGCGCTTTCCGCTCCTCAACAGAGAGAGTGGCGAGGACGAACATCATGTACACAGTACATCAAACGCATCATCACGCACCCGCCCTGACACTGGCATTGGTAACATGATAATTAGACCTCCGTATACCTCTGGTAATCTCAGGGTAAACAGGCCTTTCTAACGTAACTTCAGGAAGTCAAATAGTTACTAATGGTTTTATAAAAGGTTCATCGGCCAGGGCTGCAAACAGACAATTTCTGAATCCCATTCCACGGTCCCCCAGGTGTTTTTTAACAAGAGCACTGTGCCTCGGTGAGCTGTCCAGGAGGCGGGAGGGTCTGGGAGGGAGGGTCTGCTGCTGATTGGCTGGAATGTGTCTGCTGACTGTGAGGTACAGGGTTATATTAGGAATAGGGTCCATGGGTGACATGCTGTTTTGTTTTCATATGCCTCTAAAACACTCTTTTAGTGTAAGCCTATCCAGGGGAGGGCTGGCAGCCTCAGGGCTGGGGTGAAAATCCAGTCAAGTGGCCCATTGCACCACTGAATCAGTTCACCATCCATGCCCACCTTTTCCTGGTTTTATAACGGATATTGATGTTATGAAATCAGTAGCTCTTTGCCATACCCGCTCCTTCACGGCTCCGGCTTTCAATGTTGTCAGAGCGCAGGCTGAGAATCTCTGAGCCTGTGCTCTGACTCACTAACTGAGCACCGGTGCCATGAGGAAGAGGATATGATCTAAGGCACCTACTGCTGGTGTGCACCCGTGGACCACCAGGTAATCATTTAAATTGAGTATGCTGGTGTCCCCAACTTGCTAGTTGTTTTGGCCACTGGACACCTTTGTTGTCATGGTGCCCTGCGTGACCACACAGCTTGCACAGCCCAAAGGCTGGCCCTGCTGACTGACATCCTGACACTCACTGACAACCACTTACTTGACAGACACACTTGCTGACACTCACACACTGGCAGACACACATTAATAGACACAAACTTACACACACACTTACTGACAGACACAGACACAATCACTGACAGACACACACTTACTGACACCAGTGCCATTTTAACAACATTATGGGCCCCCGGGCAAAGCAGTGCACTAGGGCTCTGCCTACACAGCTCACAGGAATAAAAACGTAAATTATAGATACAATTAAGCTTGTATTTATTAGTATCTCCAACAAATGTAATACATACATACATACAATACACACACACACAGACTGCTGAATACAGTCACAGACTGCTGAATACATACACACACCATCTGCTGAATACACGCATACAGACTGCTGAATAGACACACACACAGACAGGCTGCTGAGTACACACACAGACAGACTGCTGAGTACACATAGAGAGTGCTGAATACATACACATAGTCCGCTGAATACAAACACAGACAGCTGAATATATACACATAGACTGCTGAATATATACACACAGACTGCTGAATACAGACACAGACTGCTAAATTAACACACACTCTGCTAAATACACATAAAGAGACTTCTGAATACATACAGACGGCTGAATACACACATGCCTCAGTGAGGGGTGCAGTGTATGTGTTTGTGTGTATGGGTGAGGGTGTGGGTGAGTGTGAGGTGCTGTGTGTGTGCGTGGATTGCTATGTGAATGTGGGTGCTGTGTGTGTGTATGTGGAGTGCAATGTATGTGGGGTGCTGTGTGTGTGTGTGTGTGTTGCAAAGTTTGAGGGGTGCAGGTACAAATGTTTTTAGTTTTTTTTTAATACTACTATACATTAAATAAAATCTTTGGTGAAAGAAGGGGGGAGACTTCCAGCCCTGGTGGTCCAGTTGTGAGTTCTGTACAGTCTGCAGCTCGTCTGGCTGCAGGCGGTTTCCTGTCCTCCTGCGCACAGAATGCTGTGTGGAGCATTGCCATGGTAACTGGCTTACAGGTCGGCCTCTCCTGCAGCCCTGGGTCCTAGCTCCCTCTCTCCCCAATCGAAGGGAGATTTCCTTCACCATCCCAAGGGGGCCCACAGCTAGAAAACAGGGCCGCCTCCCCATTGGTCGGCAGGGGAGATCAAAGGATCTCCCCTGTCAGCCAGGCATGCTGGACAGTGTGGTGGGGCCCCCGTGCTTGTGCCCAGCATGCCTATGCGGTAAAATAGCCCTGACATACACACACTTACTGACAGACACACACAGACTCACTTCCAAACACACACACACTCACTGGCAGACACACACACACTGAGAGGTACACACACACTGAGAGGCACACACACACTTACTGACAGACAGACACACACACACACTTACTGACAGACACACACACTGACAGACACACACATACATTGACACACACATACATTGACACACACATACATTGACACACACTGACAGACACGCACACACACTCACTGACAGACACACACACACACACACACTCACTGACAGACACACACACTCACACTTACTGACACACACTCACTGACAGACACACACACACACTTACTGACACACACACGCACACACACTTACTGACACACACACACTCACAAATTAATTTTATTCCTTGTTGCTCCTATCTTTAGGAGTCCTCTGGGTCCTCTCCCTGGTGTCCAGTGGCTTTCATGATTTTCCTCCTCCTCTCTGCTCCCTCGCACTGTTTAGTGATGCGGGCCGGAATAACATTATATTCCGGCTCCCGGCATCACCTGAGATGGTGCGCGAGGGAGCAGGAAGATCATCAACACAGTCACCGCCGCCTGCCTCCTTCCTCAGCCAGCCAGTATATTGCTGCAAAGTAGGCACTTGTCATCTGGGACAAGCAGGTGCCTACTCTGCCTTGCTACAAGGGCGTCCTTAGGTGGCCAGCTGGCCATCTGCTGGGCTCCCTGTGACATGCCATCAGCTGTTACCAGCACTCTCTCCTTAATCCCTATGTATATTTAGACAAATGGAGGTAATTTAGTTACTCCAATGGCCATTGGAGGGAATGCCCGCCTGCCAACGTCAAGGCAGACCCCCCTAAGCAGGTCCTACACTGACCCTTCACCTTGCTTCCTTGAGCTTCTGGCAATGGCCATTGGAGTAACTAAATTACCTCCGCCTATTCTCCTCCCCCGCTGATGTCAGCCGATGGGGGAGACCTAATGCGCATGCTCGGCAATGGCCACGCACACGAATTAGACCTCCATGGGAATTTCAGCAATGCTGGAGGTCCTCACATAGCGTGAGGACGTCCAGTGTCATTTAAAACACTTTTCGTGTTCTAAGAACACAGGAAGTCCATCTAGTGGCTGTCTGATAGGATGGTGGGAGTTGGCACCCAGACCACTCCAATGGGCAGAAGTGGTCTGGGTGCCTGGAGTGTCCCTTTAACGACTGTTTTTTGTCGGACGTACCTGGTACGTCCGTGGTCGGAAAGAAGTTAAAGGGACACTAGAGTCACCAAAACAACTTTAACTTAAAGGGACACTGAAGTATCGGGAATACAAACATGTGTTCCTGAACCTAGAGTGTTGAAATCACTATTTAGGTTTCCGTCTCCCTTGTCTCCCTTAAAAAGTATAAACTGCTGAACGTCAGTGCTGCACTGACCCAGGAAGCACCTCCAGTGGCCATCTGAGTGACTGTCACTAGAGGCTAACAGTTCTAGTGACAGTCATTCAGATGGCCACTGGAGGTAGCAATTTGATTACTGCTTTTTGTCTGAAAATGGCTGCAGGGACATACTATACTCACCAGAACAACTACATTCTCTTTAATGAAGCTGTTTTTATGTATCGATTTTAGCTCTAAAGTCTCACTGCTCAATTCTCTGTCATTTAAGAGCTCAGTAGCCCTTGGCACAGCTATCCTGGCTGTGACTCACACAGCCTGCATAAAAAAGTAAAAATATTTCTTTTTCGGATGTTAACTTACTTTATATGTTATCTCCTGCTCTGTAGATCGAACTTAAATTGCACACAATAAGCTCCTGCCAGGTCTAGCAAGCTAAACAGAGCTAAGACATTCTAAATTTAACAGACTGTGCAATAAAGAAAGTATAAACATTAGATCTCATTTACATGATGTGTTTAGGAAGGCTGTGCACATTACATGCAGGGAGGTGTGTAAAATTTTTATTCAGGTCTAAAGGGGGCCGGAGTCCAAAATAGTTACTTTAACACTATAGTCTCAGCAATATATGTTTGTATTCCTAACACTATGGTGTTCCTTTAAGCTAAAGTTGTTTTGATAACTATAGTATCTTTTAAAGAATATATGCACGCATGAGATTTCTGGACTGACAGACAGAGTATGAGGGAGTTGACAATAGCTGCTGGATTATGACATCATACATCCCTGGAACCTTAATCACTGGGACTTGTGCATACCTTAGAGGCACAGACTAATTTTTCACGCAACTCCTTTGCCACCAAAGACAAACAACATGTTAATGGCATGAATGGTGTTTGATCTCAACCTACAGTCACATGTAAACACTCACTGTGACATCATACATACTCATCATATTCGGACAAGGAAATATCTCAGTGGGCCATTCTAGGTCTAGAGAACTCTGAGATTGTGAGCCACCAGCCCACGTACAAACCCACACAGCATTGTACAAGCCCTGTATATTTCCTGCCTGCTGCCTCACTTCTATAGTACTGTGCCATAAAAACACCACAGTGCATCTCCCACTATTTATCCATTGACGAATGATACTGCTCACAGCTCATGTATGCTTGTGGCCTGGGAGTAGGGGGGATTGCCCCCCAGATCCCTTGACAACCCTCATATGCATCATTGTCCATTGTCCATCCCTGAATTACTAGTGAAAGGGGGTGTCAAACTGCTAGTGTGCTAGGACACTGTGGGAACATAATCCTTCTCCGCTAATCACCCTAAACATAGCGAGTCCTGATAATGCTGCACACTAATCACTCAGCACCAGTTTTATACAGCACCCTATTCACTCAGCACCCTAATCCATACATGAGTTAGCCAAGAGAGTTGTCATTAAACATTAGTTCAGAGCAAGAGATGGACCTTGTTGAGTTGTCACATAGTGGTGGGTTGGGCAGTTTAAAGATGGCAATGTTCTGGGGCAGATTAGGATAGAAGTAGCCAAGGGATGGGAATGAAAATGAAGGTTTATGGTGTTTTCTATTTTTCCATTACTGTGTCTTTGAATATGTTAAAATCAGTCCCATTATCCATTCTTGCAGTGGAGTAGCATCATCCATCAGAAAGGTAACAAGTCCTGATCGATATGGTAGAAGGTTAAGCAGCCTTTAAATGATGCAGAAAGTCCCCCAGGAGGATGTTTGATGGGATATGAGAGGGATTTCTAATTAACCTCCTGAAAGTCAGACATGTATTTGGAATCATTCATCCAATTCTGGACAGCAACAAAGAGACCGAGTGTTCAGCCCCAAGGTTAAATGCAGGGCCGGTGCAAGGATTTTTGCCGCCCTAGGCAAAAGAAGGATTTGCCGCCCCCCCGGAACATCGCAATGCCCCACCCATATGAACTAATGCCAGTGCTGCACACAGTGTGTGTTTACATTAAAAGCCTGCAGGGACAAACTATAGACACCAGAACAACTTTATTAAGCTGCAGTGGTTCTGGGGACTATAGTGTCCATTTAATGTGAGGTAAATTAGAGATTAGTGTCACTAATAATATACTAGATTGCCTACTTACAATCAGATGAGGATGGTGATGGGCTCTGGCTGCAGTCTGGCTCCACTGGTCTGGTGTAGAACAGGATCTCTGGAGGCTGTTTGTAACTGTGGTCACAAAATTCAATGTTCTGGGAGACGGGAAGCAGCTCCATTTTTTGGGGCCTCTTACATAGCTCAAGGTCTGGGCCCAGGGCCTGACGGTGAGTATGCCCATAAAGCCCACCCATAAGTCCACCTACATGTTCCACCCATGAACTCACAGGGAGTAGAGTGTGTAGGGGATTTGTTATGTGTTATGTAGAGGATCTAATGTGTGTGCTTACGGAATGTAGTGTATAGGGATACCAGTTTGTGTAGGTGATGCAGTGTGTTTGTGTGTAGTGGAAGCAGTGTGTTTTTGTGTAAGGGAAAGAAAGCAGTGAGTGTTTGTGTATAAGGGATGTATTGTGTGTTTCTTGTTGTGTGTAAGGGATGCATTTGTGAATCTGTGTTTGTATGCATAAGGGATGCAAAGTGTGTTTCTGTGTATGTAAGGGATGCAGTGTGTGTGTCTGTAAGGGGTGCGTTGAGTGTGTGTAAGAAATGCATTGTGTTTCTGTGTGTGTGTAAGAGAAGCAGTGTGTGTTTGCATGTGTGTAAGGGATGCATTGTGTGTTTCTGTGTATATGTGCAAAGGATGCATTGTCTTTATGTGTAAGGGTTGCATTGTGTGTTTCTCTGTGTGTAAGGGAAGCATGTTGTGTTTCTGTGTGTATAAGGATGCATTGTGTGTGTGTGTGTGCGCACGTGGTGTGAAAGAGCTCCCTGTCCTGCCCCCTGTCCTATAGAGCTCTCCCTTCCATTCCTTAGAGATCTCCCCTGCCCCTTAGTGGTCTCTCCTTTCCCCCCCACCTCCCTTAGTGGTCTCCTTTTCTCCCCGACTTTCCATTAGTGGTCTCTCCTCTCCCCCACCCTTCCCTAGTGGTCTATCCTCCACCCCCCTCCCTTAGCGGTCTCTCCTCACACCCCTCCCCTAGTGGTCTCTCCACCGCCCCTCCCTCCTTTAGTGGTCTCTCCCTCCCCTACGTTCTCATCTCCCACCCCTTGTGTTCTCCTCTTATTCCCCCCCTCCCTGTGTTTTCCTCTTATTCCCCCCTCCCTGTGTTCTCCTCTTCTTCTCCCCCTGTAATCTTCTCTTCTTCTCCCCCCTCCCTGTAATCTTCTCCCCTCCCCCTTCCCTCCCTGTAATCGCTGCTTCTCTCCCCGTAATCTTCTCTTCTTCTCCCCC
>OW240919.1:85843449-85893732 GCA_933207985.1 Pelobates cultripes
CTTATATGTATTCCAGTCTGATGCTGCTGGCTCTGCCTTAATCTGTCTGCTTGGCTGACATCATCAGAAGTTATGATCTGAGCCAATCACAATGCTTTCCCATAGGAACGTATAGGGTTGGTTGAGACTATTAAGGTGGCAGATCAAGGGCAGAGCCAGCAGAAGCCAAACACAGCCCTGGCCCATTAAGATCATTGAATCAATGCATCTGTATGAGGAAAGTTCATTGTCTCCATGCAGCACATCGTGCAGCACTGCCCCAGGAAGCACCTCCAGCAGCCATTTGAGGAGTGGCCAGTTGAGTTATCACTTGGCTGTAATGTAAACACTGCATTGTCTCTTAAAAAACTGTGTTTACTGCAAAAAGCCTGAAGGGAATGATTCTAATTACCTGAACAAATGCAATAAGCTGTAGTTTTTCTGGTGACTATAGTGTCCCTTTAAGTGCCTTGAGTGGCTGTCACTCTGACAGCCACTAGAGGCTCTTCCTTCCAACTAGCCGAGTGAAATTCAGCTACTTCAATCAGAAAGTCTCAGAGAGACCATCTGAGTGGCGTAGTGCAGTATTTTGCCGCACATGCACACTCATATTGGAAAGCATTGGATAGGCTGAAATCATCGGATACTAGAAGCTAGGGAGAAAAGATAAGTATGACAAACTACCCTGAAAACCCTGTGATACCCCAAGCCCAAGTTATTTTCCCTTTATTCCGTGGTTCTATCTACCGAATACAGACCACCCCTGGCTCATTATCTTCAAAGGAACCATAAAGTTAAGAGCTCTCTCTAGGCAGCCACAGTTCGTATAACAGAAAGCCACGTGCGCTGGATAATGGCGGCAATCTTGTCTCCTGAATGCAGGCAGCAGTACTTGGTCGTCGAGTGTCTGAAACTCCAAGCCGGCCACTATAACTCGTGAACACCGGTAACTTTGTACTGCCGCCTGCTTCTATTCCCGACAAGTCAGGAGAGCGCTATTTGGTGGAAAGGTACACACGAACTAGATGAACAATCGCTACCTATGATCCAGGGGAACCGTTCAGTATTTTATTAGTTTTGGGACTCCCGAAAGTGACTGATTGCTACTACTTTTCTTTTGGAACTATTTTGGGCAGACGCCAGGTGTGCGGTTGGTCAAAACATTACCCTGGTGGAGATTTGGCTGTATTCATGGGATCTGAGCACTATTTGGACACTTTGGGTGCTCAGATACAGGCTATCTGGGAATATAAGACTTGTGGGGGTCCCTAATAATATGTTGTATGTTTTGGGGTGCATTATGTTTTATTCACTGTACCTCTAGTGACTGGGAGATAATTAGTTTAAGTAAAGTAAACTCCCTTATCTCCCAGACACAGAGACGCCTGGGCGTGTTTTTCCTATACTTTTGCTGGAGACCCCATGCTGGGGGTCTGTGTATAAAAGTGGGCCATCTGGCCATAATAAAATATTCCTGTTGTACCCTTCATAAAGTCTCGACTGATGTTTGGGTATGCAAACGACGAAGCACTTTATTTCTCACGACCTGGTTGGATTTCGGGAGAGCATGAATGAACATACTATGCGAACGGGCTATAATTCACATTACCTTATAGGAGTTCGGGAGAGTGCGAGCGAACGTACTATACGAAATACAGGGAGTTCGTTACAGTAAGTAAAGCTACTTTTTTTTCCTCCCTGTAGATGGGTGTCTGTCAACTAAATGGCCACTAAGAAACTAAAGGGTTAGGTTTGCACATTTGCATTCTTACCGCTGTAGTAATACTTTAAAGTGACATTGTCACAAATTATGTTATTATGACGTGTACTCAAAATCACCCATGGTTCACTCAAGGTTTTTCAAGGGCTCTAGCAACACTTGGCAACACCCGTGCCATTATAAAGCCTACCTGCGGTCTGAAATATTACTGTTTGACAACACACTGACCAAGATAGATGGATAATATTATAGATTATCATAAAGAGCAACTTGGATCACACAGACTTGAAGCTATATCACAGTTATGATTTTTTTTACAGATGATGTTTACATACATAATGGTGCTAGTTGAAGCTTTAATGTAGTGCCATATAATATAGGGTGCTCTGATCATGAGGCTCAGTTTAATACAAGAAGCAGTGTGATTTAGAATATGTAACTATTTAATTCAATTCTAAAGGAACACTCCCAATCCTGATTGTAGTTGTTATGGGCACAGGAGTGTTCAGGTGGCATCTTACCTTTAGGGGTTAAATCACTTTGCAACGTTTTAATCCCAAAGTTGGTACTCTGGCACTCAAAACTATCCTCTATCTTTGTTCCTCATTCCCGCTGCAGTAAGAGGAAGATTTATCCAGACAGCTGGTGATTGGCTGAGAACATCAGCTGACTGCAGACATTGGAATGGCCTGTAAACTTGAGGACATATTAACCAGGTTTCAAATTTGTCCTAAATTTAAAGTTCAGTTTTCTCGATATCACTATTTAGTAGACTTTTACATTCATTTTAAGACAAATACAAATATGTCCAAATGAGGGACAATTCATTCATTTGTCAAAATTACGATTGATCAAATTAAAGGGACACTATAGGCACCCAGATCATTACAGCTCTTTGAAGTGGTCTGGGTGCAGTGGCCCTGTCAGTTTTGCCCTACAATTGTAATTATTGCAGTTATTGAGAAACTGCAATAATTACCATGCAGGGATAACTCCACCTCTAGTGGCTGTGTATCAAACAGCCCCTAGAGGCGCTTCCGGGTCCTTGGTGGACTTTTGGACCACTAAATGATGCTGGACGACATGATGCTTTGCATGAGGACATCCATCGTTAGCTGAAACCCCATTGGAAAGCAATGAGTCAATGCTTTCCTATGGGATATTCCTAATGAGATTTTCCCTCTCGCAGTGCATGAATCAGGTAAATGACAAAAGGGTTTTTAACTCTTTCAGCGCCACAGGGGGGAGGATGGGGGGAGGGAAGGGCACGATAGGATATATAGTGCTAGGAATACAACTTTGTGTTTTTCTTTTAAAATTATAAACAACACAAAAGAAAAAAAGGATTGTGTTTTGGAATAACTAAAATGCAATTAGTTCATTCATTTTTCATTCATCTAATCAAAAGGAGAGAGCTATCGGCTCCCTCCTTGTAATTGGTATTTTTTTTAAATGGAAGCCAGCAGGTGTGGAGTTAATTATGGCCTCCCTCAATCCCACACGTTTACATAATTAACCATAACTAACCCAATAGGTGAGGAGTATGGGTGGGTGCCTGCACCAGCTATCCCCCATATTAAACCAAATTCCCCCAATCTCACACTCCAGGAGTTGAGTCAGTTGAGATGCTGGAAACTTCATTTTTTTATTTGCCGAAAGTGAGGGGACCCTGCACAAGGTTCCCTCAATTCCCTCAGTCCCAGAGGGCAGGAGATTGGGGAAAGAAATGATCAGGATGCTCAACTCATCAATTTTTAACCCATCACTCTGGGTGAGAGGTTACATACATCATTGGTTTTTCTCTGATTTAATTTACAAATGAAAAACAAACACATTTCAGACAAACAAAACCAAATAGTAACGAAATTTGGTTCATCCGGATCAGTTTGGTTTATTCAGACTAACCAAACCAAAAAAAGTCAAATTTTCAGTAAAGCTTGCATGAACAAAAATTGGTGTGTTTCTGACATCTAGTGGTAGAAGATGTGATGCTATAATTTAGAAGCATTAGCTTTGTAGAATGAAAAATAATAATGTGATGCTGACACCTAGTGGTAAAATTCAGTAATTTGTAATTTAGCCTGCTTGTTTTAAATAGACGCCCCTGTTAATTTAAAAATATAAAGTAAAGTCACCTTTTATAGTGCTATCAACATGGCGGCTGCTTCTCCACCCTGATGAATGATCACAGGTCCATCCTAGTTTCTAATAGAAATTCATTGTGAACCCACCGTGCGTTCAATTGTAGCACTCAGCCAGCGGGATGAGTCTCCTTAGAGCCAGCTCAAATTAAATAATAATGGAGCTTATGAGTTGGTGCAACACCTGGAGGGGGTGACAATTTCCTGCTTACAGCTATCAGCTTACAGCAGATAATGTGCCAGCAGCTGTTCCGTTAATTTTAAGGAGCACTAAATAAAGTGTTAAAAATAAAACGCCAAGGTCCCTGTTGAATCAATGTTTTCCTTCGGGGATTCAGAAGATGCTGGACGTCCTCATACAAAGCGTAACAAAGTGGACAATTCATAACAATTAGGGAAAATCTTTTCCCTGGTACTATTGTTCAATTCCTTACCAAGGTCACACTCCCATAATTTCTTGAATTTTGTTTTCCCACAGGAGAGTTTAATTAATAACATCTTGTGCATTGCCAATATTGATCATCTGTCAGAGAAATAAAATGTATAAAGTTATCCGAAAATGCACCATTGGTGCCTTTTCCCCTTACTAGAATGTGACGGCAGATAAGAACCATTCGGCCCATCTAGTCTGCCCAATGAGTCCATTGTCATGGACTCTAAAGAAAGCAAGCATATTTTTAAAGTTTGAAATAAAGTCTCCCATCATCCCTAAATTGATTCTCCGCCAACATCATGACAAGTCATCAGGAATTTTGCCATACCTTTTGTGGGATTTCCGATTGTCTATAATTGGAACCATTAGTGACTCACATAAAGATAGTTTATCTACCTCGGATGCTAGCCTATCTGGTTTGCAATTATAACCCGCTGCCCTATTACCCTTCCCTGTTGATGGTTAATTTCTATTTTTTTAAATTTTATATAAAGTTTCATCTGCAGGAATAGCAATAAGTATAAAAGAAAGCCACTATGCAGGGCAATGTGCGCAGCCTTACCAAATGATTGTGAGTATCTTTCCTAAGACACTGTCTTGTGTATTTCGTACTACGCTAAAAGTGACTCCGTGCGCAATAACTGCTCATGATTGTGCCAATGATCGCATTACTTACCTGTATTGTATTTAACTGTGTTATTTAACCATAAATAAAGAATGATAAATATATATATATTTTTTTCTCTTTAAAGGGACACCATAGGCACCCAGACCATTCATTTTCACTGAAATGGTCTGGGTGCAGTGTCCCTGTCACACTTACTCCTGCAATGTGAAGAAAATGGACTTAGTTTCGGCATTTTCTTCTGTGTTCGTGACTTTCTGCAACATTTCGTTTGTTTTGGCTTTATTGGTTCGGCAGTTTAAAACTACCGAACACCGACCACCCTCCTGGCTCATTAACTTCAAAGAGAACCGTCTTGCAAACAAGATGGCCGCAGTTTTTTTTCCGTTCCACGTGGCATTCTGCTATACGAACGCCGGCCGTCGTTCATATAGCAGAATGCCACATGGAACAGAAAACGGCGGCCATCTTGTTTGCACGAAAGGAGGCAGCGGGACTTGGTCATCGAATGTCTGGAACTAAAATCGGACACTCGACTTCCCGAACCACCGCTGAAACATAAGAACGCCTGCTTCCTTTTGTTGCCGAACAGCCAGGAGAGCGCCAGTCGGTAGTTTGCTTCATACGAACAAGGGGTGCAATCGCTCCTATGAGCCAGGAGGATCCATTCGTGACTTTATTCATTTTTATGCCATTTTCTGAACTGACCGACCGCACACGCTGAATTTGTGGAACTGTTTTGGGCAGGAGCCTCGTGTGTAGTCGGTAAATTATGACTTCCATACTTTTTGAGAACCCCTGAACCGATCTGGGTGAAATTTTAATATGTTGGTCCCCCAGATCGGGGCTATCAGGGGATACAATTTGAGATATAATTTGTGGGGATACCTGTTGTATAAAGGGGTGTTCTAAGTTTTGGGGAAATTGTGTGCTCTCTGCCTGGAGATAATTGGGTTATTCCTTAACTTATCTTAATATCTCCCAGGCAGAGAGAGGGAGTGTGTTACTGTAAACCTGTACTCTGATTAGTTATTTCCTTTGTTTACTGTGGGAGGTCCTCTTGCAGGAGGATTCCCATAAAAGCCAATGTGGCATCAATAAAACATTATTCCTGTTACACCCTTCATGAAGTCTAGGCTCATGCTTTGGGAATATTTTACTTGCTGGGGAGAATCATCTTGGAAGCTGCATTCATCTACACTATTCCTCTACACCCTAACTGCAGTTATAATCACTTATGCTCAGCTATTGGGAAAGGAATAGAAGACTGCAGTACCATAACCACTGCAGGTCTTAAAACTGGTGGCAAGCGACTGGATTGAATGGGACGCATAAAGACAACTAGTGAATGGCCCAGCAGTATGAGAGACTAAAAAGGACTATGCTGAAGGATCTGCTGGAAGCCCGACGTCAGGTGGCAAGCAACAAAAAGAGAGCTACCCTCATAGCAGAACTGATGGAGGGCGACCAAACCAGCAGCATGGCGAATATTAGCCAGGAGGAAGCAGAATTTCAACAGAAGGTGATGTGGAGGCTAAATCTATATGGGCCAAATCCCACACCAGAGATGATGTTGCAAGTCCTGGCTCAGGTGAGTGCAGAACACAGAGCGCAACAGGCAAGCCTAAACTAAGGAGATACTGCTTCCTTATCTGGATCTACAAATGGAGGGCAGCGGTGAAAGATTAATTATGCTGCTTTTAAAAGTTTTTTGGATGGAGAAATGTAAATTGACGCATATCTACAAGACTTTGGGCGTCAGTGCACTTTGGAGGGTCTGGAATCAGAGCAATGGGCCGCAATTTTAAGCAGCAAGCTCACTGGCCGAGCAGAGGTGGCGTACCAAGCAGTTCCTGATACAGCCATACACGACTACTCCAGGGTAAAAGACATTCTGCTAGCCAGGTATACTGTGACCCCAGAGACTTACAGGAAAAGGTTTCGGGCACTACGAAAAGGGGGCCGAGACTCCTATACCGGATGGGCCTTTAGGATGTATCGGGCAGCCCAAAACTGGATACAAGGCTATCAAGCCACTATGCTAGAGGAGGTTCTGCAACTCCTCTTGCTAGAACAATTCTTTGATCATACACCTGCAGATACCAGAGACTGGGTCCAAGATAGGAAGCCAACCACAGTCGAGGAAGCGGCCAAGCTGGCGGATGAGCATCACGAGGGAAGAAAGGGAGAGGCCAGTGGAAACCGTCATCTGGTGAGGTCCAGTGCTCCAACGCCAGTGCCTGTGACCAACCCCAGACCGAACTCTCAACCACCCACGACACAGCCTAACTAAAACCGGAGACCACCATTGGTATGTCACCAATGTAATCAGCCAGGGCACTACAAAATACATTGCCCACAGCGAAGCAGAGGCAATTGGGACCGGTCATCACCACCACCACCGAGGGCAGCCACTCATCATTATCAGCACGAGACGCTTGAAAACAACAACCCTGATCCTGAACAATGGGCAGTGCTCCACGAGGTGAACCCAGCTCAAGCCAAGGGGGACAATCGGGTGCACGACAGACAGTGGGTCACAGTAGATGGAAAGGGGGCAGAGGCACTGTGAGACTCTGGAGCTACTCTCACCCTGGTACAGCCTCACACCGTGTCCGCAAAGGCACGCACCAACCGGACTGTTGCAGTACGAGTGGCAGGAGGCGCCATCCACAAGCTGCCCACAGCTAGGGTGCACTTAAATTGGGGCACCGGAGCCAAACAGATGAAAGTAGGCATTATGTCCGGCCTACCTGCGGAAGTATTGTTGGGGAACGACTTAGGGTGCCTAACTTCGCAGCTGACATAGAAACATAGAAACATAGAATGTGACGGCAGATAAGAACCATTCGGCCCAATTTTCTAAATACTTTCTTTAGTCCCTAGCCTTATCTTATAGTTAGGATAGCCTTATGCCTATCCCACGCATGCTTAAACTCCTTTACTGTGCTAACCTCTACCACTTCAGCTGGAAGGCTATTCCATGCATCCACTACCCTCTCAGTAAAGTAATACTTCCTGATATTATTTTTAAACCTTTGTCCCTCTAATTTAAGACTATGTCCCAGATACCGCCGGAACCTGCCCTGTGACTACCAGGGCGCAAGCCCACCGAGATGGACTGACACACTCCGAGGAACCACAGGTAGGAACTGAAAACCCCGTAGTATCCCCTAACCCTATCCCTTTCTGGGGCACCCCCCAAGATTTTGGCCAAGCTCAGCAGACAGACCCCACGTTAGCCGGTTACAGGAAGGCCGTAGGTACCCCTAAGGAAGGTAATCCCCAAGAGAGCTTCCACTGGGACAAGGGACTCCTATACAGGGTCACAGGGGGAGTGGGGCAGCCCAAGTTATAAAAAGGCAACTAGTCGTACCCCGCAAATACAGAGCAGAGCTTCTAAAGCTCAGCCATGATATCCCGCTAGCAGGACATCTGAGTATCAAGAAAACTAAGGACCGCCTTACCCAGGCGTTCTTTTGGCCAGGGATATCAAAAGATTTGCAAACTTACTGCAGGACATGTGACACATGTCAACGGATAGGGAAGAGGGGGGGCCACCCTAAGGCCAAATTACGCTCCCTACCCATTATACAGGAGCCATTCTACAGAGTGGCAGTAGACCTGATAGGGCCTCTCAACAAACCCCGCCCCGAACCAGCCAAAGTAGAGGCCATAGCAAATTGGCCCCAGCCCCGCACCAAGACTCAAGTATTGGCCTTCTTAGGCACAGCAGGGTACTATAGAAAATTCGTCCCTGAGTATAGCACTCTAGCCAAACCCCTCACCGACTTAACCAAAAAGTCCATACCCAAACAGGTAGCATGGTTCCCGCAGTGTGCAACGGCGTTCCAAAGACTTAAAACTGCCTTAAGCGAAGCTCCAGTATTGGCGGCCCCAGACCCTAATAAAACATTTCTCATTCATACAGATGCTTCCATGTTTGGGCTGGGAGCCGTGCTGAGCCAAGTGGGGGAAGATGGAATGGAGCACCCAGTGGCATATATCAGCCGCATGTGTATCTGTGCTTCCTTTTGTTGCAGAACAGCCAGGAGAGCGCCATTTGGTAGTTTGCTTCATACGAACAAGGGGAGCAATCGCTCCTATGAGCCAGGAGGATCTATTCGTGACTTTATTTGTTTTTATGCTATTTTCTGAATTGACCGACCGCACACGCTGAATTCGTGGAGCTACGTGTGGGGTCGGTAAATTATGACTTCCATACTTTTTGAGAACCCCTGAACCGATCTGGGTGAAATTTGAATATGTTGGTCCTCCAGATCGGGGCCATCAGGGAATATAATTTGTGGGGATAACTGTATAAAGGGGTGTTCTAAGTTTTGGGGAAATTGTGTGCTCTCTGCCTGGAGATAATTGGCTTATTCCTTAATTTATCTTAATATCTCCCAGGCAGAGAGAAGGAGTGTGTTACTGTAAACCTGTACTCTGATTAGTTATTTCCTTTGTTTACTGTGGGAGGTCCTCTTGCAGGAGGATTCCCATAAAAGCCAGTGTGGCATCAATAAAACATTATTCCTGTTACACCCTTCATGAAGTCTAGGCTCATTTTTGGGGAATATTTTACTTGCTGGGGAGAATAGTCTTGGAAGCTGCATTCATCTACACTATTCATCTACACCCTAACTGCAGTTATAATCACTTATGCTCAGCTATTGGGAAAGGAATAGAAGACCACAGTACCATAACCACTGCAGGTCTTAACAATCACAGTTTTTTTTGTTTTTTTTTTATTCTTTATTGTACACTCGATAGGTGTGACAAGTGCACAGAAACGTTCGGGCTTACGCAGAAGCCAACATGAATATCGTAAGTGGTAACATAATGTAATTTGAGCAGGTAATGCAAGTCCATCCTGTATCTCAGCACAATTTGTCTCCCCTCAAGGGATTTTTATTTTTATTCAGGCATGTGGGCGGCATAAGGGGCCCCATCTTTTCTCATTTTCTCATAACTAACCCTGCTCATGGGCTTCCCAGTTCCTCTGACAGCTTGATCATGCCTGGTATAAAATACCAGGGAAATACCAGGGAAAAGAGAAAAATATAGAACATGAAACGAAAAAAGAAGTGAAGAAGAATGTGTAGGAAAAAGGATTGGGAAAAGATATAGAGTCGAGAAAAGATGAGAGGAGAGAAGGGGAGAGGAGAGGAGAGAAGGGGGGGAGGGCTTCCCTTCTTTCAGTATTATAGACATATTTTCCATCGGGGGACCACTCTCTGATCTGAACCCCGTCAGTCTCCACTCAAGCCTACTGGGCTATTGTCCCATGGTTCCCAAAGTCATTGGAAAGACACCGTCGTCCCCTTTACCCTAGCTGTCAAGTCGTCCATAATTCTACATTCTCGTATCCTAGAGATCACCCCCGAGAACTCTGGACCCTCTGGTTTTAGCCACGCAGTCGCTATTGCTCTGCGTGCACTTAGAGTTATTTTATGTATTAGTTTCTGCTCTCTCCTAGTCCACCCATCTACTGTTCTGTTTAGCAAGTATATCCAGGGGTCCATATTCAGGGGTCTGTCAAATGCAAGTATATCCAGGGGTCCATATTCAGGGGTCTGCCAAATGTTTGTTTCAGCAAATCCTCCACTGCCTTCCAAAAGCAGTGTATCTTCGGGCAACCCCACCACATGTGGATGTACGTTCCTCGGGCTCCACAGCCCCTCCAGCAGTCGTCTGTGTCCAGTTTGTGCATTTTGTATAGCTTTACGGGTGTAGTATACCACCTGACATGGTCTTCCATGTCTGTTCCTGGAGTGTGACACATATGGAAGCATTTTTATTCGCTTCCCATATCTCCTGCCACTCTATTCCTTCCAAGACCTCCCCTAGGCCCGCCTCCCATTGCTCGGTGTATGTCAATCTCCGCCACTCTTTATTTTCTGCACTATGGTGGGCATATAGAAGTGTGATCATTCCCTTAGGTGCCGCTTCGTCCGTGCATAGTTTCTCATAGAATGTCAGCCTTCTCAGGGCTGCTGCTCTAATATGTGGTCTTCTAACAAAATCTTGTATCTGAATATATCGAAAGAAATCTGCTGGGGTTAAATGGTTGCCTTGTTGTAGTTCCCCAAACTGGATGATCTCTCCGTTTCGATATAACTGATGGATCCGCTGTAGTCCGGTTCTTTCTATGTTTCGAAAGTCCCTTGGAGCCATTCTGGGTTGGAACTCCCTGTTTCTAAGTAGTGGAGTTAGAGGGGAGGGAGTCAATATCAACCCGTACTTGGAATTATTCGCATCCGATATATGGAGCGAGTTGAGTATGGCCGGACAAGTCACTCGTATAATAGGTCTATGTTCCTTAGGGACCCACATTGTGAATTGGGGGAGATCCGAGCCCACCAGCATGGACTCAATCTCCACCCACCTCCTTTCTTCCGGCGGGGAGTGCCACATGGCTATCTGCGTCAGTTGGGCCACAAGATGGTAAAAATATAGGCTAGGTAGGCCCAGCCACCCTCTATCCTTGCATCTATACAGGATTTGTCTGGAGATCCTGTGCCTCTTATTCTGCCAAATGAAATCCCCTATCGATTTTTGTAATGGTGACAGTTGCGTTTTTGCGACTCGGACGGGCAATGCTTGGAATAGGAATAAGAGGCGCAGAAGGATGTTCATTTTAACGGAGTTGATCCATCCTATCCAAGAGATGGGTTTGTCCGTCCATTTTTCCAGGTCTCTTGTCAACGCAGAATATAGACGTTCCTGGTCTGCCGTTAGGTGAATACCTAAGTATGTCAAGGAGTCTTTTTCCATCCAGATATTGTAAGTCTCCTGTATTCTAACTGTTTCTGCCTCCGTTAGGCCTACTGACATAGCGCTGGATTTGTGGATATTTGCTTTATATCGGGACACCTCCCCGTATTCTGTTATTACCTCCTGCAGTGCCGACATCGAAGCTATCAGGTCTGTTATGGTCAGGAGGACGTCGTCCGCATATGCCGAGACAGTAAATTCTTTATCTCCCACTATGACGTTCGGGTGTTTGCGTATCGCTTGTAACAGGGGTTCCAGCGCCAACACGAAGAGAAGAGGGGAAAGTGGGCACCCCTGTCTGGTCCCGTTGTATAGACTAAATGGTTTCAGCGGGGCGTTATCTGTACCTGTGACCTCACCTTATGATACATCGCCCTTATGACAGTTATGTATTCCTGCGGGAAGTCCAGATGCTTCAACACTGAGTACAGAAATTGCCACCTAACCCTGTCAAAGGCCTTTTCTGTGTCGATGGATACAATCAGGGTGGGCCTCCCGGTGGCCTTTTGCTTCCAAATCATGTCGATATTCCTCCTGGTATTCTCAAATAATTGCCTACCTTGGATAAAACCTACCTGGTCAGCATGTATAAGTGAGTTCAGTAACGGGTTTAATCTATCCGCTTGTATTCTCGCTAGGATCTTGGTTGATTAATGAGATGGGCCTGTAATTCGCAGGCTGGAGTGGGTCCTTTCCCGGCTTAGGCAGTAGCACGATCGTGGCAAGGGACATATCAGGGTCTAGACTCCCTGTCCGCCTCAGGTTGTCAAAAAGCCTCACCAGGTGAGGTGTAAGCTCTTCCCTAAAGGTCTTGTAGTACGTGCCATCGAATCCATCCGGTCCTGGTGCTTTGTTACCTTTCAGGCCCGATATGGCTCTATCCACTTCTTCTTCGGTGATTTCTGCCACCAGACCATTCACCACCTCCCTATTTAATTTTGTCATTCCTAAGGCATCTAGATATTTCAGTATATGTTCCTCTTCTTGAGTATTCCCCTCCGGTGTGGGATGGTATAGGCGTTTATAATAATCCTCAAAGACCTCAGCTATGTCCGTCGGCTTTGATTTTGTCATGCCATCTGGGTGTCTTACAGCCGTGATATGAGACCGTTCCTGTCTGGGTCAAAGCGTCCTGGCCAGGAGAGTGTCCATCTTATGTGCTTTTTCGAAAAAATCAAGTTTTGACCATACCATGGACCTGGCTGTTTCGTCTAACAACAGTGTACAGATGTTTCTTCTCACTGCTTCTAACTGTCTGTAGATCTCCCCATTCGGGGTCGTTTGGTGTTTCTGTTCAAGGGTTCTCAGTTGTCCCTATAGGGTCTCCAGCTTTTGAGGCTTCATTTTCCCTCGCACCACCGCCTTATGCGCCACCCACACCGTACTCGCGCTTACCTCCGGGGTGTCGTTCATGTTGAAGTATTCTATTATCTCTTTCTGGATCTGTTCTATCGCCTCCGGGTCCCGCAACAAGGACGTGTTCAATCTCCACGTCCATGGGGATGCTACGCATAGGTTGCCCAGTGTGATGGAGACGTCTGCGTGGTCCGACCACAATATGTTACCTACCTGTGACCCCACAATGCGGGACAAGCCCGTAGCGTTTGCCAAGAAAAGGTCTATCCTTGAGTATGTTCCATGAGAAGCCGAATAGTAAGTATAGTCCTTGTCTCCCGGATGGTGAGCCCTCCATACATCTATCATCCCTGTTTCTACAATAAATTCTTTGAGCAACCGGTCCTGTCTGCCTCTCCCCTGGGACCTTGGGACTCCGTCTCTTGAGCTCCTGTCCACAGCTGGGCACACATGCTCACTACAAACTCACACACACAAGTTCACTGCAGAGAATCTCAATGACACACACACACGTTCACTACAAGCTCACTGACACACATGCTTACTACAGACAAGCTAACTGACACACATGCTCACTACAGACAAGCTTACTGACACACACATGCTCACTCAAAACTCACTGACACACACACACAAGCTCACTCACTAACAGGCACACGCACACACAAGCTCACTCACTATCAGACACTCACACACACACAATCACTGTCATGGGCTGAAGCCTACCTGTCACAGAAGGCTGTGGGAGACTGGGAGGCGAAGTCTGTCCTCTTCCTTCTGGTGCGTGGGCGTAGATTGTGAGGGGGCAGATGTGCGTGTGGGAGGCTGGGTCTGAATGCAGGGGCGGAGCATAGAGGCACCAAATTGCTGGGGATTCAGAATGGAGCCTCACAGTGCTCCCTTCGGCCCCCTGGCAACCTAAATGCAGCCCCCGCACCTCCCTCCAGACTCCAGTGTCTCCCTCCTTCTTTCCCTTGGACTGAGCTGTCACATTAAAATCACCCCCATGCCATGTGGCAGCGCTGAGATTTTATCCCTCAGCGTGTGCCAGAAACTGGAGTCCGGCTGGTTTGGCGTGTAAATATTTATCAGAACAATCACAGTTTTTGACAAACTGTAATCATTACATTGCAGGACTAAAACTGTCTCTAATGGCTGTCTACCAGACAATCACTAGAGGTGTTTTCTGGTGTTTACCATACTCTGGGTCACCTAACTCCTGATACTCTGCATGAGGACATCCAGCGTCAGCCAAATCCCCATAGGAAAGTATTCAGACAATGCCTTCCTATGGAGATGGCCCAATGCTCTTGTGGCGCTTTAACCAGAGGAGGCGGAGTAAGTAAAAAAAAAAGTGTTTTTTTTTACCTTTTATGTACTGCAAAGGGGGGCCGCGAGCATGGGCGCTGCAAGGAGAGGGGGACAAGAGGTTGCCCTTACCCCCACCTGGATTTTTCAACATGCCCCCTCCCCACAGGCAATTTTCCCTAGGAATGTGACAGCTCAGTCCAAGGGAAAGAAGGAGGGAGACACTGGAGTCTTGAGGGAGGTGCGGGGGCTGCATTTAGGTTGCCAGGGGGCCGAAGGGAGCACTGTGAGGCTCCATTCTGAATCCCCAGCAATTTGGTGCCTCTATGCTCCGCCCCTGCATTCAGACCCAGCCTCCCACACGCACATCTGCCCCCTCACAATCTACGCCCATGCACCAGAAGGAAGAGGACAGACTTCGCCTCCCAGTCTCCCACAGCCTTCTGTGACAGGTAGGCTTCAGCCCATGACAGTGATTGTGTGTGTGTGAGTGTCTGATAGTGAGTGAGCTTGTGTGTGCGTGTGCCTGTTAGTGAGTGAGCTTGTGTGTGTGTGTCAGTGAGTTTTGAGTGAGCATGTGTGTGTCAGTAAGCTTGTCTGTAGTGAGCATGTGTGTCAGTTAGCTTGTCTGTAGTAAACATGTGTGTCAGTGAGCTTGTAGTGAACGTGTGTGTGTGTCATTGAGATTCTCTGCAGTGAACTTGTGTGTGTGAGTTTGTAGTGAGCATGTGTGTGTCAGCGAGCTTGCCTGTAGTGAGCAGGTGTGTGTGTCAGTGAGCTTGTGTGTGTGTCAGTGAGCTTCTGTGTAAGCGAGCTTGTGTGTGTCAACTAGTTTTTCTGTAGTGATCATGTGTGTGTCAGCGAGTGTGTCTGTAGTGAGCATGTGTATATGTTTTAGTGAGCTTGTGTGGGTCAGTGAGCTTGTCTGTAGTGAGCATGTGTGTGGGTCAGTGATCTTGTCTGTAGTGTATATGTCCATGTGTGTCAGTGAGCATGTGTGTGTGTGTCAGTGTCAGTGAGCATGTGTGTGTGTGTGTCAGTGAGCTTGTCTGTTATGAGTTTGTGTGTATGTCATTGAGTTTGTCTATAGTGAGTATGTGTGTGTCAGTGAGGTTGTCTGTACAAAGCATGTGCGGGTCAGTAAGCTTGTCTGTAGTGAGTATGTCCATGTGTGTCAATTAGCTTGTTTCTCTGTAATGAGCATGTGTGTCAGTGGGCTTTTCTGCAAGGAGCATGTGTGTGTGTGTGTCAGCTAGTTTTTCTGCAGTAAGCATGTGTGTGTCAGTGAGCTTGTCTGTAATGAACATGTGTATATTTGTCAGTGAGCTTGTCTGTGTCAGTGAGATTTTCTGTAGTGAGAATGTGTGTGTGTGTGTGTGTGTGTGTGAGTCAGTGAGTTTGTAGTGACCATGTGTGTATCAGCGGGGATTTTCTATAGTGAGTATGTGTGTCAGTGTGCTTGTGTGCGTGTGTGTGTGTCACTGAGCTTGTCTGTAGGGAGCATGTGTGTGACAGTAAGCTTGTCTGTAGTAAGTTTGTATTTGTATGCCAATGAGTTTGTCTGTAGTAACCTTGTGTGAGTGTCAGAGTTTGTACTGTTTGTGTAAGTTTGTGTGTGTGTACCAGTAAGCTTGTCTGTGTGTCAGTTAGATTGTCTGTAAGTGAGCCTATTTGTGTGTATCAGTGAGCTTGTGTTTTTATGTCAATAAGTTTGTGTATCAATGAGTTTGTCTGTCTGCTTGTGTGCTTGTGTCAGCTGAATTCATCCTGGAGCAGCGAGGCTCTTTGCTCTGTTCCTGCGAGAGTCGGTTACTGAGAGCATTGCCATGGGTTACTATAAGGATTAACTAACACGCCAGAGCGCAGTAGTGACCCTGCTTTAAGCACCAAAACAACTTTTCGAGAACTGAGCAGTGAGACTGCAGTGGCATGATCTCTACACTAAAACCGCTTCATTAAGTAATGGTTATGGCACTTAGAGTGCAGTTTTGAAGATCCACACATTAATTTCAGACAGTATAAGACAGAACGTTATACACATACATAGGGATCATTCATTGGGTGTTATACTCAGTTTAGAAAGACTTTTCATACCGGGATATACTAGTGAAATCCATATTAATGGTGGCAAAAATACAAATGTATTGATTGATATGTATATATAGTGTTATTCCACTAAATCAGAAGACATATAATATTGATAATATATTGACATATATTGATAAATTTAAATAGTACATGCTATTTCACCCAATGCCTGGCTAGTGATAAACTGAGCATGGCTGACACTCTCAGACCACCCAACAAACCTTCCTACTACTGCAGCGGTTAGGAGGAAGGAAATGAGGTGACTATGAGGGACCAACTTTAGAGTTTAATTGTGAGAAAGTGGTTTAGCCCTTGAAGCTGATATGGCACCCAGACAAACCTGCCCCCATAATAACTTCCCTGAGCTAAAGATGTTATTGTGGAGTGTTCCTTTAAATATTAAGAAAGGGGAAAAAAAACAACAACATAAAAGTAACTCAAGATGTAATTCTAAAACTGGAGATAATAGCATCTTACTTATACTGTAGATATAATTGTACTTACATGGAAAATACATATGATTTTGAACTTAAAGATTAATTCTAAGCGCTATAACCATTTCAGTCAATTGTGCTTCTGGCACACTTATGTGAATTTAAAATGCGTAATTCAGCTGCTCCATCGTAATAAAAAAAATAATAATTCCAGGCTATATACCATTCTCAACAAATCCCAAATGTATGCTCAATCTAAACTAATGAGTTTGGCTACTACGCCCTGTATCATACACAAATCTAACAAATCGCATTCACTCTCACATACATATAATTGGCCACTAACACAACTATTTAGTCATGCATTAGCCTCTTTTTCCATCTCTTCATTGGACAACAGCACACTATAGCCCACATCATTTGGGAGACCTCTTGTCCAACATGGCAAACTTAACTGTATATTTACCCCTGCTCCCCCTCACCCCCCAAAAAAAGGATTCTTCTCCATTCCCTCACCTTTTTTTGGAACACAGAAAGACTGTTGAATAACAAAAAAGCAAAAAAAAAAAAAATGGCTCGTCAATTGCCCATTTTGTCCACTCAGAAGAATTGCTGATTGCACGAAATTAGGATGAATTGTGATTCATTTTAAACTAATCGCACAAATTCCAAATACACAAATGTGCATACATACTCGGGCAGCACAAGGTCTTCATAAGACGGTCTTGAGCTGTGCACAGGCACTAGGACCCTGTAGAAGGCGCTGCTGTAGGGCTCTCTGAAAAGTCATATTCATGTCTTCTCTTTATCTCCCTCCCCTGGTCATCTGTATCAGAGAGCGATGGAGCAGTGCCTGCCATTGCTATACCTGGTGTAAAGTGGGGAAGTTGGGGTAGGACTGATGCACAGTGACAGGCAGGGTTTATATTCTGGCACTGTCCATATCAATTTGAATTATGAAGCACGGGTGGAATGGGGGTTACTGAATATTAATCGAGTTGCTGCATGAATGTCTCTGGGTGCCAGCACATTATTTCCACGCCACCCCAAATGGGAGTTATTGATCTGGGATTAGCAGAGAACAGGCCAAAAAGAGGCAGCGGAGAGAGAAAGTGGGTGGACTGCCCAACTTGGAAGCCTGTCACACACTGTCACTGTGTTTTTACATGATCTGCAATTAGAACTCCATGATATGAATGATATAGTAGAACCTCTAATTTATTTAAGATTGATTTATAGGAAGCCAATGCAGCCTCTGTCGGTTGGCAATGGACATGTTATGTTACGTGGACTGGGTGGTTGCACATCCATCTGTGCAATAATGAATCCAGCCCTGCTTACAGAATCGAGCAAAAGCATGGGTTATTATAGATGTAATGCTAAAATACAAACTTGAAAAACTGGAAATATAACCTAGCTGTGTCTTGATCTGCTGCTGATAAACAAAGTACTTAAAGAAACACTATAGTGTGCTTTTCTCTGAAAGGCAGTGTTAAATTGAAAGGCCTGCAGAGACAGACTACAGACACAAGAACCATTACATTGAGCTGTATTGGCTCTGGTGAATATAGTGTCACTCTAAGGGAGCAAAATAAATATATTTTAAAAATCCTTGAGACTTCCAAGGTATCAATTATACTTTATTAATGTCTGTTTAGACTTTAACTATCCCTTTACTACTCCATGTGCCTTGTTCCGGTGCCCAGTAATGACTCGTCTCCACAGCTTTATATAGCCACTGAGATACACAATAAGATATTGACTAGCACAAAAGAATACACAGACAGATATTCTGTGAGATACACAATGAGTGACACAAAAGGATTCACAGAGATGCACTGTGTCAAACAATGGGATACAAAAATTACATACACTCGGAGAAAACGCTAACTGACATACATATGCATACATAGATACACAAAGACATGCACTCTGTGAGAAACATACTGACTGACACAAAAGGGATACGCAGACACACAAAGACATACTGTAACATACACACTGAATGACTCACAAAAGGATACAGAGTTATACAAATAAACATATTCTGATAAACAATACAGTGACTGACACACATCATGGCCCAAAATACACACTAAATTGTATATACACTGACTAACAAAGTAAGTTTATTTAAATTCATGGTTTAAGTGTTAAAACTTGTGGAGTGACATAGTAAAGGCACACCATTTATTCGAGTATAGCATCAGTACAGTGTCATACATACCGGGGCTGTTCAAATGGATACTGCCAGGGTTAAATGAACACTCTCAAGCACCCTAACCACCACAGCCGACTGTAGTGGTTAGGGTGTCATGAGTGCCCTGGCTCTATCCCATAACTGTTCTAGCATGGTTTGGCAACTTACCTGGGTTCCATGTTTCATCTGCTCTGCCAGAGATGGTGAATTCAGATGTCTCTTAAGAACAAAGCTGGACCACAATCATTGGCCAAGAGAGCTCAGCTGGCGCTCTCAGCCAATGACTGCAGTCCTGCCTTGCACTAAAGAGACATCCAGCTTCTTCTATTGGAAAAGACCAGGGGATGGCGATTGGACTGTCAAAGCACAATAATCATTACAGCAAGGACTTGTGGTTATGGTGATTGGAATGTTCTTTTAAGGTTGAAGAGGCAGAGTTAAAATTACTTCAGAACATATTTAAATGAAAGATCTAGGAGCTTTGAGTTTTGGATTCTCATCTAGATTAAGGGGTACAATGCAGTAAGATCCACCCTCTAAAGGTAAGAAACTACATTGCAGGATGCACTGTATATGTTATTAAAGAAAGAGCCATATTGGTCCCACGTTCTTTTAATTGTAGCTACAGTTCACAGAACATCAGTTTGTACTGCAGATGGATTTGGAAAACTCAGAGGATACTAAAATTTGTGGATAATCGGTGAAATAGCAAAATATATACAGAAAGAAACAAAGTAACAGTACAAGGCAAATGGTAATCAAAAGTAATTTACCTTAATCTTATAAGCATCAAGGCAGAAACACAAGTCACCAACAACCCCAATGTTGGGTACCTACTGGGTACCTGTATCTATGTCCTAATGTGCCTGCTTATAAAGCCCCCATGTGATGGAATTCCAGTAAAATAAAAGTTTAGCAGGCCAAGATTGCCACAAGGCATATGTAGGTACATGTGTTTGTAGTATCAGTTAGTTAGTTACACGTAGCTAAGATACTGTCATCACTGTACTGAGCATGTGCAGGAATGCAGGAACTGGAATTACGCGTCCCTCTCCTTTGTTTCAGATGAGCCACGTGGTTAGACCGGATGGATGAGTTTAGACTCTATTCATTGATTAGGTTAAGGGTATGTGTGGGCGTAGCTAATTATGGGAGGAGCTACAGTGCTATATAAGGAATGTACTCTATGTATTCAGTACTCAGATCTTTGCTGTTTTTGGTGACATAAGTCCCTCTGAGTCCCGGTCGGTGAATCGAATAAAGATCTCTTCCTTCCTGAAGAAACCTGTGTCCATCTCTCTGTGCTTGGCCTCCGTCAGTTTCCCGGTAACATCTTTGGTGCATTGGCCGGGAAGCTCGTCGTTAACGGTGGCTAGGAAGCAGAGGCGTGAGACGGTCTATCTTTGCCCACGTTCTCTACGGCTGCACCCCTGAACTTCTGCGTGGACCTCCCTTCGTCTCGGCGCCACTGGTCTGTTGTCCAGGAGATCATCGGCCTCTACGTAGTAAGTACTGGGGTGTCCCCGTCGATGAGTGTGAACTCAGGTTCAGGAACGAGGAGGTAAGACGACTACTGTTTTAGACGGTGGACCCACTAGGGGTATTGGATACCGATTGTGCGGTAGGCCCATAAGGGGTTTGAACTGGAATTGTGTATGGAATTGGCCCCCTCCAGGGAGGGAAGGAGCGAAGGCGCACCGCTCATAATTAGACGCCCTGTAGTCAGCCCGTCTAATCTTGGTATGGAGTCAGGCTGGGTCTTGGTTGAATGTATATAGCCCAAGCCGGACACCGGTGTCTTGTCTAGACTAGCGTATCTAGGGTGTACATTTCGTTCGCTAGGTCGGAGGGACCGGGAGACTAAGCAGACTCTGGTGTACATTATCGTTTGCTAGTTCTCAACCTATCTTGGCTAAGTGGGAAGGCGTGTAAATTTGGAACCCACTAGACTATTGATAGAGTAGATAGACTAAAAGGGTATTGTTGTAAATTCCGCCCTCTAGTTCGCTATATGTGGTGCTTGGGCAGTGACGGCTAACCAAAACGGATGTAAATAGTTTTAGGTAGTCCCTCGAGGTACTGTCCAATAGATTAGTTGGGAAAATGTAAATGTGTTAAAATTTATTATAGTAGAGTGTATATCTTGCTGGGTAGCGCGAGCTCTGCCGTCTAGCGAGAGTGTGAATAGTGTGTAACTGTATCATAGCGCACGGTACCATAACCATGTATTATAATCACTGATACTGTAAATAATCACTAATAACTGTCGTTTATGTTGTATGTTTAACACCATAACTACTATTAACTGACCTGTGACTTTAAAATTGTATTCTAACCAATGCTAACCGTACTATAACTACTGTTTGTAAAGACGATGTTACTAGGGTGTGTTATAGACGGGTAATTTAAATACTGAGAATTATAGCGTGGGTAATTGTATAATTTCGCCAAAAAAGGTACAGTAATAGTTATTTAGTGTGTGGTGTAACAGCTGTGTGTGTACGGGAATTCCCTGTATGATTTGTTGTGTGCGTTTGGCCTAGTAACTGTGCCATGTGGTGCTGTTGCCAAGGGAAACGGGTGTGACTGTTGGAAGTGTGTTTTGTTTTGTTTCTATTGGAGACGACGCTCCATTGTTAAGTATGGGTGCGTTGGATTCAAAGATCGTTGATCCCTTAGATTGCATGTTAAAGAATTTTAAAAAGGGATATAATGTATGTGATTTTGGGGTAAAGATGTCTCCAACACGTTTGACTACTTTATGTAGCAGGGAATGGCCTGCCTTAGTGGTTGCATGGCCTCCACGTGGTAGTCTTGATCCTAATCTAGTGCAGCGTGTACACGTAGCTGTATCTGGTAGGCCGGAACTTTACGACCAGTTTCCATATATTGATTGTTGGAAACAGGCCGTGGATGACTTGCCAAAATGGATCAGGGTGTGCCAAGAGGAGCAATGCCGCCTCCTGTTGGCCAGAACTCGTTTGTCCACCAAGGCCGTGATCACGCCCATTCTGGACACGCCCCCTGAGTCAGAGATTCCTTTACCGCCCCCTTACTCCTCCTCTACAGGAAGAGGAAGAGGAGGTGCGGCTAGTAATGCCACTCCCCTTTCCCCATTGTCTCCTCCTACCCCATCCTCTAGCTCAGAGCCCAGCCCACTTGTTCTAAACCCTCCCCTTCCGGTACCTACCCCTACTAACTCCACCTATCCGGATTTGACGTCATTTCTGGTTCTTGGTCAGGCTCCTCACAGCCCGGCCCGGAATATTCTGCTTACCAACCTCCCCTTCAGTAAAGAAAAAGCGTCCCCCTCCCCTCGTCTTACTATCCCTCGACCGGAACCCATAACTGACCTTCCTCAATGAAGCCCCATACTAACCCGACAATTTACCGGTACCTTTCAACCCCGACATTATCAAATGCCTCTCCGATTGACACCGGGCCCGACACACATTAACAGTGAAGGCCAGTTAAAACATGCCGACCCCGTATTTGTTTATGTTCCCTTTACCACTACGGATTTGTTCAACTGGAAAACCCATAACTCCTCTTACACAGATAAACCTCAAGCCATGACAGATTTGATTACCTCCATAATCCAAACGCACAATCCCACTTGGGCTGATTGCCAGCAATTGCTTATGACATTGTTTAATAACGAGGAAAGGACTCGGATTAATCAGGCGGCAATTAAAGCGCTTGAAGAAGTGGCCCGTGCACAGAATCAGGCCAACCCGGTAGCATGGGCCGCAGCTCATTACCCAAACGTAGATCCGAATTGGAATGTTAATGGTGCTGATATGGCTCACCTAAAAGCTTATAGGGAAGCCATTATTACTGGCATGAAAGCCGGAGGGAAAAAGGCGATCAATATGTCAAAGACGGCTGAGGTATTGCAGAAATGTGATGAGTCGCCCAGTGCCTTTTATGACCGATTATTGGAGGCATACCGATTGTATACCCCCTTTAGTCCAGAGGCTCCTGAGAATTCCCGGATGGTTAACTCTGCCTTTGTCAGCCAGGCTTACGGAGATATTAAAAGAAAATTGCAAAAGCTAGAAGGGTTTGTAGGGATGTCTATAACTCAACTAATGGAAATAGCAAATAAGGTTTATATGAATAGGGAGACAGAGACGAAGAAGGAAGAAGAGCGTAAGATGAGAAGGAAGGCAGATATGTTAGCGGTAGCTATCGCTGGTGTAGATAGAAGGAAAAAGGAAGTGTACAGGGGAACCGAGAAAAATGAGAATAAGTGGAATAGGGAGCCTTTAAGTAGGAACCAATGCGCATATTGTAGGGAAGAAGGGCATTGGAGGAGTGAGTGTCCATTGAGGGAACAACATGAGAGAGATAGAACAAGGGGAGGATATAGTAATAACTATAGAGGTAGAGTGAGAGGAAGAGGAGGCCCTGGAGGAAATGGTGGGAATAGTAGAGGAAGCGTTCAAGGGGATAGGTATTACCCAGCAGCGCAGAGACCGCGAGAAAGAGAAGATAGGGACTTTGTGGGTTTGGCTGACACTGTCATGGAGGACTATTGATACCGACCGGGCTCCATCCCCCTTGGTCGAGCGGAGCCTATGGTCGATGTAGCAATAGGGGGAAAAAGGAGTTCTTTCATGATCGACACTGGTGCTGAACATTCTGTGGTAACCGACCTAGTTGCTCCTCCTTCAGGAAGAACTATCACTGTAATAGGAGCAACTGGGAGGAGTGCTGCTAAACCGGTTCTCAAAAGTCGACTCTGTACACTGGGAGGCCACGTAGTGAAACATCAGTTCCTTTACATGCCTGAATGTCCAGTCCAACTTCTAGGACGGGATTTGTTGTCGAAGTTACAAGCACAGATAACATTTCTGCCTAACGGAACGACATCCTTGAAGTTTAATGGACCCTCAGGTATAATGACACTATCAGTACCAAAGGAAGAAGAGTGGCGACTTTATACAGTGATGACAAGTCAAAACCCTAAGATTTATGAATCCTTGTATAATATACCAGGAGTGTGGGCAGAAAATAAACCACCAGGACTTGCTCGCAATATCCCACCTATACGCATCAAACTAAAGCTTGGGGTTTATCCAGTAAGCCTGCGACAATACCATATACCTCAAAAGGCGAAGAAGAACATACAGTCTTATTTGGATAAGTTCATAAGGTATGGTATCCTAAAATTCTGTACTTCCCCCTGGAATACTCCATTGTTGCCTGTTCAGAAGCCTGGGTCAGATGAGTATCGTCCTGTGCAGGATTTGAGAGCAGTCAATGATGCGGTAGTAAGTATACATCCAGTTGTGCCCAATCCTTATAACCTGCTTGCCTTGATTCCAGGTGGGGCTACTTACTTTACAGTCTTGGACCTTAAAGATGCCTTCTTTTGCCTACGAATTGCTACAGAAAGCCAGTGTATCTTTGCATTCCAATGGGAAGATGCTGTAATGGGCTCGAAACGTCAGATGACCTGGACAAGATTGCCCCAAGGGTTTAAAAATTCACCTACCCTATTTGGATCAGCATTAAGTCAGGACTTATTAGATTTCAAGTCCATCCCAGGAGAATGTGTACTACTACAATACGTGGATGATTTGTTGATAGCGGCAGTTACTAAAGAGATATGCCAGCAAGCAACTTATGATTTACTGCACATTCTTTGGAAGGCAGGATACAAGGTGTCCAGGAAGAAAGCTCAGTTGTGTCAACCAACTGTCAAGTATCTGGGATTCCATATCTCTGAAGGTCAAAGGATAATGGGGCCTGAAAGAAAAGAGGCTGTATGCCAAATACCAACACCTAAGAATAGAAGAAAAGTGCGAGAATTCTTAGGGGCAGCAGGCTTCTGTAGGATATGGATTCCCAGTTATGCGATACTGGCGAAACCCCTCTATGCCGCTATTAAAGGCACGGAACATGATTCCTTCCTGTGGACCATCGAACAGCAGAAGGCATTTGAGGATGTTAAGAAGGCATTGATGAGCGCCCCCGCATTAGGTCTACCTGATCATACACGTCCATTCTACTTATATGTACACGAGCAAAGAAGGATGGCTGTGGGAGTACTGACACAGTATCTGGGATCATGGCAACGACCTGTTGCGTATATGTCCAAACAACTGGATGCAGTAGCCAGTGGTCTTCCTCCTTGTCTAAGGGCCGTAGCTGCCGCCGCCCTGTTGGTAGCAGAAGCTGACAAGCTCACTCTGGGTCAGGAACTCTATGTGCGAGTCCCGCACGCAGTACAGACGTTGCTAGACTATAAAGGTAATCATTGGTTTAGCAATAGCCGCATGACTAAGTATCAAGCCATGTTATGCGAGAACCCGAGAGTGCATCTTGAGACTGTAAATACCTTGAACCCAGCTACCCTCTTGCCGCAACCTACTGAGAGTCGACATGATTGCCTGGAGGTAATGGATGAAGTGTTCTCAAGTAGACCGGACCTTCATGATTTTCCCATCCAGAACCCCGATGTTCAGTATTACACGGACGGCAGTAGTTACGTGAAAGAAGGGATTCGCTATGCCGGATATGCAGTGACAACTATAGACAAGGTGATAGAAGCGCGGCCATTGTCAAAAGGAACATCAGCACAGAAGGCAGAATTAATCGCACTTACACGGGCTTTGCAATTGGCTGAAGGGTTGAAAGTAAATATCTACACAGACTCAAAGTACGCATTTTTAACCCCACATGCCCATGGAGCTTTGTATAAAGAAAGAGGATTACTGACCTCAGAAGGAAAAGAAATCAAGTACGCAGCTGAGATATTACAACTATTGGAAGCTGTATGGGAGCCGAAGGAAGTTGGTATCATACATTGTCGAGCACATCTTAAAGGTGATGGTGATGTGGTGAAAGGAAATCAGATGGCAGATAGTGCAGCTAAGCGTGCCGCTGAATCCGGACAAAAAGAATATGTGGAGTGTGTAGCAGCTCTTATGCCGACCCCTCTGTCCCAGTGGACTCCAGTTTATACAGCTCAAGAAGTAGAGTGGTTAAAGACTGAAGCTGGGAAATATTTGGAGAATAATTGTTATCAGTTAGAAGATGGAAGAATAGTTATTCCAGCATCGCTAGCTGTAGAAATTGTCCAGAATTATCATAATGGGACACATTCTGGAAGAGATAGTATGGAAGAATCTCTAAGGAAGCATTTCTACATACCAAGATTGTCCAACTTGACTCAAGCCATTGTTCGAAGATGCGCGTCAGGTGCCAAGAACAACGCAAGGCAAGGTCCAGTGAACCCACCGGGAGTCCAGTACATGGGAGGGCTTCCTATGTCCGATCTCCAAATAGACTACACGGTAATGCCCAAATCCGGCGGACATCGTTACCTACTAGTAGCTGTGTGTACCTACTCAGGATGGGTAGAGGCGTGTCCAACTCGTACAGAGAAAGCAGGAGAAGTTGTGCAATTGAGAAATAATACCCCGATATGGACTACCGTGTTCTATAGGATCAGATAATGGTCCAGCTTTTGTCAATCAGTGCCTACAACAACTGACTCATATGCTTGGTATTAAGTGGAAACTTCATACAGCATATAGGCCTCAGAGTTCTGGGAAAGTGGAAAGGATGAACAGAACCATTAAGACCCAGTTGGCAAAAATGTGTCAAGAAACCCAACTCAAGTGGAATGTTCTTTTGCCAATAGCTCTGTTGCGCATTCGTAGTACACCTACCAGAAAGTTAGGTCTATCACCCTTTGAAATTATGTATGGGCGTCCACCTCCCATACTTAGTAACTTAACGGGGGACTTGAGTCAGTTGGGAGAAGGAATTACCCGGCGGCAGGTTGTAGAGTTGGGTAAAACTATGGAGGAGGTACAGAAATGGGTACAAGATAGGTTATCTGTAAATATTTATCCACCTGTCCATTCTTACCATCCAGGAGACCAAGTTTGGATAAAGGAGTGGAACAGTGTACCGTTGGGGCCAAAGTGGAAGGGTCCTTATGCTGTTCTTTTGTCTACTCCAACAGCTATAAAGGTGGCAGAGGTGACTCCGTGGATTCATCACTCCAGGGTTAAACCAGCAGCAGATTCTTGGCAAGCTACTCAAGATCCTGAGAATCCCTGCAAGATCCGGTTGAAGCGAGTGACCCAGTTAGATTAAAAGTGGTTTTTGCGAAGAGTATTGTTACAAGGGAACATCAACAAAGATCTACAAGTAGGTGTTTTGACGGCCACAATAAAGCCTGACCACCTACCAATGTTTAAGCCAGAGGAATCCTGCGTGAAGAAAAGTGAGGATCAGAAGGACTCCATTCCCTGCAGCCCTCACACGCCTGGAAGCTGAGGTGCCGTCGCACGGTCGAAGAATTAGGAAGAAGATGTCAGGAGTAATGTGTTTGATGATGTATATATGTGTGTTTTTAATTATTCAGGAAGGTAGAGGTACCGACACACCAGGCTGCGAGGTTTGCATTAAGACTATGAAAACAGGCAATCGTATTTCCCAGACTCTTATTTGGCATTCGCAATATGAGTGCACAGGACATGTATCAAAGTGTAGATACCTAGGTACAGATTATAGTGTATGCCATATAGGAGCAGGAGAACCTAGGTGTTTTAATCCTGAGTATCAGCCCCGTACAATTTGGTTGACTATTCGGAATGAGAATGCACAGGGGAACCTGATAAATAAGACTGTACTAGAAAGCGTACATTCTCCAGGTGTATTGCTATTTGATGTATGTAAGGCGATATCAGGTAGTAGGAAGCCATGGAATGTATGTGGTGGTCTTAAATTGGAAAGAACGTATGGGTCTAATGATAAGTATATTTGTCCTAGTAATAAGCATAAGTATATAGATCCAAACTGCCTAAATAAAGACTACAATTATTGTCCGTATTGGTCCTGTGTGGGATGGGCAACCTGGGGACAGACAGTAGATAAGGATATGATTATCACTAGATTGCCAACCAAGCCATATTGTAAGTCTATGGAGTGTAACCCAGTCCATATACTTATCAAGAGCAATTTATAGATAAGTTTGGGAATCTATTTGGGTTCCAAATATATAGAACAGGTTTGGATCCTGGGACGATATTATACATAGGAATAGAGACAGATACAGTGGCCCCCCAGACTCATCAGGTTTTCCATTCTTTTTATGAGGAGATGAGTGTGGAAGATAAGGTTCCCCATAATGCCAAAAACTTATTCATAGACCTAGCTGAGAGCATTGCTGGTAGTCTTAATGTAACCAACTGCTATGTGTGTGGAGGTACTAATATGGGAGACCAATGGCCTTGGGAAGCAAAGGAGGTAATGTATTCTGGTTCTGAGACAGTTGAACAACTAATATCTTCTCAATCTGATTATCAAGTGAGTGTTAGAGGTAAATCTGAGTGGCGATTAAAGACCTCCATTATAGGTTATGTTTGTATAGCAAGGAAAGGAATAATGTTTAATACATCTGTAGGAGAATTGACTTGTTTAGGGCAGAAAGCCTATAATGACGATACAAAGGATACTATTTGGTGGTCAGCTTCAAATGTCTCAGAACCGTCTAATCCGTTTGCAAATTATACCAATTTAAAGGATGTATGGTTTGACCTATCTGCTACATCTAGTTGGAAAGCCCCAGCAAATTTGTACTGGATTTGTGGTAAGAAAGCATATTCGGAGTTACCACAGGACTGGGAAGGGGCATGTGTATTGGGTATGCTCAAACCATATTTCTTCTTGTTGCCAATTGAAACAGGAGAGACTTTGGGAGTTAAAGTATATGATGTAAATCATAGAAAGAAAAGGGCACCCCTAGAGATAGGTACCTGGGAAGATGATGAGTGGCCTCCCCAGCGTATTATAGATTATTATGGGCCAGCTACGTGGGCAGAGGATGGTACTTATGGATACAGAACCCCAATATATATGCTTAATCGTATTATAAGATTGCAAGCAGTAGTTGAGATAGTTACCAATGAAACATCACAAGCGCTCAATCTCCTAGCGAAGCATAACACTAGGATGAGGACAGCCATCTACCAGAATAGATTATCTTTGGATTACCTATTGGCAGTAGAGGGAGGTGTATGTGGGAAGTTTAATCTAAGCAATTGTTGTCTTCAAATAGATGATGAAGGGCAAGCAATAGCTGAGCTTACTAGCCATATGGTTAAGCTAGCACATGTACCTACTCAGGTATGGAAAGGGTATAATCCGAGTAGTTGGTTTGGTAGTTGGTATGAGCAGTTTGGAGGAATCAAGGCATTGGTAGGTGGAGTCATACTGATTTTGATGTTGTGTCTCCTTCTGCCATGTCTGATTCCTTTGGTAATTAGGTCTATGCAGAGCATTATAGAAAGTATAGCAGAAAGAAAGGCCGCAGCACAGGTAATGGCTGTTTGCAGGTATGAAGCTCTAGATCAAGGAGAATACATGCAGGAAGAGGAATGTTGAGGGGTTCGTATCTTTAGAGGATCGCAAAGTCTAGTCTGGTTTATGGCAACTTGAGGTGTAAGCAAACTATGATTGGTGATGCATCTGGAATTATTTTAAATCAGAAGCATCAAAGGGGGGAATGTGATGGAATTCCAGTAAAATAAAAGTTTAGCAGGCCAAGATTGCCACAAGGCATATGTAGGTACATGTGTTTGTAGTATCAGTTAGTTAGTTACACGTAGCTAAGATACTGTCATCAATGTACTGAGCATGTGCAGGAATGCAAGAACTGGAATTACGCGTCCCTCTCCTTTGTTTCAGATGAGCCACGTGGTTAGACCGGATGGATGAGTTTAGACTCTATTCATTGATTAGGTTAAGGGTATGTGTGGGCGTAGCTAATTATGGGAGGAGCTACAGTGCTATATAAGGAATGTACTCTATGTATTCAGTACTCAGATCTTTGCTGTTTTTGGTGACATAAGTCCCTCTGAGTCCCGGTCAGTGAATCGAATAAAGATCTCTTCCTTCCTGAAGAAACCTGTGTCCATCTCTCTGTGCTTGGCCTCCGTCAGTTTCCCGGTAACACCCATACAGCTGATGGCCATCAGTACACAATTACAACCAACCCTGGAAGTGACATCATCACCCCAGGTATTGGTATAATACACAAGATTCACTGAGCAAAATACACCGTAAATAACATATATACATAATAAAATAACACCATGATATCACATACCTTATAATTAGCATATAACAAATGCTAGTTCCCACGTCCGTAAACATTATCCCCATGCATGCGCACTGTATGGTGTGTAGTACCACACCGCCATTTTAATCACTGGCATCATACAGTCATGTGTTGACCGCGCATGCGTAAAAAACAAACTATTCGCGCGTGCGCATCATGCTTTTATGTAAGCCACGCATGTACCAACGCAACGATCAAAATGAAAGGAATATACCGCGCCATCTTACTTTAAGGCTGTGCCCATACATAAAAAAATACACTTTAGTACATGCAGGATGCCCCCAGGCAATGGTCGAAAATATATAAATCTACTAGAATAGTACAAGAAAATGTGTGGTGCTGGATGCACCAAAAATATAAAGTGCAACCAGCATCACCCAGATACCACCACCACCACGTAACATAAGCAAATAAACAAAAGGAAATCAATCACCAAAACCAAGTGTAAAAAATACATTAAAAATAACACCCAGTGCTATAGTTATTGCAAAAGGACATACATAGCATATGTATTAGATCATAAGTTAATTTGTCTAATCATACAACTTTGTAAAGTGACATCAGAATGATATTAAATGCGACAATGAATTTAACATGATACATAATATACATTCATATTAATATAAAACGCATATTAGTACAATTAGCAGTCCATATAGATAAAAAAAATCTCATGCATATGACACAAAAGCACATCATTGTAAATGACAATGTATAAAAAAAACTGCGTGTTTATCACGCTTGTGACACAATCAGGTATCAATCGAACCACAATCGAGTCACAAAGGACTATTTATGGCAACACGCTCTCTAGTCCTGGTTCATTTACAATATGCTTGCCCAAAAAAACACCTCATAAAATTCAACAAAAATCCTAACCATCACATATACAATGTGTGCAATATATATTATATACTATAGAGCCATATAAGAATAGAATTCAGATTCTCAAAATTGTCCCGCGAAACGTCATCTGTCACTATGCAAATACGACACCACCAACTTCGACCACCTATCCAAGCAAATGCTGTAGCGCAAGAATCTAAAAAAAGAACATATAATAAAATAAAAATAAAAATACAGACCATACGCAGGCAGAGTCAACCAGATATTACAGTTACTAAAACTAAATTACAAAAAAGGAGACAAATCCTTCTCTTCATTGAGACCTTTGGGATATAATGTCTGTAACCTGAAGTTAACCCTTAAAGGAAAATTTACCTGCTTTCAAGGACTAGAGTGTCCCTTTAAAATTTTCATACAATGTAACTATGTGTACACCTTTAGAAATGAGAAATCATGCTAACTACATTGTACTTGCACAAGTCTATATATATATATATATATATATATATATATATATATATATATGCGCTCCAATCAGGGACATTTAGTCGCGAGGCAAACAAGGCATTTGCCTTGGGTGGCATTTTCCACCCCCTAATGCCCCCTAATGCTCAGGGCAAATGTCTTGTTAGCCTTGCGGCTAACTGACAAGCCAGGCGGGTGGTTGGGCGGCGCTGGCGAGGGAGCACTTTCCCCTGAGCACTTCCCCCCCATTTTCCGGTCCCGGCCTCACTCTGGGGCACGCGAGGGAGCTCAGGGGAAAGTGCTCCCTCGCCAGCGCCACTCGACCGACCGCCCAGCAGCCCCATAAGACCCCAGGGAGAGGGAGAACCCCCCCAGCATTCCCAAAGGATAAATAAAAAAAATAAAAAAGTGAGTGTGTTAATGTGAGTGAGTGTGTGTGAATGTCTGTTAGTGTGTGTGTCTGTTAGTGAGTGTGAGTGTCTATTAGTGTGTGTGTGTGTCTGTTAGCATGTGTGTGTCTGTTAGCGTGTGTGTGTCTGTTAGAGTGAGTGTGTGTGTCTGTTAGCATGTGTGTGTGTCTGTTAGTGTGTGTCAGGGCCGCCACCAGAAATTTTGGGGCCCCTGACAAAGCACAAGGTCTGGGCCCCTCCGTCCCCCTGAAGGCACGTCAAGGGACCCCCAGGTAAGCGTGGTAATGACAGATACGGTGAGTGTGGCGTAGCAATGGGAGATGAATAAGGCATGGGTGAGTGACAGGATTTGGGGAAGTTATTGTGAGTGTGGAAGGGTGAAAGGGGGTGACTCTGTGTATGTGTGGGGCGGGACAGATGCACAGACAGACAGGTGAATACACTGAAAAACATGCATATACACACACAAACAGATAAACAAACACACACTGACATCCATGCAGATAAACACAATATAACACACACAGATACATACATGGAAACATACACAGATACACAGACACACACTAGTACATATACAGACACACAGATACTGGCACACATGCAAATACACAGACACAGAAACTAACACACAGACACATACACACACTGACAAACATGCAGATGCACAGACACACATTCTGATACACAAAATTACACTACTACAGATACAACATAAATAAACAAAGTATGGAAGCTGAAAACAGAAGAAAATAAAAATATATAAATATTCAAAATCACTCTCAATAAGGTGGGCTGCTTCACAACAAATATGAGCGACAATTAAGATGAAACATAAAGAATATATAGTAGTGTGAGCGCTCCAATAAAATTAATTACATAAAATGAGATCAACTACTCCAGCAATGAAAATGTTAATTGGAAAGATATAATAAATCTGACACCCTAAGTCTAATGAGAAATATAAATCTAGTCCCTACTGTAAAACAATAAAGTGCCACAACGCAATCCAATGAATTATTATAGTATTATAGTATTACAGCTTTTTTAGTAGCCACTTGGTCACAAACACTGGCCAAAGTTAGTGTTAATATTTGTTTGTGTGTGAAAAATGCAAAAAACTAATTTGAACACCAATTTTGGCCAGTGTTTGTTACTAAGTGGCTACTATAAAAGACTGGACATAACCCATTGGCAATACCTTGGGTTGTCTACTATTGCAAATGGTATGCCATCATGGGGGTAATTTTAATTCCTGGACTACCATACAGTCTCAAAGGCAACGTAACCAATATGGCGAATTTTAATGTGAAAAAACTGAAATGCAAGCCATATATTTGACTCTGTAACTTTTGAAAACACCATAAAACCTGTACATGAGGGATATTGTTATACTCGGGAGACTTCGCTGAACACAAATATTAGTGTTTCAAAACAGTAAAACATATCACAACAATTATATCGTCCGTGTAAGTGCCATTTGTGTGTGAAAAATGCAAACAAATTTAACTTTCACTGACGATATCATCATTGTAATACATTTTACTGTTTTGAAACACTAATATTTGTGTTCAGTGAAGTCTTCTGAGTAAAACAGTACCCCCCATGTACAGGTTTTATGGTGTCTTGGAAAGTTACAGTGTTAAATATAGCGCTAGCAAATTAAATTCCCTGGACTTTCGGCCTGGGTTGTCAGGCAGGTCCCGCAAATTGTAATTATTAAAATGACCTAATTATGTAAAATTATTACATAGATATATACGTAGAATTATTATATATATACGCACAGATATATATGTATATACATTTTTAAAATAATTTTTATTTATATATAGGTATATATATATATATATATATATAGTGATATATACGTATATACTTATATGTATATAGATATATATATTATTTCGTTCTAGGTGTATATTGATAACAATATATATATTAATTTTAAAATACAGTTAGAAAGAAACTACACATATATATGTTTTATTTATTTATGTATTATTTATTTTTTTAACGTATATACATATTTATTTTATATTATATATAAATATATAATGATAATTATATATATATATAATCAATATCATTCTACATGTATTTTGATATTAATATATAGATATATATATATATAAAACCAGAACAATGAGTAAGCGCTAAATAACACAAGGTAGCAGCAACCCTATAAGGGGATCCCTCAAGAACCATTAAATAAAACACAGAAAGGTAAAAATAAATACAAGTAAGGGCTGCGCTTGAATAAAACTCTGTAAAATACGATTAGTCCAGATAAAATAAATGGATAAAAGGAGAAAGTCTTATCTGGAAACGTCTATTGAAATCGTATTGTATGGTGGTATTTGGTCCAGAACAATAGTCTTTATTTGTATCTTTCTTGTAGGTCGTCTCATATGCAAAAGATAAAAACAAATACAGAACCAAATAGTGTAGTATATTTTGATAGTAGAGGAAGTGGAAATATAAATCTTGATTGCAAACTCACATTTAGTAGAGCTAGAACCCGCTCTGGTGTAAAAGGCATGCAGCGGTTTGATCCCCGCTTATAGGATATGGAGTAACTTTCCTAAGTATATTTCCTCCTTCCGTAATATGAAAGATACTTGGATAAAAAGAGACGGCCAATAGTGTTCTCTGAATAAAAGCTTTAAATAAAATATATGTAATAAAAGTGGGTACTCACAAGATAGGAGCAGATCAACTGCTCCTTGTAGTTAGCGTTGGTGGTATAATCCCCACCTAGGATTACTTGGAGTCCAGTGAGATAAAAAGGATGCCAGGTAAAAGTAGTAAATAAATGTGTATAAAAAGATAAGTGGTACGATTAAAAGTTACCAAATATACTTTAATATTTAAAATTACAATATAACAACCATAAACGCATTTCGCCAGTACGGCGTTATCAATATGGGAAAAGAACCTGATACTTGGCAGTGAAATCTTTAAATAGCACATACAATCATTCAAAATTGGCGCCAAAAAATGGACAGCCAATCACTGTGAGAGTTAAGATTAATGTCTTTAAAACATAATAAAAACAGAAAAAGTATAATACATATAAGTAAAAATATATTAAACCTATTATAAAATGTGAATACATATGGGAAAATAGATGTAATATACTAAAATGATCAAGATATAGCACGGTCACATGATGGCATGAAACCAGAAGGTGTTCTGGGAAATGTAGTATGACGCCAGCAGGCACTGCGTAGCCGCCGGCGTCATAATGGGGGAGAAAACGGATGGCGTCAGCACGCTAAATGGATGCGGCTGACGCCAGTGAGGGGGGCGTGGGAGAGACGTCAGCTCGCATAGACATGCGGCTGACGTCAAAAGGAGGGGCGAGAATGATGATGACGACGGCACGCACAGAGCTGCGACCGTCGTCATCAGAGGGGGGCGTGGAGTGAGAGAAGATGGCGGCTGGCACAAAGCTGCAGCCGTCGTCAAGGAAATAATACATAGAAACAAGTCGGCACGCACAGAAGCTGCGGCCGGCTTGGATCTTAACAGCATCATGCCTGGTCTACTAAGTAGTGTGACCAGGTATGATGACAAACATAATAAATAAAAAATATTAGTAATAAAAAGACTAGTAATAAAAAGACAATAAAGAATAAAATGTATAATAAAATGTAAAAAATAATATTGAAAAAATGTAAAAGATAATAAAAAAATAAAAAAAAAGGATTATAAAAAATTAAACAGGTCAAAGTCAACATTTAAACCATGAGGTGCAAGAGTTTTAAGTTTATAAACCCACTCCATTTCTTTTCTACCCAAAATGTTTTTAATATTTCCACCCCTCCATGGAATCAATTTTTTATACCAATACATTTCAAAATTTTTGGGTCTTTATGTGTAATAAAATGTTTGGATACTGAATGATTCAAGTATCCATTTTTAATGTTTCTGCAGTGCTCGCTTAAACTTATTTTCAGACACCTTGTGGTCATTCCAACATATTGGAGGCCACAGGGGCATTCAAGCAGATACATCACATTTTTCGAAGAACAATTAATAAAATCATTTATTTTATAAACCTTGTTTGTCCTTTTTGATACAAATTCGGTTACTTTATGAGGAACATCAGGGTCAGTGATTCTACACACTATGCACATTTTGCACTTACAAAAACCTTTGATTTGTGGGAAAAAGGGTCTTTTTGGTTTCTCTTGTGAAATTATTGGTTAATATAGACTTAAAACTTTGGGCTCCCCTAAAAATAATATTTGAGCGCTTAGGTATAATTTTATTTAATATTTCGTCTTGTTTCAGAAGGTGCCAGTGTTTTCTTATAACCTTTTTTACATTATTACTCTTATTATTAAAGTTAAAAATAATCGGTAAGGGCATTGCTGTATCTGTGATTTTAGGTTTATATTTTAGAAGTTCATTTCTATCTCTTTTTTGGATGTCCCTGATGGTATTTTCTAGTTCTATTTTAGAGTAGTTTTTTTAAACAAATTTTTTTTTTAGGGAATCTGCTTGTATATCGAAGTCTCTTAGTTCTGAGCAATATCTCCTAAGTCTAAGTATTTGGCTTTTCGGAGCGCTGTCTAACCAAGGTTGGTAGTGACAGCTATTTTTATCAATAACAGTGTTTACGCATACTTTTAAAAAAAAGTCTTTGTGTGTAATTTTCCATTTTTTATAAAAATATTGAGATCTAAAAAATTAAATATATATTATTTCGTTCTAGGTGTATTTTGATAACAATATATATATTAATTTTAAAATACAGTTAGAAAGAAATTACACATATATATGTTTTATTTATTTATGTATTATTTATTTTTTAACGTATATACATATTTATTTTATATTATATATAAAGATAATTTTATATATATATATATATAATCAATATCATTCTACGTGTATTTTGATATTAATATATATATATATATATATATTAATATTAAAATACACTTAGACAGTGTATGTGTATTTATGTGTGTGTATGTATATATATATATATATATATATATATATACATATATATATATATATACTTAGATCACAATATAATAAATATATATATGATCTAAGTATATGTAATTTAATTTTAAACGTTTATTATTTTTAACAGGCAGCAGTCCCTTTCATTCCAGGCACTCCCCCTGCTGGCATTGCTAGGGACGGCTATGCGACCGGATAAGTACATAGGACGGCTTGGGCGTTCTATGCCACCCGCCGGCGTTTAGAGCCGGGTCCCCAAGGACGGCATAGAAAGCCCGCCGTCCTTAAGGGGTTAATAAAGGCTCATAGAGGAGCCGAAACGTTGTCTCCACTTCCTTGTTTCAAATAAAGACTGCCTTTTAGAAGAAACCTCAGGTGTGACTGGATATTTTTTTTTTCCATCAGCAAACAAATAGTCCATACTTTTGGCATCTGGTTATATCGGGACAGTGAACATTTATGTCTGTTTGAGTATCCAAAATTCAAACATTGATAACACTGTGATCAATGCCATAAACGTAAATGTCGCACAGCTAGAATTAAATAAGAGGTACCTCAAGTGGCATATTTTAGTGGCTAGTTGCAATGGTACTTGCAAATCATTGCAGCTATGCTATAAGCAACAGAGAGAGGATACAAAGTGGCACCACATTCTATATAGCATTCATTTCAGGGAGATTTTTGTAAGTGTATATTATTGGCTCCATATAAATCAATAATACTTGGCAGGTTTTTATTTTTACATTTTTATTATAAATATTTATGAGAGTGCGATGTATATATTATAAATATGACTTAGTATATCTCACATGGAGACAATATGTATATAAAAATATTTTTACTGCCAGGGTGACCCTCGCAGTACCCCAGGCAATGATTAAATGTGCAAAATCAGCCCGCAATGTGTCTGAACTGAGACAAAGCTGGCCCTTGTACGCTGGAATGTGTCCACAGGAAAAGTATGCGGCCATGGTAGTGTGGGGGTGGGAGGTCAGATGCCCATTTCCAAACTGCACTTTTCAATGACAGGCAGGGAACTGGGGGGCACCAACAGGGACATGCATAGAAAACCACATCCCGTGACTGCAGTAGTTATAAATCACATCCCAAGAGAGCACTGATGTTGAGAAGGGGGTTAGAAACTAATGTAATTGGACCTTTATTTACATTTCTTGAGCCACAGGTGTTAACAGCCTACAATTCCCACAAACCTTTGACATTTACCTGCTGACTTGGCTCCCAATGGTTAATGGGAGTTGCAGCCTGTATGCAGTTAAAGAATGGCATTTAAATACTCCTGGCTTAATATAATGTGATCAAATGTGGTTCCTGCTTTAACAGTAGCCACTTTGAGAAAAACAATTACGAAAACATGCACCATTCAGGGCGGCAGTCATCTGAATGCGGTCCTTCAGCATAAATATTTCATAAGCACCTACGGTAAAAGGCAACGTTTGGTTAACCAAGCCCTTTTTGAACCTTCATTGGTTCTTAAAGAAAAACTGCCACTCTAGGTACTCTTTGGCATTGACTTCTCCAGTAGATCCCTCTGACAATAGGGAGAGTCTAATTAATTATTTTGTATTGATCATTTTAGAATGGAAGATCCTTCTGGGATTCTCCACAGGCCTCTGTTTTTGGAATCTGTGCATTCTTGAGAGTACAGCGCTGATGTAAGTTCTAGTAGGTGCAGTGCCAGGAGCTGAATAGAGTCACAGCCTGGCGCCAGTATTTAGTGTTGGTGCCAGATGCCAATTTTGCACAGAATTGACATAAGCTAGCCTGGAACTTTGTAAAGGTTTAATATCTGTATGTGCAGGGTTTGAAAGCAAAATGCTGCACATAATAGGGTTGCCACCTTTTTGGAAAAATCCAGGGGCAGGGGCGAACTGAGCACTGGCTGCAGCTGAGCTGAATTGGGCCAGTTAGGTAGATCAATAATATTATCTCCATATCTAGTCCTCAATGGCAGCTGAGTGCCATTTACATTAAGAGAGACAGTAAGAGTTACTAAAGAGAGAGACAGTGAGAGTTACTAAAGAGAGAAAGTGAGAGTTACTAAAGAAAGAGAAAGTGAGAATTACTAAAGAGAGAGACAGTGAGAGTTACTAAAAAGCGAGAAAGTGAGAGTTACTAAAGAGAGAGAAAGTGAGAGTTAGTAAAGAGAAAAAAGTGAGTTACTAAAGGGAGAGAGTTACTAAAGAGAGAGACAGTGAGAGTTACTAAAGAGACAGTGAGTTACTAAAGAGATAGAGAAAGTGATTTACTATATAGAGAGACAGTTAGAGTTACTAAAGAGAGAGAAAGTGAGTTACTAAAGAGAGAAAGTAAGTTACTAAAGAGAGAGAAAGTGAGATACTAAAGAGAGAAAGTAAGAGTTACTAAAGAGAGAGAAAGTGAGAGTTACTAAAGAGAGAGATAGTGAGAGTTACTAAAGAAAGAAAGAAAGTGAGTTACTACAGAGAAAGTGAGTTACTAGAGAGATACAATGAGCGTTACTAAAGAGAGAGAGACAGTGAGAGTTACTAAAGAGAGAGAAAGTGAGTTACTAAAGAGAGAGAGGTTAGTTACTATATAGAGACAGTGAGAGTAACTAAAGAGAGTGAAAGTTAGAGTTACTATAGAGAGAGAAAGTGAGTTACTAAAGAGAGAGAGACAAGTGAGAGTGACTATAGAGAGTTCAGCGGAGGAGAAGCAGAGCTGGAACCAGCGCCAAGGGACATAAGCACTGGAATCAGGTAAGTATTGAAGGGGGTTACCTTGTACCCTGCCAGCTACCTGCTCTCTGTGACTGCCAGCCCCGCACCCAGCAGGTTACCATATACCCTGCCAGCTACCTGCTGTCTGTGACTGCCAGCCCTGCACCCAGCAGGTTACCATATACCCTGCTAGCTACCTGCTCTCTGTGACTGCCAGCCCTGCACCCAGCAGGTTACCATATACCCTGCTACCTACCTGCTCTCTGTGACTGCCAGCCCTGCACCCAGCAGGTTACCATATACCCTGCTACCTACCTGCTCTCTGTGACTGCCAGCCCTGCACCCAGCAGGTTACCATATACCCTGTTACCTACCTGCTCTCTGTGACTGCCAGCCCTGCACCCAGCAGGTTACCATATACCCTGCTAGCTACCTGCTCTCTGTGACTGCCAGCCCTGCACCCAGCAGGTTACCATATACCCTGCTAGCTACCTGCTCTCTGTGACTGCCAGCCCTGCACTCAGCAGGTTACCATATACCCTGCCAGCTACCTGCTCTATGTGACTGCCAGCCCTGCACTCAGCAGGTTACCATATACCCTGCTAGCTACCTGCTCTCTGTGACTGCCTGCCCCGCACTCAGCAGGTTACCATAAACCATGCTAGCTACCTGCTCTCTGTGACTGCCAGCCCCGCACCCAGCAGGTTACCATATACCATGCTAGCTACCTGCTCTCTGTGACTGCCAGCCCTGCACCCAGCAGGTTACCATATACCCTGCTAGCTACCTGCTGTCTGTTACTGCCAGCCCTGCACCCAGCAGGTTACCATATACCCTGCTAGCTACCTGCTCTCTGTGACTGCCAGCCCTGCACCCAGCAGGTTACCATATACCCTGCCAGCTACCTGCTCTCTGTGACTGCCAGCCCTGCACCCAGCAGGTTACTATATACCCTGCCAGCTACCTGCTCTCTGTGACTGCCAGCCCTGCACCCAGCAGGTTACCATATACCCTGCTACCTACCTGCTCTCTGTGACTGCCAGCCCTGCACCCAGCAGGTTACCATATACCCTGCTAGCTACCTGCTCTCTGTGACTGCCAGCCCTGCACCCACCAGGTTACCATATACCCTGCTAGCTACCTGCTCTCTGTGACTGCCAGCCCTGCACTCAGCAGGTTACCATATACCCTGCTAGCTACCTGCTCTCAGTGACTGCCAGCCCTGCACCCAGCAGGTTACCATATACCCTGCACCTACCTGCTCTCTGTGACTGCCAGCCCTGCACCCAGCAGGTTACCATATACCCTGCTACCTACCTGCTCTCTGTGACTGCCAGCCCTGCACCCAGCAGGTTACCATATACCCTGCTACCTACCTGCTCTCTGTGACTGCCAGCCCTGCACCCACCAGGTTACCATATACCATGCTAGCTACCTGCTCTCTGTGACTGCCAGCCCTGCACCCAGCAGGTTACCATATACCATGCTAGCTACCTGCTCTCTGTGACTGCCAGCCCTGCACCCAGCAGGTTACCATATACCATGCTAGCTACCTGCTCTCTGTGACTGCAAGCCCTGCACCCACCAGGTTACCATATACCATGCTAGCTACCTGCTCTCTGTGACTGCCAGCCCTGCACCCAGCAGGTTACCATATACCATGCTAGCTACCTGCTCTCTGTGACTGCCAGCCCTGCACCCAGCAGGTTACCATATACCCTGCCAGCTACCTGCTCTCTGTGACTGCCAGCCCTGCACCCAGCAGGTTACCATATACCATGCTAGCTACCTGATGTCTGTTACTGCCAGCCCTGCACCCAGCAGGTTACCATATACCATGCTAGCTACCTGCTCTCTGTGACTGCCAGCCCTGCACCCAGCAGGTTACCATATACCCTGCTAGCTACCTGCTCTCTGTGACTGCCAGCCCTGCACCCACCAGGTTACCATATACCCTGCCAGCTACCTGCTCTCTGTGACTGCCAGCCCTGCACCCAGCAGGTTACCATATACCCTGCAGCTACCTGCTCTCTGTGACTGCCAGCCCTGCACAGCAGGTATACCTATACTGCCAGCCCTGCACCCAGCAGGTTACCATATACCATGCTAGCTACCTGCTCTCTGTGACTGCCAGCCCTGCACCCAGCAGGTTACCATATACCATGCTAGCTACCTGCTCTCTGTGACTGCCAGCCCTGCACCCAGCAGGTTACCATATACCCTGCCAGCTACCTGCTCTCTGTGACTGCCAGCCCTGCACCCAGCAGGTTACCATATACCATGCTAGCTACCTGCTCTCTGTGACTGCCAGCCCTGCACCCAGCAGGTTACCATATACCATGCTAGCTACCTGCTCTCTGTGACTGCCAGCCCTGCAAATTCTCCCTTCCTCTGCCAGCTAGTTACTATCTGTGATTGACAGCCCCCTGCACAGCTACACTGTTGCATTAGCCCCTCCCAGTCACCGTCAGCCCCGCCCACCACGGGGCGGTACTTTGCCTTACTGGGCGGGTTTTTCTCGCCTCAGCATCAAGCATTGCCGCCTCCGTGCGTAGTGACGTGCACGTAGTGTGAGGTCAGCGAGGGCGTGGTCTACCCCGGCTGGAGCTGCTGGAGGAGAAGCTGTGAGTGTGAGCTCAGTGTCAGTGAGCCCTGGGTAACAGTGAGTGCTTACTGAATGGGCAGTGTGCAGGGCTAGCCTCTCACTGGATGGCCTGGGGGGGATGCTGGGCAATGCAGTGTCACTATGTTATATTACAGGGTAATCCCTACTTACTGCATTGGGAGATATGCCTGCACTCCAACACATTGAATGGAGAGGGGGATAGAGGACAAGCTGCACTGCCCTGTATCCATTCCAATACACTGAGTGCCTGGGGAGACTGGGGAGTGTGAGCTCTGTGTGTGAGTCTTGGTCTTTAGTGGTACATGGTGATTGTACAGATAATACACTCAGTGCACAGACAGACTGATTGAACTGCATGCAATATAGCCTATTATTATTATTATTATTATTATTATTATTATTATATAAGTTTAGTGAGAGGCTTACTGCATTACACTGTGTCTGGGGGTGATTAAATGATGTATAGTAGGGGTGCATAAAAGGTAGATACCCAGATGTTGTAGAACTACAACTCCCATGATGCTTTGCATACCTTTTAGAATGTCAAAGTAGCATGGAGGTTGTCATGTTAAAGATCTGGGGTCTACCTTTTTTTTTATAATTCTTTATTTTTGTTGTGCAGGTGGTTACAGGGTATCAACAGACGCCACAACAGAGTATTGCAGGATTTACAGAAGTTAGGCAGTGGCATGGAAATTCGCACATTTTTTATATTTTTATAGCAAGCTTGACTAAACTGGTATATTGTCAGAGTAAAAGTAAATAAAACTATTAGTGCTTAACAATGCTAGATTAGCTATGTTAGTGTAGTTAGAGTAGGTTAAACATCACGCTTCAAGATATGCTAAAACAGTTGCTTTGCTGGATTTGTATCTGACTCAATGCAGGACTAAATTAATATAAAAATAATTGGTAGACAAGGCTTAAGCTATGCAAGTGGTTTTAACAGTGTAAATTATAAAAAGAGAGCATCAGGTTGCATAGATGGCAAGAGTGACAGGAGCCATCCCCTCTGACTGCAGACCAGACCTTGAGAGAGTCTCCCTGGCAGTTCATGCTCATCCAACCCCCGATCTGCAGAGTCTGTGGCATGGTAGGAGTGAGTCCAGCGTGACTAGTGGTAAGAGGGGTGGGTGCACTGTGTTTGATCCCGTTTGTCTGCCCGATCCTCTACTGGATTCAGCTGAAATGCGGGGGTGTCGTGTAGGTTGGCAGGGTTTGCAGCGTTGCATAGGGATGGACCGGGTGGCAGGTCCCGACTGCACTTTGCCGCAGGAGCCGGGAATCCCCGTCTGTGGGTCAGTGACATCGCTGTAGTGAGGGGCCCCTCTGCTTTTTAACCATCTGGACAGCCTCGAGGAATCGGATCTGCTGAGACCTGGTGCTCTCTGGTTGCGCCGCCATTTCAGGTTTGCCTGCTGCTTCCGCCGTTTTGGTTGTGGGGAGCGCTCTCAGACCCAGGCATTACAGGTTGCGGAGACAGTCTCCTGGGACCGGGATGACCCCCACCGGTCCAAAGGGGGGGGATACGGGGCCCTTACCGCGTGGCGTCGGAGCTCCGAAGGGAGACCGCAGGGCAGGATAGCGAGGTGGCGGCCGTCCACCCCACTCACCGCTCGGGTAGGCCTCAGATGTAGCTGTGCTGATGTGCTTTCTCAGGGGTCAAAACGCTTGTAATCCGAGTGGCCTCAGCTCCAGCACCTCTTTGCCCGCAGGACCGCTGCTTCTTAACTGAAGATAGGTAGATTATTTGCTTTTTGTAGGTATTAATGTTGTTAATCTGCAGGAGCTTGTCTTGTATGCAACCTCTCAGCATGGTGGTCCGGCCCCGCCCCCCCTGGGGGTCTACCTTTTGGGCACCCCTGATGTATAGTATGTGCCGTTTACTAATGCCCAGTATGTATGTGATCCAGGATGTCATTAGTGCACCTGTTTATAAATGTGCTATTCATCAGCAGAGGCTGTTTGTTGATGCTGTGCTGTGTATATATTATATAGTCTATGTATGGTGTGATGTGAGGTATGTGAATGTGGGCTTATGATACAATGAATAGCAAGCCCTATGTATGGTTCGTGTAGCATACAATATTTATGTTCCTTAAAATGCAAAACTATGTAGTGTACAACCATAGATCTTCTGTGCTTTGTATATCAAGCAAAGTTTTATGCTTTGTTCTGTATTGATATAATAGAAAATTGTAATTCATGAATGTGGCTATGTGTGCATTATATCTGAGATTTTAGTGTCTGTTGTGGAAGGTAAATGTGGTCCTGTGTGTTTATTTTACTATGCATTGTATGGTATTGACTTGAGAACCCAATTGCCGAATTTAGGCTAAGGAAGCCGAATTGTGACTATAGCCAAGCTAGAGACAGTATCTGACACTTTTTGACAACTTGGTTTTGGTTTAACTATTCTCTATTTTAGTTTAGAAACCATCTAGTGGTCTATTGACAAAGAGACGTGTGTGGTTTTTATTTTTTTATTTATTTATTTTGTATAATAAAGGACATATTTGTAAGGAAATCCTGCTCTTATTCCTGTATGTACATTCCCAGCTATACTGAGGTATGTATACATGTAATCACTCTTTCAGTGAGATGCCCTATTCTCTGTTTTTGTATAGTGCATTAATTCCTTTATTTTTTTTATTTTTTCTGTATATAGAAGTTTTATGGTTTTTATTTTTATTATTTATTTATTTTTTAATAAAATATTGTGATGTATTTTGACGGTGCTCAACTTCAAGTTAATGTAGCTGCAGATATATGGTGATCCCATCCTCCCTGCTTTCTCCATTCTGGATCTCTTGTTCTGATCACACTGTAGGCCTCTGTAACCATGCTCCTTGCACAGCTTGCTTCCCACTCGCTCTGTGAGATCTTTTATTGAAGAATGCATAGACTTGTAAAATTAACTATGCCCACTTCCCTGGCTGTTTGTGTAAAATATATGCGGGCTGCATGTTGGATAAAATAATCGATTTTATTTATTTTTTTTTTTATTTTTTTTTTTCCTGTTGATGAGTGGCATGTAGCTTGTAATCTTTATTGAACTGCAACTCTTATGATGCCAGATGAGCCATGAACACACTTTTTTTTTTTTTTCTACTAGGAGGCTGTCTCAGCTTTGTGGTACTGGGAGTTCCTATTGCCCAGTCATTTTCTGGGGCTGTATGATTATATTTGCAGCATTGCTGTGTTATTTTCACAAAGTGGGTCAACTTGACCCTTAATTGTAGAAATATGCAGAAGGGTGGGAATTGGAATTCACACAACTGTAGTAGCAGACATGATGTAGAGGTCTCTTTATATACCTGAGATTGTTTAACCTTTGTAACTTCCTGTATTGGGTGGATTGTAGTTGTAGAAGTTGCTCCATAATCTTAGAAAACATGTATTAATTTTCATGTTTTGTGAACTCTATTGGACATTTTCATTGAAAACACACTGTTCCCTTTGTTGTGTCTAATGTTGCCATGCTCACTGTGGGAAATTCTTTGGTTAGAGGCAGGGAATGACAGATGTGTTTTACCCAGATAAGTATTGCTTTACCCCAGCATGAAACGTATCCCTGCATGCCCAGAAAGGAGCGGCTGGTGGGCAGAGCGGGCACTGCCTAGTAACACGTCCACACAGCAGCCACTTTCTGAGACTTCGTACTGTCGCAGAAAATAATTTGTGACGGACAGATTGTGTAAGCAAAGAAAAAACAATGACAGTTGTATGGGAAAGTGAATTCATTATTTGGCAGGCACAACTGTGCATGCAAGTAAATAAGGGGTGTGTTCATTAAACAAATAGATTTGGGCAGTTATATTTGGGCAGTTATTCTGTGTGCATTTTCTGAGTTTTGTTTTATCCTGTATGAAAGTTGTAGGTCAGTACAGTTTATTCTGAATACTACTTCTAGGTCGGGGCATTCTAGATGTGGGTTCTGGGTAGGTTATTGTCTATACATGTTGTAGGCGGCACCTTTTCTATGCAACTTCCATATGTTCTTTTACTGCTCTTTCGATAGTCTTATTTCGCAGATGGCATTTTAATTGGTGTAAGAAATAACTGGCATTGAATGTAAAGCCTGTTTTTTGTTTTTTTGTCTTGGCTCTATGCAATCTCATGCAGCCCACCTTCTGCCAGTATGTGCTGTGTTGAGATTTAGATTACGGGGACTGATGCTTTGCAAACGCTCAGAGCAATGCTGAGTTATGTAAGACTGACTGTCTGATAATGTAAGTATCATGCAATGGTTTTTCATTGTTTTAAGATCCTTTTACCTGACTCTGTGAGGCTGCACTGTAGATGCTGGCCTTCTCTATTCCTTTCCTGATAACCTGAAGGGTGGCTCGTCCCACGCTGCCACCTCCTCCACAATGCTTGCACAGATGACGATTAGTGCTCTGGGATTCTGCCAGGCTTGGTTTCTTAGAAACATGCTCACTGCCTTTCTCTGGAGGTCGGTGGCACCACTGTGTTATAAGCTGGCATGAGAATCATTCTGATTGCTGTTTTTATCAATAAAACAATGAATCGAATATCAACCTTTGAGATGTGACCGTTCTAGCCCTGGAATCGATGCAGAGGTATTTCTTGCCTTAAATCAGTTTCATATTGTTCTGTCTAGTTGTAGTTTTAAACATACGGTTTCCGAACCTTGCATCTGTATTTTTTTTTTTTTTTTATATTGGCCACTGCTTCATCTTTTTATAGAATTGCATATTTTAAATGGTAGGGAGAATTGTCAGGCAGCTTCTATTTTTTTCAATAACGTAAGAAATAGTTCTGTGTTGGGGTCATCAACGGTGCACTTTCTTTGGATGGGAAATGACTAGTATTCAGTTTGATCATAGCAGTGCGTTTCAGCTGAGAACGAGCTTTACTAAATATAGGCATTCTTCTTTTAACCCACTTATGCTATACATATGGGTAAATATTTAACGGTTTAGCAGAAACCCATTCACAATTATACTGACATCAAATTTAAATTATTGTTTAAGAAAAGGAAATCCGACTTTCTGCCATTCTTCATTAATGATTTTATGCTCTCTTCAGTCTCCTGTTTTGCATGTCTTCTCATACCTGATAGATCTAATTGTAGTTTTGGGGGGATGCGATTGATCAGTGTTCTCACCATGCAGCAGTAAAGATCTGCTCAGAAATGCCAATTTCAAGACTCTGTAAGAAATCGTACCATTTGTTTAGGTGTGCCCCGAAAACCTTGTTTTGTTTGTTTTAATTTTATGTTGGACTTTCTACAATGAGATTTATCTAACATGGGTGAGGAAAGCTGTAGTAAATAATCAGTGTAAATTGTTAGAAATTCAAATACAAATTTCAAATTCTAGGCAGAAATAATTGAACTGGAATAATTCATGTCAGGTGTGTTTTCATTTTATTTTGGACTAAAATTTGAAATTCCCTGTGAATTAATAACCCTTCACAATTTCATGAATAACTTTATTAGCATTAGTTGTTGCCCAGGCTTGGGGCACTCCATCCATGTGGGGATGGTCTCTGTGCTGCTGCTCTGGAGGGGATTGCGTGCGTTAGTTTCATGCATTCAATGGTTATAGGCGTATGCTTCCTAAAGCCATTACATTAATCCTGCAATTTGCCTTAATTTGATCATCCTGTGGCTCTATAGCAGCAGTACATGTGATGTCATCAATGGGGTGAGGGGTGATATAATGTATCAGAGCTGCGTGACATGTGACTGTATGCACAGTTATGGATTTAGACAATAATGTGAGTGTAACTGGCTCAAGGGAGGGAGTGCCAATGCAATGCATCAGTCCACTGCGCCTTATACATTCTTTTACTGGTCTCCTAATAGACGTCAATGAAAATACAGGTCTTTGTCAAATGGAAAGGATAGAATATTGCTACGCTATAATTAATGGAAGGAGTTTCTTATTAACAAGTGTTCATTTTTGTTTTATGTATGTGGTAAATCCAAGGGTTTTATAATAAAAATAATTATTGCCAGTTACAATGATCTGATGTTATGCACATTTACACCTGAGAATTTATTGTTTGCTGTTGTGTGAAAATATGCGTTGACATCAGTCACTTGTATGGCGGTTGCTCTGTGCTATGAGAGATAGATAGAGATATATATATATATATATATATATATATATATATATATATATATATATATATATATATATATATATATATATATATATATATGTGTGTGTATGTATATGTATATATGTGTATATATATATATATATGTGTGTATATATATATATATATGTATGTATGTATATGTGTATATATATATATATATATATGTATATGTGTGTCCACTATATAAAATATTCTCCAAAACAGCTCTGATACGTCAAGGCATGGACTCCACAACACTTCTGAAAGTGTCCTGTGGTATCTGGGGGCAGATCCTTGAAGTCCTGCAAGTTGCCAGGTGGGGTGCTCAATCTCTTGGGGAATTTGGAGGCCAAGGCAATACCTTGAACTGTTTGTCATATTAATCAAACCATTCCTCCACAACTTTTGCAGAGTGGCAGGTTGGATTATCCTGTATGTGGTCAGCAACAATCTCTAGTTAGGTGCTACGTGTCAAAGTAACATCAGCATAAATGCTACCGAAGGTTCCCCAGCAGAACATTGCCCAGAGCCTAACACTGCCTTCTTACCATAGTGCATCCTACTCAGGGGCGTACCTAGAGCATTTGGCACCCGGGGCGGATCCTGTGCTTGGCCCCCCCCCACCCCCTTCCCCCCCAAAAAAAAAAAACCTGTAAAAAATGTTAAAGGTTTTATTTCTTTTATTTTTACAATTTGTAAACTTTGCAAAACCGCTGTCAGCCCCTCCTACAAAACCCTTGTCCTGCCCTGCCCCTCCTACAAAACCTCTGTCCTGCCCCTTCTACAAATCCTGTACTGCCCCATCTACAAAACCCCCGCAACCCCCTTCCACAAATCCCCTGCTTATCCCCCCTTATAAAGACTCCTGTCCCAATACAAAACCCCCACCCCCTTCTACAAAATCCCTGCAGCCCTACACACACATTTACAGGCAGACAGTCACACACTCAGTTACAGACAGACAGTCACACACTCAGTTACAGGCAGACAGTCACACACAGTCACAGGCAGACAGTCACACATACACATTTCCTCCGTGCGGCCAGTTTATCAGCTGTTTGCTTGAGTGCATGGGACACTGTGCGGCCACAGCTCACACAGCCCCCTCCAGCCAGGGCCGGTACAAGGATTTTTGCCGCCCAAGGCAAAAGTAAAGTTTGCCGCCCCCCATGTGACATCACAATGCCCCAGCCATATGATTTGCCATGTTAACTAACGCCAGTGCTGCAGTGCCGCCGTGTTTACATTAAAAGGCCTGCGGGGACGAATTATGAACACCAAGAACCGCACATTAAGCTGAAGTGGTTACCAAGGACTCTGAAACCAACAGCACAATGTAGTAAATTATAGATTAGTGTCACTAATAATATACTAGATTGCCTACTTACAACCAGATGAGGATGATGATGGGCTCTAGCTGCAGTCAGGCTCCACTGGTCTGGTGTAGAACAGGCTCTCTGGAGGCTGTTTGTAACTGTGGTCACAAAAATCAATGTTCTGGGAAAACGGGAAGCAGCTCCATTTTTTGGGGGCCCTTTACACAAGGTCTGGGTCCCAGGGTCCACCTTCATGTTCCACCAATGAGTTTGTTCACAGGGGGTGGAGTGTGTAGGGGATGTCCTGATATGTGTGTAAGGAATGCATTGTGTGAAATTGTGTTTGTATGTGTAAGGGCTGCAAGGTGTGTTTCTGTGTATGTATGGGATGCATTCAATGTGTGTAAGGGTGCATTGAGTGTGTGTAATGAATGCATTGTGTGTTTCTGTGTGTGTAAGGGATGCATTGTGTGTAACGGTTGCATTGCTTGTGTATGTGTGTCTGTGTGTGTAATGCATTGTGTGTTTTTCTGTGTGCAAGGGTGCATTGTGTGTGTGAGATGGATGTCAATCTCTCCCCCCTCCCAATTTCCTTCTCTCTCTCCCCTCCCTCCCAATTTCTC
>OW240919.1:85893832-85912185 GCA_933207985.1 Pelobates cultripes
TCCCTCCTGTCAGCCTCTCCTCAGGCTGCGCCCGGGCGGTGCGGTCCGCCCCCATGGATGCACCGCCCGGGCAAAGCTGCAGCCGCCTGAGGCTCAATACAGAGCGCTCGGGCGGCTGCAGCATGAGGGGGGGGGCGGCGGGGCTGGCCATGGCACCCCCCACCCGGCTGGCACCCGGGGCGGACCGCCACCCCCCGCCCCCCCATTAGTATGCCACTGATCCTACTGCCATCTCTTGTACATGCATACGGCTATCCACCTTATCTAAAGAAAAACATGATTCATCAGACCATGCAACATTCATTTGGTCCATGGCCCAGTTCTGACTTGCACGTCCCCATTGAAAGTGCTTTCGGCGATGGATAGGGTTCATCATAGACACTCTGACCGGTCTTTGGTAGGTACGAACTACTGCATACCCAGGGCACCCCACAAGACTTGCTGTTTTGGAGTTGCTCTGACAAAGTGGTCTAACCATCGCTAATTGTCAGTCACTCAGATCTTTCCACTTGCCCATTTTTCTTGCTTCCAACACATGAAATTAAAAAAAAATTACTGTTCACTTGCTGCCTTTTATAGGCCATTCTTGACCTGTCAATGGTTTTAATGTTGTGTCTGATCTTTGTATTTTAAAATAGTATTCCTTCTTTTCCTATGCCTTAGTGGGGGACAGGATGGATAGACATTAAATTGCACCATTTAATACACACTGCATGAACATTTTCTTAATTTCAATCTCTGGAGTCCTATGTGGATTACGGAGGGAGATGTCCACTAGAAAACCATGGATTGGGTAGGGTACATTTCGTGGGCATCATATTCTCAATGCTCGCATGGCCTAGTTTTGTAGTATACTGTGTAGTTTTCCTTCCCCTATCTTGGGGCAACATCAGTATGTGGGGCCTGATGCCGCAGTATGCTCCATATTTATTTCTCTCCCAAATCATGGGCTCAGCAGTAATATTATGGGCCTGGTTTTGCAGGATCCCCTGCACTTATCCAACCTCTCTATCATGGGCTTAACAGAAATATGTAAGATCTGTTACTCTATATCAGTGGCAGTGTAATGCTCTCCTGGAACTACAACTCCTGAGATGCAGAGCCAGCCGTGGAGCCCCATATCACATTTAATCAGTTCTGTGATAAGACCAATCTAATTTATGTTTCTGAATGTGCCTTTACTTTCTCATCGTCGGCAGTAGTGATGCTCATTCTCAAAGTCCTGTGGGATTGTTCACCCCCACCCCCTGGAAAGGTCACCCTTCCTTTGCTATTTGCCTGTGAGCCCTCCCTTTGCGTTGTCCTTCCATCTGCATTTCTTGTGTCCCTCGCAGTATTGCCAGTCTCATAGCGTGAAGGACGCTTGCTCTGTGCTATTTTTATACATTTCCAGTCTTGCAGTGAGAGCCATTAAATCTGCATTCGCTGCTAGGCTGGGGTTTAGATAAAAGCAGATTTATAGCAACTCTAAACACACAATCCATTTATCAGCAATAACTCACAGCTCGCTACAGTTTGTGGGAAATGTTACTCTGCCTCCCACTGGATCTTTATTTAGAATTCCTTTTTTTTTTTTTTTTGTCCCCAAAAAATCATGTGCTCTCTCTACTGGGGGAGATTTCTAAGATTTATAGACTACTTGGTTTTAGTAAGTGTTATGAGGCTGCCGAGAGTGTAGACAAGATTGAGCAACTCTTTGGGGTGTGTGTGTGTGTGTGTGTGTGTGAGAGAATGGAATGCATTGTAGTCACCATCACTGGGGACATTGTAGGTACCAAGTTTTTTTGTGTTGGAGGAGAACATTTGTTTTTGCAAAATATTCTTTCAGTTAAACTTCTCCGCGCAATTTCCCCATTCCAAGAGGAAAAGACGAGACACCTGGCAGGAAATTTTTGCTAAATTAAAATAACTAAAAACACAACTTTTTTGATCCACTTGTCATTTAAATATTGTACCAAATACTCTATAAGATTTCTGGCAGAACATGTCTTTCACACAATAACTTTGTATGATTGCTACTCTTTATAACTATCTGGTTGTTCGTGTTTACAAGTTATCACACTGTTTAACCCCTTTAAGGACCAAACTTCTGGAATAAAAGGGAATCATGACATGTCTCATATGTCATGTCCTTAAGGGGTTAAAGTTCTAACCAACCTGCTGTAAGAATGCATGGGAAGGGCATTCATACTAATTTTGGATACTTACTAACCTGCATAAATGCTGTTTAAAATGATACTGTAAGCATAAAACCAACCTTCGCTTAATGAAGTGGTTTTGGTGTATAGATCTTGTCCCTGCAATCTCACTGCTCAATTCACTGCCATTTAGGAGTTCACTTTTAACTTTGTTTATGCAGCCCTAGTCACACCTCTGCATGTGACCTACACATTCTACCTGCACATTTCCTGTAAAGAAAGATCAAATGTTTAAACTACCATTTTTCACATTCTGTTTAATTTAGAATTTACTGTCTCATGCTCTGTTAATAGCCTTCTTGATTCTGCAGGAACCTTCTGTATGTGTGATTCAAGTTCAATTAACAGAGCTGGAGATAAAAACCTCTAAAATAAACACTGTGCGCAGATCTGATTAAAAATGAAAAATCAATTTTCTTTTTAATTTTTTTTTTTTTTTTGTATTTTTAAACTCAGCCAATCAGTAACTCCCCATTCACAAAACTGGCTTGGAAGGTATGTTTCTTTGAGAACGGTTTTAACGTCTTGAGGTGAGAGTGCACTAGGAGCCTCATGGTACCATAACCACATCATGTATATGTTATGGTGCACGGCGTGTTCTTTTAAAACAGAACTGTCACCTCCACACTGTTTTAATATAATAATCCTTCCATCATGTTCTGCAAGGAAACTTTATTTTTGTATGTTAAAAAAAAAAAAAAGGAAATACATCTGAGAACCTGGTATCTACCTTTTTTTAGTATAGGACAGACCCCTTTAAGCCATATGCATACACCTTGGATCAGACAGTGTTTGAATTGATAGTTGGTCTGATGTCAATGCACTGTGCAGGGAGTGAAGAAGGAAAGATCATAAAGACTATATAGAGGTTTTCAAACACTGTCTGACCATAAAGTGTATGTATATGTCTGAAGGATCCTGTCATATACTAAAGTAGGGATGAGTAACATATCTATTTCATTTCAAAACTTAAAAGGATTATTATATTAAAATTTAGTGTTTAAGCTAAAGTTGTTTTGATGTTCATGCTTAAAATAGCCAGGAGGAGCAGTTTTGGGGCATTAAAGGACCACTATAGTGCCAGGAAATCATACTCGTTTTCCTGGCACTATAGTGCCCTGAGGGTGCCCCCTCCCGCCGGGCTCTCGGGGGGTGGAAGGGGTTAAATTTACAATTTTTAATTTATTTTTTTCGAGCGCCTGGCGGGGAACTCTCCTCCTTCTCGTCGTAATCGGCTGAATGCGCAAGAGCCGCACGCCCCTTCAGCCAGTCCATAGGAAAGCATTCTCAATGCTTTCGTCTTCTCACTGTGAAAATCACAGTTAGAAGCGCTGAAGCGCCTCTAGCGGCTGTCAATGAGACAGCCACTAGAGGCTGGATTAACCCTATTATAAACATAGTAGTTTCTCTGAAGAAGAAAGGGTTAATCCTAGCTGGACCTGGCACCCAGACCACTTCATTAAGCTGCCTATAGTGGTCCTTTAACCAGAGTTTTAAGTAGTATATGTCTAGCATAATGTATATAAAACGTTGGAAATGGGACTCTTTCATGTTATCAAGAACAGTCCCTTCAAGTCATATTTGCAATGTGGATTTTGCACACTTTAACTTTATTAAATGTTTACCCTCTTTAAAATGTGTGGGAGGGAATCTGTGAAAAATTAAAGGACCACTATAGGGTCAGGAACACCACAGGGTATTCCTGACTCTCAGTGATGGCTAACCTTGACACCATAAATTGTTTCTGGACTACATTTCCCATCATGATCAGCTAGCTTTTAGAGTCTAAAAGCTAGCTGAGCATCATGGGAAGTATAGTCCAGGAACAATGTATGGTGTCAAAGTTAGCCATCGATGCTATATATTGTTAAAACCTCCATTTAGGTGGCTTTTCCCCCTCAACACCTTTTTAAAAGTAAAACAACTTAAAGGGACATTATAGTCACCCAGACCATTTCAGCTCAATGAAGTGGTCTGGGTGCCAGGTCCCTCAGGTTTTAACCCTTCAGATGCAAACATAGCAGTTTCAGAGAAACTGCTATGTTTACATTTGGAGTTAAGCCAGCCTCTAGTGGCTGTCTTCCAGACAGGGACCATGAGTGGGGGGGCACTAAAGTGTCAGGAAATCCGCTTTTTTTTTTCATGACGACACTAGTGAACCTTTAACTTATTTTGAGTGCAGGCCCCACCCCTGATCCGCCTCCTTGCTGAAATCATCAGAATTTGTTTTCAGCCAATACAATGCTTTCCAATAGGGGAAGCTTTGGATTTGCTGGAATCGGCGAAGGGGCCAAACACGGGCTCGGCCATTCATCTTTTTATAGAGATGCATTGAATCAGTGCATTTCTGTGAGAATAATTCAGCACACTATGCAGCACTGCCCCTGGAAGCTCCTTTGTGGCAATCTGAGGAGTGGCCACTGGAAATATCCCTAGAGCAGAGGCGGCTCTAGACCTTATGATGTCTTAGGCAAAACTCAAAACATGAGGCCCCACCAGGGCCGCCATCAGGGCATGACAACCGTGACAATTGTCACAGGCCCGGCCGCCCGGGCCCCACGTGGATCAGCGGAACTGCCGCCGGTGCATCTGCACCAGGGCCCACAGGCTGATGGGGCCCATCAGGTGGCCCAATCATTTAGGGCCACCCAATGGGCCCTATTATCTTCAGGGGCCCAATCAGTGCTGTAATAGCGTGACCGGGCCCCTTTAAAAAAAAAAAAAAAAAATGCAGCCGGAAGCAAGTGCTGCTGGGAGGAAGTGACGTCCGGTCACTTCCTCCCACTTTACTCCGCGCGGGAAGGAGGACGCAGCCTGAGGAGAGGCAGCCGATGCCCATCATCCCCAGCCACCCTCCTGCGATGAAATGGTAAGGAAGAGAGGAGGGTGGCTGGGGATGAGGTGTGTGTGTGTGCCAGTGTTTGTCTGTATGCCTGTGTGCCAGTGTTTATGCATGCCTGTGTGTGTGTGTCTGTATGCCTGTCAGTATGTATATGTATTTGTCAGTATGTATGTCTGCATGTATATGTATATATATATATGTGTGTGTGTGTGTGTCAGTATCTCCCTATGCATGTGTGTATGTCTGTTTCAGTATTTGTATCTGTTAGTGTGTGTGTGTGTGTGTGTGTGTGTGTGTATTCCTGTGGGCGGGATTTGGAGGCGGGCTTGAAGGGGGGCCCAGACCTTGAGCTGTGTTAGGGGCCCCAAAATTTCTGATGGCGGGCCCTGGGCCCCACTAACAAAAAAGTGAGTTGCAGTAAATGCACACATATACACGTTGATGCACAGTTTACCTGTGTATGTTCCTGAGAGTGTGTCTGACAGAGTATCCTTGTGTGTGTGAATGTATGTCTCTGTGAGCATGTTTGCATTTTTGTCTGTGACTGTGTGTATGGGGTAGCTGCTTGAAGTGTGTTGTGTGTATGGGGGTCTGTCTGTAGCCTTTATGCATTGTGTTTATGGCAAAGCTATGTTTCCTTGCTGCGTGTGTGTATATGATTGTCTAAAGCTGGTGACTGTGACAAGGTGAGTAAAGGGGTACCAGTGGCAGGGAGAGTGTGGCAGGGTGAAGGGGGTAAATGGGAAAGGGTGGGTGGGAGAGGGAGTATGCCATGGTTTGATGAGGGAGTGTGTCAGGGCAATTGTGGCATGGTAAGAGGGACGAGTGTGACCGGATTAAGGGGGGTTAATATGACAGGGTGAGTGTTGCAGGTGAGTTTGGAGGGGGTGAGATTAACAGGATTAGAAGTGGATAATGTGAGTGTGAATGCATGAAGAGGCTTACAGTGTGGTGGTGACGACAGTGTAGGGAGGGGTGACAATGTATGGGGAGGCTGAACCGTGTGTGGGAGTATAGTGACACAACATTGTTGTTGATGACCGTGTGAGGGGGTTGATACTGTGTGTGTGAGAGGGGGACTAAATCTTCCTTTCCCCTTTCCCCTGCGAGACACGTGGTCTGTAGACCAGCGGCCACGGGCGCTCTCGGGCAGCCAGGAGGGGCCTCACACCCGGTGGCATACTGAGCAAGCCTCCTGGTGTCGGGTCCTCCGTCACTGACCCTAAGGCAGTTTAGGCGGCCGTGAGGCCTTAGGTGGTCGCCTAAACCACCTAATTAGAGGGCAGTGTAAACACTACCCTTTTCTCTGAAAATGCAGTGTTTATATGAAAATGCCTGCAGGGAATGATTATGCTCACCAGGACAACTACATTAAAGGACCACTATAGTGCCAGGAAAACATACTCATTTTCCTGGCACTACAGTGCCCTGAGGGTGCCCCCACCCTCAGGGTCCCCCTCCCGCCCAGCTCTGGAAAGGGGAAAGAGTTAAAAACGTAACTTTTCCAGCGCTGGGCGGGGAGCTCTCCTCTTCCGATCCTCCTCCTCTCCGCCCATTCGGCTGAATGCGCACGCGCGGCAAGAGCTGCGCGCGCATTCAGCCGGTCGCATAGGAAAGCATTTACAATGCTTTCCTATGGACGCTTGCATGCTCTCACTGAGATTTTTCACAGTAAGAAGCACGCAAGCGCCTCTAGCGGCTGTCAATGAGACAGCCACTAGAGGATTTCAGGGCTGGATTAACCCATTTATAAACATAGCTGTTTCTCTGAAACTGCTATGTTTATAAAAAAAATGGGTTAACCCTAGAAGGACCTGGCACCCAGACCACTTCATTAAGCTGAAGTGGTCTGGGTGCCTAGAGTGGTCCTTTTAAGCTGTAGTTGTTCTGGTAACTATAAATTCACTTTAAGTTTGTGTTCTGTACTTTGATAATGACAGCTTTTTTTTTTATTTTTTTATCTTTCTACACAGTGTCAGTAGTTACCCCAGTAATGGCTTCCCAACACTGCCATTGCACCTGCTCCTCCGCGTCCCGTGTAGAAGAAACACATTACCAGCCCCAGCAATGTTACTTTCCCAAGTCCCCTAAATGTCCTTTGCTGGCTTGAGGCCTACAGCAAATTGATTTACGTTTAAATCTGCTTCTTAGGACCTTGAATAAACAGGGTGCAGTGTAAACACAATTTATTTTAAGAACAGGATACAGTTATATTGAGGATGTAAATACATTTGGAAGATAAACATGTCGCACAGCAAGCAATAACTTTCAGTCTTTCAAAAGCCGCAATTTAGCACCCCAATGTGAGAACTAGAAATCTGACCTTCAGCTCTGTAACAAGTAACATTCGGCTTGCATTTTTAATTTTTAATAATTGCCCCTTTTTTACTGTTAATGAAAAGCTGGAGTTGCCACTTTGCATGAAAACTAGCAGAAGTGGCAAAGCCTAAATCTTATCTGTGATGGTGGCATTGGATTTGCTAGTTTGTCCTTCTGACATTTAAAATAAATGGTCTTTAACTGGCACCCAATATTTCATCTAGAGGGGAAATCCTATCCGTATATACAGCTGGTTGCTGATTCTGATTGGCCGGCAGTGTGCTGACATTAGTACCCATCTCTAGTCTAGCAATAAGTATACTACTGTAAAGACACCGTTTATGCAGCAGCAGTATTTTAAGGCCTTTTTCCTAATCATTCAGCTTACAAGGAAGTATTTCTTTCTAAGTGCTAGTGGATTTGCTGTAGTGTTCATTTTTAGAAGCTTTGTATTATGTAAACAGGATAAATGTTTTGTCCTTGTCTTTTTACAGCAGTTGTTGATCATCGATAACCTCTCGTATTTTCAAAGTAGTGTATTTTAAGAAACCGCATATGGCCTAAAGACATTTAGTGCATAATCATTCCACTCTTCCTTTTATTCTTAAAAGGCTGAGTACAAGTTTAGTTTAACAGACACCATGTATGCGCGCGTGTTTGTGTGTGTATGCATCCATTACAAAAAGAACTGTAGGTATTTAATTATCTATCTTCTATTCACATTTATAGAAAATGAAAACTTTTTGTAAACACAGTTTGCCCTAAAAAACAAAACAAACTACAAATACATTCCTCTATGTAATCTCCATCCCTTTGTATTCAAATTAAGTGCTTTCAGTAAAAAAAAAGTCTGATTGTGGTAGTCCAAGCTACTTGTCCTGACACAAAATAATAACTGTTACAAAGATAGCCCTTGCCTAGGACTGTTTGCTATAATTCTTTTCACAAATGAAACCTAAATGGAAGCAGAAGCAAAAATAGCTGTTCTGGGAATATTCTGTAATATTAGAACGAGGCTATTTTATGTTAATATTTTTCCCATTTTGAATCATTTAGCAAGAATTCAACGTTTTGTGAATTGTGTAGTTTTTTTTGTTTGTTTTTTTGATAGTGTGTGTGCGCTGGCTGCATGCAATGTGTGTGTTTTCGTGTACTGCTTGTTTGTAAAGTGTGTTTTTGCTGTATTTTTAAAGTAATGTGTGTATACATATTCTATTACACTCAAAAAAGGTCGAATTTGTTTAATCAAACCCTGGTCTTACTAACCTACAAACTTTATTTAATTTTTTTTGTATACATACACTGCAACACATATACACTGTCCAACAAACTGTCATTTTAGCACTCAGACCCATACTCACACATTTACGCACATAAAGTACAGCCCCATTCAATCTTTACATTATCTGCAGCCTTCATGGTCCATGAGTCGGGCAGCACATTTTCCATTTTATTTTCTCTATCCGCAGAGTGCCGGCTACCAGGATATGACGTTCTACTGTATTTTGGTGGCCATAAGCTCTGTGCACTGCAAGGTGCAGCTGCTGCACCTCCCCATGTCGAGTGGTCTACTGCTCCAGGTTGCAGTCGCTAGCCGGCCCCATAATGTGGACTCCAGTCCTTTCACTGCATTAATTCCCCAGCAGCCCTGCTGCTTGCCCATGGCAGGGCTAAAAGAGTAGTCCGGCACCTGGAGCTGCATGTTTCGGGCATATAGCAATATAAATTACACATCCTTGAGGCATTTCTGATGACTTCTAATCTGCATTGATGCCTTTGTCCAACAACCACACTTAATGAATGAATACAAACATTCCTAATGCTTTAGTGTTCTAGAACTTTTTTTATATTCCTGGGACACCTAAATCAATTTTAAAATTATTTTTGCTTGTTTCCAGCACCGAGACTCACTCCTAGCAGCCACCTGCTCCTCTTGTGGTTCGCGACTCCTCTTCTCTTCTGTTTCTTGTCCAATCCAATGCTTCTCATAAAGAAGCATTGGAGACTAGAAGCGCATAAGCAGCAATCTCTGTGGTCTGCCAATAAATTATCACGGAACGGAATCTGACACAGACACCCTCTAATGGCTGGAAGGAAGATGGCCACTAAATATGTATTTTGCCACCGGGGATTTTTGGGAATGCACAGAAGTCCACCTATGTAATAAGAATTTTGCTGTAACACTTTTTTTCTTTAACTTGCATCTACATGTATGAGGAGAGGAACTTGTGATTTCTCTCCTCTACATATGCTAGACTGTATGTGGGTATGTAGCTTGTTTGTGCAGAATCTGAAGTATTGCTTGCATGGTACCTGAGTTGGCTTAGGAATGTTGGCTGATGGGCAGATTTCTGCAATCTCTATAGTTCCATGAATAGCCAGTGCCGCATTGTCATCCGTGTCTGAACAATGAATGGTGGGGAGGTATAAGCTTAGGGTTCCATGGGATGTTAATCCTTCTCCCTGAATGACTGAAAACTGCTACTGTAACTGTGTTAGTGCACCTGATATTGAACAACTGAGGTTATGACACACTTGCCGGAGTTCAACTTTTAACGGCTACTGGGCAAGTGGAAATCTAGAACTCCGTGTAAAGTTATATTTCCAAATAAATTCCTAGGATTAATGTTTCATCTTTCCAAAAAAATGCTTTTGACACTGTACTGTAGAATATATTGATTCTATATGAATCGGTCATCAGACGAGTTAGTGATTTGTGTCTGCGCAATGTTTGTTATGCTGTCCAAATGTAAATAATAGCACAAAAAGACTGCACTGCTGCAATTATAAGATACTGACGCATTGGCACAGAACCCCGGACATCCTACGCCATGTCCACGAGTCCATCTCGGGTGCGTGCTGGAGGTGTGGCGCTGCGTATGGTACCGGGATCCATATATGGTGGGCAGGCACACGCATTGAGCCTTTCTGGCGAGAGTTACACCAAGCAATTAAAGACGTAACGGGGATAGACATCTCTTTCCAGCCGTTGCCGATGCTGCTAAATCACACTAGCATGCCAGTGACCATCTACAAAAAGGGCCTCGTTATACACCTACTCACGGCGGCAAAATCGCTTATCCCCACGCTATGGAGAAAACCGATAGCCCCTTCCTTTCGCCAGTGGGTAGACCGAGTAGAAATGATCTACAACATGGAAATGATGACGGCGTCTCTGCAGGGACGCTCGGATAAATGTGCTCTAACATGGTTTCCATGGATGGAGTACACGGCGAGGGGGACCGCGGGGGGTGGCCGATCCGGGGGTAGGGGCGCCCCTGCACCGGTACAACTTCTTTCTCCCCCGACAGACTGACAAATACACGTAGTCCTGACTAACTAGGGGGCTGCACTGACCCGACCGTACAGCTATGACTACCCCCCTCCCTTCCCCATCCCGACGGACGACGATGTGGGGGGACTGCACGGGTTTAGGCTTATAAACTCTTCGAGCCCCTAACCAAGCACGCAGATCAATTTGGGGAGCCGGGGGGGAGACACAAGGCTAGGGTGGGCTGTAGGCCGTGTAAGCACTGGATGGAGAGGGGGTTCTCGATCTTTGTCGGGGTAGGTGGGAGGTGCACATTAAGGAGGGGATTCAGCCGGAGGGCAGGAGGTCAACTACGCCTCCCTGGGGCCGGGGAGGTAATCTTCCTACACTCTCTGTCAATCGCTGTTGTTTGAACTGAGCCAAATCGATTACCCAGGCAATAGCCGCCCGGTTTGTTCTATAGGGGCTTCCAGCAAAACTGGTGGGGGATGGGAGGGTGGGGCAGGTAGGCCAGAGGTCACCCTGCAGTTAACATATATCTCATGCAAACTACTACACCTGGCTGGAGGTTGAGGGGGGCTAACGGGGATTGGGGTCACGGGCAGGCGCACCAATCATCCCCCAGGGACAGACCGGTAGACAAACAGGATGGATACGATTCACAGCTTAACGATGTATAAGGGATAAATGCGCCTCCCACGCCCCGCTCCGCGCACGTCCCACATGATTCCCGGTGGGGTATTAGGAGTGTGGACACTTTTGTTGCCATGGAGGGTACTTGCGGTTACAGTTTTGGTTATATTTCTATGTTTAGATACTCTCAACTTGCTGTATTTTTTGACAACAATGATTCTATCTGTCCTATGTTATTGGCCTTTTTCAAAGGTAGTAATTGTATTGTCTTTCCACAATGAAAAAATGGATAAAATAATAAATAATGTCAAAAAAAAGACTGCACTGCATTGAATAACTGCTGATATTGGGTTTATACAGATCAGTAGGCAGGCTAATACACTGCCTGGGTTTCTGATTCTCCCCACTTAATGACTCTGTAGAAGGATTATTCTTCCTGAAGGTTTACAATACTTTCTGGCCTCAGAGACCCTAGTGGCTTAAAAAAAAAAAAAAAAGTTAACTATATATCTGCCTGTTGATGTCACTAGTTAACAAGAAGTTGGGTAAATTAGATAGACTGTTTAGTATGTCTGGCATTATGGTCATGCTTGTTCTCTCTCTGTGGATTCCCACATTTGTTTGCCTCCATAAGTGACATTGTCTTTTTAACGTCAACCTTGGCAGAGCACTTCTCTTGTTCGCCAGAATACATGCCAGGTCCATACGGCTCCCGGGAAGTGTGTGGGAGTTGGTGACAGCGTTATGTCCTAGCACATGCTGTGTACCCACTCCTGGGCCTACTGTGCCTGGTGATCTGGAACCCACAGTGAGAGTCTGCAGAGTTGGCATGAGACATTCCATTCACATCAGGGTTAAAGCCTAATCTTCTTATGGCACTCGGCAATTAACCTAATGGACCTCATTGTGGCACAGATGGTTGCTTTATGATTTCTGAACAGGTCATGGTATCTTATCTCTTTCTACTCTGCAGTGTGCAGTGGAGCCTTTTCCGCTGAATTGAATTTCCAGGGAATAATTGAAAAATTAACCAATTTAGCTCTTAATTTTCATAATGAAAAACATATTGTTAATGGATGTGGTTACAGTTGAAACCAGAGCACTGAAATGACTTTGAAAGTAACTGAATTTAACATGCTTTTGTCTAAGAACCTTGCTTTTTTTTTTTTTTACACTTCTGGGGGCCTCTTGGTATTGTGTATTTAAAACACTCTATTGTTATTGCTAGTCTTGACTACCGGGTTTTCTGGTTCTGCATTTGCACTGAGTGGTGGACAAGAGAACAGAGCGTTATGAGTTACCTGTGGAAAAAAATGCCCTTTCCAACATTAACGTGTCTGCTCTGTTCTTCTTCTGGTCTACAAACCGCGTCCGAAGCTTTTCATGGATGTTTATGCTCACTGAACTTACAGTATAACTCTGTCACGCATCGTTCACCCGCGTCCCACTTATTTTTGGTTCGGAGATCATTTGCGTTATGTTCAGTTTCATGACTGACTTCTCCATGGGAACAAGCAGTATTCGGCTGAACGCAAGAGGAAAACAAAACAGGTCTTTGTAACATTGCATAGATTTACTTTTCTCACATGTTTGACAAAAAGCAAATAATTAGGCTAATTCTGAGTGTTCTAGATTTTCTTTCTTTGTTCATTGGATAAATCTGTTTTTTTTATTTCTGCTTCACTGTGTGCTCCCACTATTAATGGGATAACCAGATTTTCGTGTTCTTTGCCATTAATCTGCATTCATTTCCAGAAAGCTGATGGTAACTACCTGGCCTGTCAGAAAACAGTGCAAGCTTGTATCAGGGGCTTAACCATGTTTTTTAAGGGATGTGACAGGGCACCCTAACACAAAATGGAACAGTGCTTATAGCACAATAATGCTTCCACTGATATGACCATGTTTCCTCCATTCTATTTGTGGTTATTCACAAGTGGATTCAGACTCTATCCTTCATGATAACAAACAGTGTCTTGATCACTATCGGTGGTTATATAGCATATATCCTCCAGTCATCTGTATTGTCATGAGCGTGTTTACTGAGGTACATAACGCTCTCCCTACTTCCCATCTCCTCCTCTCATCTTCCTCCCTCCCAACCCCCCCAAAAAAGCTAGCTGTTGTATGTGGGTTTTAAGCTTGACAGCTGCTAAAAGTAACTCTTTCTGGCCTTGAGTGGATTCAACTTTTAATTGGGATTTTTTTTTTTTCATTAGGCATGTATCTAACACAGCTTGCAAAAGCTGCAGATGGCAATTGGGTAACTTGGACAGGGTTGTATGTTATGTCTGGCATTGTGTTCATGTTCTGTTTCTCTCTTTGGAATCCCACATTTCCTTGCATGTGTAACACAGTTCCTTTAACGTCGGCCTTAGAGCACTGGTGTTATGACAATATGGCTCCAAGAAACATGGGGTTAATGTTTTTAATCTTATGACACTCTCTAATTATCCTAAAGGACCTCATGATAGCACAAATGATTGTTTAATGATTTCTGAACCGCTCCAATCGGCATCTTACACCTTTCCCCTCTGTAGTGTGCAGTGGAGTATATATAAATACAGCTTGAAAAAGTTCCAGATCTCTTGTCTGCTGCCTTTACAAGCCGCCACCCTTTTAACACTGCCCAGACCATCTCTGTCTGTCCAATCACAGACTTCCCAATGCAGCTCAATGAGAAGTCTTTGCAAGGCTGGTGTTCTGGGCCATTGCTGCCTCTTGAGTTTAGTTCCACTGAGCTAAAGAAACCAGGATGTAACAGGACTGTTTGTCTGGCAGCCAGGGTGTTGTAACAAAGTTCAATTATTAAAGTGCCAATTTCCATTGAACAGTGCCTTTTGTAAAAATGCAAAAAACTGGACACACTCTTAGCACATAAAGCATTTCAGCAAACGTAAGTGCATTAGGGGCCTGGAGTGTTCTTTTAAAACCTTGTTGGTCTTTTTTTGTGTTCTCCTCCCATATCTCCATACTTTGTTTTGAGGGACCCTAATAGAAACAATTCCTACTTGGATGGCTATATTAGCAGTAATTTAGTGCCACCTATTCACTGTTTTCTGTTACTTGACTTGCGAATAGATGTTTATTGAATTATTAAATCGAATGCCAGGCTCGACCAGTAATGGGTGTCAGGTTTCCATGGTGACTAATATTTGCTGCCTGATGCCCAGATTTGTAATGCTGCACAGTATTCTAGCTTCATGTAATATTACGAATTCTTGGTGTCTTATCTGTCCCGTTATTTTTATCTTTTAGAACAAAATGTTAATGAGAGAGGGATCTTTAGGTGTGCATACCGAGATTTATTCATTGTTTTGTAGAAATTGGCAACAAAGGTATTACTTGAACTACTCCAACCTGAAGATTGTGTATGGCCACTGGAACTGAATATTATAGAATTTGTTGACACAGCTGACTTCTTCCTATGTCTGGGTGGTGGGGATACATTTAAACAGTGTATATTTTCTAGCACGGTGTCTCCAGTTAACTTGTGCGATAACTAAATACACAGCCTCCCTTCTGTGTTATCCTAGGATATTTGTTCTAAATAAGAAATTGACATGAGCTGTGCCCAAGTATGCCATGTTGAGTATACTGTATCTGAAAATAACCTGCCAGAATGGTGTAAAATATTCTTTATTACAACAAATACTTATCTGTTTAGAGCAATCGTATACGTATGTGCCCATATTGGTTGTATGTAGTGGATGTTATTGTGTTTATTTCTGTGTTTGATAACGTGCATACTCTTGGTTTGTGTGTGTGTGTGTGTGTATTATATGTATTTGTCTTGTATTGGAAGAAAGTGTAAACATGAATGTGATCCCCTATTGACGTGCAGGCTTTGTAGAGTGCTTGGTTTTCTTTTACAGCTAAATATACAGTTTATCGCTACATTTAGTTTTCACTAAAGTGTGAATTCCAAGTCTTGGGTTTAGAATTTCAAAACTGAAACGATTTCAGACAGGTTTTCTAGTTTGGATATTTTAGCCTAAGATTTTAAAAATTCACTTTGAATTTCCACAAATTCACATGTAAAGTGACGGTAACCCCTCATATAAAAAATTTGTATTTCATAAGGTTTGAGTTATGAAATACTCAAATTGACTGTGTTGGAAATTGATTGAAAGTCTGTCAGTGTAAGATGGGATGGTGGAGATCTGAAGAGGGGCATGGCCAGTGACCAAGAAGGCATCACGAAAAAGGGAGACTTTAAAGAAACACTTTCTATAAAAATAAAAACCACCCCCTTGACTGGGTTGGTGGTTTTTATTTTTATAGAAAGTTTTTTTTTTAAAGTCTCCCTTTTTCGTGACGCCTTCTTGGTCACTGGCCATGCCCCTCTTCAGATCTCCACCATCCCATTTACACTGACATATATTGTATAGGAGATAGGGCTTTACAACGTACTGCTTTTCATTTTCTGGTTTCTAATCCTAGTTTCAGACAAGTTCAGACTGTCTTCTGATTAGATGAAGACTCAAAGCAGACATTCAGAATGCAGACCTTTTTCTGCATCGCTTGATCTGCTCCTTATAAAATGCACATAAAGCATTTACATAGGGATGTGATCTCACTTTGCTACTTTGTATAAACCTAATTTATATTTAGACTTTGACTAATCCTGCTTTCTGTTACAGACCTTTTCATGGATTCAGAACATGCAGGTTTACATGAAACAAAGGTAAACATCTGTCAGTACTACTTTATAAAAAAAAAAGTAAAATTTCATAATTAATGCAGTTTAAAATTACCTTGTTATGATTTTCAGAGTCTTTAAGTCTTCTCTGCAATATTTGTAAACTTTTTTTGAAATGTCATTTTATTTAATGATCTAAATCACTATATTTTCAAAAATATGTGTCATTTAAAGTAGCCATGTCACCCTCGATGGTCTTCTTTTACAAAAACCTCCATGGTGACTTTGCTGCAGGATGTTGGGTGCTGGAAGGTGTCTTTACATACCTGAACCTGTCCCAGGTTCCATTATGTAAAGCTCACCATCCATGTAACTATGGGATTCGTGGCGTCTTTAGCTCATGGTGCTTCAACACCAGGGCCGGCCCAAGACCTTGTGCTGCCTGTGTCCAAGGATGAAATGCTGCCTCCTCCACCAAAAGCACACCAACATCCATTATGTTATGCAGTGCATGTGTGTATAGTGAATGCAATGTCTATTTGTGAAGTGGGCAGAGTGTGTAGTGAATGCATTGAGCGTGTGTGTGGAGTGGATGCGGTCTGTTTTTGTGTCGTGGATGTAGTGTGTATTATATGCAGTGTGTGTGTTGACTAGATTGTTGCGTGTGTGGAAGTGGATGCAGTGTCTGTGGTTTTTGTAATGTATGCAGTGTGTCTAGTGGATGCAGTGTCTCTGAAGCGGATGTAGTGTGTGCGTTGTTGGATAAGTGCTGGGGGGTTGAGCAATTAAAGGACCACTCTAGGCACCCAGACCACTTCAGCTTAATGAAGTGGTCTGGGTGCCAGGTCCAGCTAGGGTTAACCCATTTTTTATAAACATAGCAGTTTCAGAGAAATGGCTATGTTTATAAATGGGTTAAGCCTTCCTCCAAAGCCTCTAGCAGCTGTCTCATTGACAGCCGCTAGAGGCGCTTGCGTGCTTCTCACTGTGAAAATCACAGTGAGAGCACGCAAGCGTCCATAGGAAAGCATTGTAAATGCTTTCCTATGAGACCAGCTGAATGCGCGCGCAGCCGAATGGGCGGAGAGGAGGAGGATCGGAAGAGGAGAGCTCCCCGCCCAGCGCTGGAAAAAGGTAAGTTTTTACCCCTTTCCCCGTTCCAGAGCCAGGCGGGAGGTTTTCCTGGCACGAGTAGGTTTTCCTGGCACTATAGTGGTCCTTTAAATTATCTTCCCTCCCCCACCCTGCCTCTTACTTGTGGGATGGATGGGGGTGGTGGAGACAGTGTGTAGGAAAGTGACTGTAAGGGGAGCAATGAGTTGGAAGGTGACAGTATGGGGGTGGGAGGCTCCCCACATTGATCTACCTGCTGATTCAGTGGGATCACTATCCTGTCTGCTGCTCCGCCAGGTATGAGCTGCAAACCACGTGTTAAAGGGACACTATAGTCACCTGAACAACTTTAGCTTAATGAAGCATTTTTGGTGTATAGAACATGCCCCTGCAGCCTCACTGCTCAATCCTCTGCCATCTAGGAGTTAAATCCCTTTGTTTATGAACCCTAGTCACACCTTCCTGCATGTGACTTGCACAGCCTTCTATAAACACTTCCTGTAAAGAGAGCCCTATTTAGGCTTTCTTTATTGCAAGTTCTGTTTAATTAAGATTTTCTTATCCCCTGCTATGTTAATAGCTTGCTAGACCCTGCAAGAGCCTCCTGTATGTGATTAAAGTTCAATTTAGAGATTGAGATACAATTATTTAAGGTAAATTACATATGTTTGAAAGTGAAACCAGTTTTTTTTTCATGCAGGCTCTGTCAATCATAGCCAGGGGAGGTGTGGCTAGGGCTGCATAAACAGAAACAAAGTGATTTAACTCCTAAATGACAGTGAATTGAGCAGTGAAATTGCAGGGGAATGATCTATACACTAAACTGCTTTATTTAGCTAAAGTAATTTAGGTGACTTTAGTGTTCCTTTGACCTGAGCTTGCGAGAACTTTAGAGTGCTGCTGTTGCGACAACCTTCTGCGAGCTCTTGAGACCTCCATCACATAGTTGTGAGCTGCAGACTGCTCTTGAGACCTCCATCACATAGTTGTGAGCTGCAGACTGGAGTCTCTCCCCGGCCGCCTGAGTGAAGAGGATCCGAACCCGGTGGCATATAGGGCAAGCAGCTGGGCCCCATTGTGGTTAGACAGAGGGCCCAACAGGTCAGTCTGCCCTAATATTAGAGAGCCGCCTCTGCTGCATATGCATGTATGTATGGGTCAGACGGCCCGGGCCCCTAATGGGCGGGGCTGCGTAATGACCCTGTTAAAGTGCCACCTGGGTCAATATCCAAAGTCCGTCCTATGGCTGGGCCAGCCCTCCAAGAGTACAACAGTATCTATGGAGGATACCAAGGGAGCGGTAGCTCTGCCTTTATCAAGCGTAGGTAAAATATA
>OW240919.1:85912285-85994586 GCA_933207985.1 Pelobates cultripes
GGGCAAAAAATTTGGTTCGGTTTGGAAATTCTGGTAAGTAAAACAATTTGTCTGCTTCAGCAATTCGGACCAATGGCATTTGGTTTGGTTTGGCACTTATGCAATTCGGAACTACAGCAATTTGGAACTTTGGTAATTCAGACCCTAAACCCTAACCCCTAGCCCTAAACTCTAACCCATAACCATAAACTAACCCCTAACCCCTAACCCTAACTACTTGTTTTGCACTTTTCAGAAATCCGAATTACTTCGGCAATTCGGAACTTCTGCAATTTGGTTCGGTTTGGCACTTCGGAAATTCAGCAATTCGGAAATTCGGAAATTCAAACTTCAGACATTAGTAAGTATCCGAATGTAGGAATTTCATGAAATTTGTCCCAATGTACATTCGGAACGCAACGAATTGCACATGTCTACAATGTAATGAAATTTAAATATATATTAAAGATTTAGCAATATGCCTCACAATTCAGTTTAATCCATTGCACATATTGCTTTGGAGGAAGAGAAACAAAAATTAACAAAAATGCTGATTCTGTATCTCCTCATATATCTATGATCACTTGCTGATTACAGACAGATACAGAGAGCAGAGTCGAGCAATGACTGAGAAGGAGCCAAAAAGTAGGACGTAGGTTCCAGGATAGAGTAGTGTCAATTTCAACATTTAAATTGATTTTTTTTTTTGCGTAAATAAATACTTATTAAATAAATAAAGATTAGTAAAATTATGTTAAATATTCTGGGAACTGATGATTCCCCATTCATGTACAAAAAAATCATGTTATTAACATTGTCTAGCATACTTAAATGATATTATTGGTCAATTTTGTTGGTGGTCAAATGCTATCATTTATAAAAAAAATATTTTTTTAAATAGAATGTTCTTTGATGAAAACATGTACAGTATTTGTGGCATAAAGCAGATTTATAGAATATGTACACTTGTAGAAAATAATTGTAGAAGACTGTTCATAGACCAAATGGGAAAACAACATCCAAAACAGAAACAGGATCATCTTTGTTGATGTTAAAATGATAAAAACTCTGTTCTTCCTTCTGTGCTAAAAGCCAAGACGTACAGCTGTGTAGACCGGTCCCTGTACATGGGAAACAAATTTCTCATGCCATATGGTATCAGTTATTCATTAAATCCCCACCCAGGGACATAACCTTAAATGCTTTACTCTATGACATTTTCTTGGTTCTGCATCTGACGATTGTGGATGTAAAACATCCTAATTTCTATGTAAATGATCTGTCTGGGAAAATTATATAATGCATCATTTACAAGGAAATTATGTGTGATTCAGAGGTCTTTGTATCTGGGATTCACGTGAAATCTGCCCCAGGCGAAAATGCTTTCAGAGATTTAGCTAAGCTGTGTGTCGATTCACTGATTCTATTAATCTTCTATACACATTTGCACATTTTAGGGTTTAAAACTGTGTTAATTAAATTGCAGGGAATTCACAGAACTATTTAACATTTAGTATAAAATAGCTGAAAAATGCTCCAGTTAAGCTATACACCTAGGAAGGCTTTTTTTTTGCCGTGGATTTTGTAGTTTGGTGTCCAATACTCCCCAATTCTTTGTTTAGTGAAAAAACATGATTATATTCCCAGTTTTCTATAACTATTAGGAATAAAAAACACAATGGCGTATAATTTGTATATATCCTTGACAATTCTCACTTGATTATTGATATTGTTGATATATTTGAATTTATTTATTTTTTTCTTCTCAAAAATGTGTTAAATGAAAAATAGGGGGACATGCATGAAAAGGTGTGTAATTTAATGAATTAATTTCATTTGTTAAATGAATTAGCTAATTTCAATAATTGTTGGAAATAACAATTAACAGAAATTAGCTTTGGGCAAACAACTAAATTACAATGAGAAAAGTCAGCAAAATCACCACAAATTTAACAGACACACACACACAGACACACACACACACACACCATTTCCTAGGTGAAGGGAGAAAGGAGAATTTTAAAAAAAGTGAATTTTAAAATTAAGGCCAAAATAGCTGAACTAGAATAACTAAGTCATCTATGTTTTCAGTTCCACTGGTTTGGTCTTAAATATGAAATTCAATTTGAATTCTTGTTGGTTCTCAATTTATTGAATAACTCCGATAGAGTCTATCTCCAGGGACTGACAAGATCTCCAGCTCTGGGCCGGCGCGTCCATTAGGTGGCACAGGCGGCCGCCTTAGGGTGCACCAGCCTGGGGGCGCAAAAGTCCAGGTGGCTGGCAAGAGGGAAGCGCACAGCGCTCCTCTCATGATGGTCACTTCTTGTAGCGTGGCCGAGCGCCAGCCTGCAGTGCCGCATACTGTGGGGATATGAACACAACGCTGCTGGCTCCCAGCAGGGGTGGAGCTATCGCCGGCCACCTTCTTATCGGATGTGAGGAAGTGATGTCCTCCCAAGAAGACTGGAGCAGGAGAAGGCAGAGAGGATTGGGGCTGGACAGGGACAGCTCCTCCAACTCCCAACTACCTCAGGCAGCACTCTGGATCCCAGGTAAGCCACCCTCCTGAACCCACAAGGTAGAAAACAGGAGGTTGGCTAGAAAAGTGTATATTTTATCCAGCATGTGTGTGTGTGGGTGTGTATGTGTGTCTGTATGTCTGTCAGTGTGTGTGTGTGTGTGTGTGTGTATGTATGTCTGTCAGTGTATTTGTGTGTGTATCTATATGTCTGTCAGTCTGTCTGTGTGTGTGTATGTCTGTCAGTGTGTCTGTGTGTGTGTATGTCTGTCAGTGTGTCTGTGTATGTCAGTATGTCTGTGTGTTTGTATGTCTGTCAGTGTGTCTGTGTATGTGTATTTATGTCTGTCAGTGTGTCTGTGTGTGTATATCTGTCAGTGTGTGTGTGTATCTGTATGTCTATTAGTGTGCATGTGTGTGTGTGTCTGTATGTCTGTCAGTGTTTGTGTGTATCTGTATATGTCTGTGTGTCTGTCTATCTGAATGTGTATCAGTTTGTGTATATTTGTATCTGTGTATCTGCATGTGTATCTTTGTATATGTATATCACAGTATGTGTGTGTATGTGGCCGTGTATGTGTATAAGTGCATACATCTCAGCATTCAAATGCCAACCCTACACACAAATACACACCTGCATGCAAACATCAACACTACATACAAACACACCCCTGCATTCAAATGTCAGCACTACATACAAACACACCTCTGTATCAGACACCAACATTATATATAAACACACCTCTGCATTCAAAAACCAATACTACACATAAATGCATGCTTGCATTCAAATGCAAACACTACATACAATCAAACACTACATTTACACAAACATACTCCGTACTAACACTTGCTTACATTTAAACACACAAATACTGCTCAGTGCTAAATACAATCCTGCAAGCATGGGGAATTGGTAGAGCCCCAGCTTTTAAAGCATTGTTGAAATTGCACGACAGATTGGGATCTATCTTTTAGCCACCCTGTGTACATACACAGACATACATACACAGTCTGTATGTCTCTGTATGAATTTCTGTGTATATTGATAGGTGAACCACCCCATAGAAAGTGCAATGTTTCAGCTCAGCAGAGCCTTATTGCATGATTAAGGCTCTACTGAGCCAAAACATCGCACTTTCTATGGGGTGGTTCACCTATCAATAAATATTCCATTCTTACAATTGGAGTGTTGCCCGAATTTATCCCTTTTGAAGACTTTACTAGTGGATCCAGCGATGTCCGCCTGACACGGAGCATCCACCACTGTGGATGGCCAGAGCATTTACACGTTATCAGTGTACAGGGTTCTTTGTTTTTCTGTGTATTTATGTCTCTGTATGCCTTGTCTGTATGTCTCTGTATGACTGTCTGCGTATGTATGTCTCTGTATAACTGTGTATGTATGTCTCTATACGCCTGTCTCTATGTTCCTTTATGTCTGTGTCTGTATTTCTCTGTGTGCCCCTGTCTGTATGAATGTATGTCTGTGTTTGTATGACAGTGTACCTGTATGTGTAAATAGTATGACTGTGTTTGTTTGATGGGATGCCTTTTATGACTGTGTGTCTGTATATCTTTGTGACTGTGTGCCTGAATAACTATGTCTGTGTGCTTCTATGGTTGTGTGTCTGTATGTTTGTGTATTTGTGCATATATGTATTTTTGCCTGTAGCTATGTCTATATGGGAGAAAAAGAGAGATAGATAGGGACTGGAGGAAAGAAAGACAGAAAGGGGCTGGCGGGGAAGTAAGAAATACATAAGGGTTGTAGGAGACACACTAAAGGTGGGTGTAAGGCACAAAGGGGCCAAAGGGTTAAGACATTCAATAGAGTGGATATGAAACACTAATGGGGGTAAGAAATTCAAAAGGGGGCTACGAGACACAGAGGTGAAGATGCATTTTTTTTGGGGGGGTGGGAGGCGTCAAAATGCATCTTCGCCTGTGTAGTCAAAAATCCTTGCACCGGCCCTGCTCCAGCTTATAAAATAGTTTTTCAAATGGGCTAGGACAAAAGTGATATATATTTATTTAGAATAGTAATACAATACAAGACTTGTAGATATGTAGCGAATAGGTTAATACAGGCAATCAATGAATGATCTGCTTGTTTTTTTGCATTTTATTGGCACAAAAAAATATGTTTGAACATGTTGCAAATATAAATATGATTTGCAATGCAACAGATTATGCCAAATGGTGTGAATCGGGGATATTTTTATGAGAACTTCACACTCAAATTCTTTGGCAACTTTTCTCAAACTTTCTTTTAAAGGTCAAACAGGGCCAAAGGTATTTATATAGTTAGTTAATCTTGGCTTGTGTGATCAGTTGTGCTAGGTAATTCATTGGATTTTAAATATCTGTAAAAACAATAACATGCAACACTTACAACCATAAAATATTTACAATGACTTTACGTACTGGATGATCCTGATCAAAATTCGGCTCAAATTTAATAATCAGGTGATGGCATTTGTCCAAGTCTTGCAGTTTTCTTGGAAAAGAAGACCCTGTTTTAATAAAAATAATATTTATTTGGATCATGTTATATGTATTATATCATTTCAAGCATAATTCCAAAAGAATCAATTCATGATGTAAACTTTTCCAAAAAACTCTGATTATAAAATTGCTTTGGGGTATTTTTGTGATTCTAGCTGTAGTGAAATCCTTCAGCAAAGCAGATTGTGGTGCTTGGGGTAATGTGTTTTTACTTTACATTGCGTTCTTTATTTTATTTGGAGTTATATGTCTTTGCACATCAAATCAAAACATTACATGTAGGATTTACAAAGATGTGTTTTACAAATAGAAAATATATATTTATTTATATTCAGAGATTTGCTTCAGTCCTAACTGCAATTCGTCTGAATTTGGGCCAATTTGGTGATAGGTTGAAATTTCGAACTCCGAGCCCCAAAAATCATCATGGATCATTCGGATCATGCACCAGTTCTGGTTCATACAAGCTCCCCGCTATTCAAGCCCAGTGAACGACAGTGGAAGCTTAACGAAGCCATGCTGGATGATAAGGCACTCACGCAGGCGGCGGCTCGCGCCCTGACGGACTACTTCACCACCAATGACGTCCCTGACACATCCCCCCTAGGGCTTTGGGAGGCGCACAAATGCGTCATTCGGGGCTTCTTCATCGCTGAGAGTACCAGGCGCAAAAAGAACAGACGGGCCCGCATTATGAGCTTGACAACGCGCATCGCAGAACTAGAGGGGACTCATAAACAGTCCTTGGATGAGGGCACTTACCTCAAACTTGTTGAGGTACGTAGGGAACTGAAAACTATTCTGTCGCAGGGGGTGCTGTTCACCGCGAGGAAGGCCGCCAGATACTATTACGAACATTCCAATAAGTGTGGGAAGCTTCTGGCACGGATGCTCAGAGAAAAGCGCAGGATGCAACATGTCCATAAAATACGCACGGGCGGGGGGGACATTACACGCCTCCCAAATGGCATCCTGGGCGCGTTTCAGGTGTACTATGCGGCCCTGTACGATCAGACACGGTGCCGCACGGCGTCGGAGGATCGCCGACACAAGGTCAGGATCGCGGCATACCTACAGACCGACATTGCACGCAGACTCTCCTCGGAGCAGACGGCGGAACTGGAGGCACCCTTGACGGTGGAGGAACTCTCGGGAGCGCTGAAGTCCACCAAGGCTCATAGGGCACCGGGCCGGACGGCTTTCCAGCCTCTTATCTACGTGCCTTCCAGGACGTCCTCCTGCCCCACCTGGTGACGGGGCTAAACTCTCTGCAGGACGGGGGTCGGTTCCACGAGGATACATTGAGAGCTACGGTCACGATCCTCCACAAGGAGGGCAAGAACCCCGTGGACTGTGCTAGTTACAGGCCGATTTCCTTGCTCAATGCGGACATTAAATTGTTTGCTAAAGCCCTGGCTCTTCGGATGGCTAGGACTCTGCTGGATCTCATCCACCCAGATCAGGTCGGGTTTATACCTGGTCGGGAGGCCCGTGATAATACCATTCGGGCCCTCAACTCTATCCATATAGCTCGAACCAACGGGAAGGAGATGGTGCTGCTTTCCACCGACGCTGAGAAGGCGTTCGATAGAGTTGACTGGACTTATATGCTAGAGACTCTGGGGCATATGGGCTTTGGACCTGGTATGCGGGTGTGGGTGGCGGTGCTGTACTCCAAGCCGACTGCGCGAATCAGAGTTAATGGAGCGCTCACCGGCACGTTCAATATTAGCAACGGCACGCGACAGGGATGCCCCCTGTCGCCCCTCCTGTTTGCCCTCACCCTGGAACCTTTCCTGGAGGCGGTCAGACGGGATGGGGGTATAACGGGGTGCCGGGTGGGGGGGGGAGAGCATCGGGTGGCTGCATATGCGGACGACATGCTCTTCCTCCTGGAACAACCGAGGATTTCACTGCCAAATCTTCTGGAGGCCTTCCGAGTTTATAGCGCAGTCTCCAATTTGAAACTCAACCTAGAAAAGTCGGAATTGATGCCACTTACACGGAGCCCAGCCCTCCGGAGACATGTCCAGGCGCACTTCCCCTTCAAGATTTGCCCGACCAAATTGCGGTACTTAGGCGTCTGGTTACCGAGTGACCTAGCTCGTATCTACTCTATGAATTTTGCCCCTCTACTGATAACTCTGCAACAAGACATGAGGCGCTGGACCCCACAATACATATCTTGGTTTGGGCGTATAAACGCCATCAAAATGAACGTTATGCCCCGCATACTGTACCTGTTTCAGACGCTTCCGGTCAATGTTCCACGGAGTTTCTTCCAGACACTATCGTCCTCCTTTCGGCAGTTTGTGTGGAACCAGAAACCTATCCGGGTATGGCAGGAGATTCTGGAACGTCCTCGAAGCGAGGGCGGTATGGGATTACCCTCGGCCCTCACGTACTACCGGGCATCGCACCTATACCGGCTAGTGGACTGGCATGCAGCCCCGAGCGGAAAACAATGGGTAGACATGGAGAAGTTACAGGCTAGGGGAGGCAAAATCCCTGCCCAATTGTGGCTGGGAGGTGCCACGTTCCAGGAACTGCAAACAGGCAACCCGTTGATAGATGCTACATTGAAAGTGTGGTGTAGCATTCTTACTCCAAAAAACTTACGTCGTCGCCGAATCCGCTTACACCCGTGACACATAATCCGAGATTAGCGGGGGGTCTTTCCCCGGGAGATCTGCAGTCCTTTAGGGCCGCGGATTGGATCTACCTGCACCAGTGGTGTAATGGACCAGCCCTTAAACCACTGGCGGATCTCCTCCAAGACCGCGATCCAAGCACCCTTGACAATTATTGCTACTACAGCTCAAAACATATGTAGCCTCCCTCGCTGGGAAGGCTCACCTTCACCGCACACTGTCCCACTTCGAACAACTCTGCGTAGCCAGGCAGCATCTCCCCCACGGCATCTCACACCTATATTCCATGCTGCAAAACTGCGGGGACCAAAGCCCTTTAGGCTTTACGATACGATGGGAAAGGGAAACAGGGATCGAGCTATCTGATACGGAGTGGCAAAAAAGGGGACCATTAGCTCAAAGTTTCAGCAATGCAATTATAAGATACTGACGCGTTTGCAAAGAACCCCGGACATCCTTCATCATGTCCACGAGTCCATCTCGGGTGAGTGCTGGAGGTGTGGCGCTGCGGATGGCACCGGGATTCATATATGGTGGGCATGCCCACGCATTGAGCCTTTCTGGCGAGAGATACACCAAGCAATTAAGGACGTAACGGGGATAGACATCCTTTTCCAGCCGTTGCCGATGCTGCTGAATCACACGAGCATGCCCGTGACCATTTACAAAAAGGGCCTCGTTATACACCTACTCACGGCGGCTATCCCCACGCTATGGAGAAAACCGATAGCCCCTTCCTTTCGCCAGTGGGTAGACCGAGTAGAAATGATCTACAACATGGAAATGATGACGGCGTCTCTGCAGGGACGCTCGGATAAATGTGCTCTAACATGGTTTCCATGGATGGAGTACACGGCGAGGGGGGCCGCGGGGGGTGGCCGATCCGGGGGTAGGGGCGCCCCTGCACCGGTACAACTTCTTTCTCCCCCGACAGACTGACAAATACACGTAGTCCTGACTAACTAGGGGGCTGCACTTACCCGACCGTACAGCTATGACTACCCCCCTCCCTTCCCCATCCCGACGGACGACGATGTGGGGGGACTGCACGGGTTTAGGCTTATAAACTCTTCGAGCCCCTAACCAAGCACGCAGATCAATTTGGGGAGCCGGGGGGGAGACACAAGGCTAGGGTGGGCTGTAGGCCGTGTAAGCACTGGATGGAGAGGGGGTTCTCGATCTTTGTCGGGGTAGGTGGGAGGTGCACATTAAGGAGGGGATTCAGCCGGAGGGCAGGAGGTCAACTACGCCTCCCTGGGGCCGGGGAGGTAATCTTCCTACACTCTCTGTCAAACGCTGTTGTTTGAACTGAGCCAAATGGATTACCCAGGCAATAGCCGCCCGGTTTGTTCTATAGGGGCTTCCAGCAAAACTGGTGGGGGATGGGAGGGTGGGGCAGGTAGGCCAGAGGTCACCCTGCAGTTAACATATATCTCATGCAAACTACTACACCTGGCTGGAGGTTGAGGGGGGCTAACGGGGATTGGGGTCACGGGCAGGCGCACCAATCATCCCCCAGGGACAGACCGGTAGACAAACAGGATGGATACGATTCACAGCTTAACGATGTATAAGGGATAAATGCGCCTCCCACGCCCCGCTCCGCGCACGTCCCACATGATTCCCGGTGGGGTATTAGGAGTGTGGACACTTTTGTTGCCATGGAGGGTACTTGCGGTTACAGTTTTGGTTATATTTCTATGTTTAGATACTCTCAACTTGCTGTATTTTTTGACAACAATGATTCTATCTGTCCTATGTTATTGGCCTTTTTCAAAGGTAGTAATTGTATTGTCTTTCCACAATGAAAAAATGGATAAAATAATAAATAATGTCAAAAAAAAGACTGCACTGCATTGAATAACTGCTGATATTGGGTTTATACAGATCAGTAGGCAGGCTAATACACTGCCTGGGTTTCTGATTCTCCCCACTTAATGACTCTGTAGAAGGATTATTCTTCCTGAAGGTTTACAATACTTTCTGGCCTCAGAGACCCTAGTGGCTTAAAAAAAAAAAAAAAAGTTAACTATATATCTGCCTGTTGATGTCACTAGTTAACAAGAAGTTGGGTAAATTAGATAGACTGTTTAGTATGTCTGGCATTATGGTCATGCTTGTTCTCTCTCTGTGGATTCCCACATTTGTTTGCCTCCATAAGTGACATTGTCTTTTTAACGTCAACCTTGGCAGAGCACTTCTCTTGTTCGCCAGAAGACATGCCAGGTCCATACGGCTCCCGGGAAGTGTGTGGGAGTTGGTGACAGCGTTATGTCCTAGCACATGCTGTGTACCCACTCCTGGGCCTACTGTGCCTGGTGATCTGGAACCCGCAGTGAGAGTCTGCAGAGTTGGCATGAGACATTCCATTCACATCAGGGTTAAAGCCTAATCTTCTTATGGCACTCGGCAATTAACCTAATGGACCTCATTGTGGCACAGATGGTTGCTTTATGATTTCTGAACAGGTCATGGTATCTTATCTCTTTCTACTCTGCAGTGTGCAGTGGAGCCTTTTCCGCTGAATTGAATTTCCAGGGAATAATTGAAAAATTAACCAATTTAGCTCTTAATTTTCATAATGAAAAACATATTGTTAATGGATGTGGTTACAGTTGAAACCAGAGCACTGAAATGACTTTGAAAGTAACTGAATTTAACATGCTTTTGTCTAAGAACCTTGCTTTTTTTTTTTTTTACACTTCTGGGGGCCTCTTGGTATTGTGTATTTAAAACACTCTATTGTTATTGCTAGTCTTGACTACCGGGTTTTCTGGTTCTGCATTTGCACTGAGTGGTGGACAAGAGAACAGAGCGTTATGAGTTACCTGTGGAAAAAAATGCCCTTTCCAACATTAACGTGTCTGCTCTGTTCTTCTTCTGGTCTACAAACCGCGTCCGAAGCTTTTCATGGATGTTTATGCTCACTGAACTTACAGTATAACTCTGTCACGCATCGTTCACCCGCGTCCCACTTATTTTTGGTTCGGAGATCATTTGCGTTATGTTCAGTTTCATGACTGACTTCTCCATGGGAACAAGCAGTATTCGGCTGAACGCAAGAGGAAAACAAAACAGGTCTTTGTAACATTGCATAGATTTACTTTTCTCACATGTTTGACAAAAAGCAAATAATTAGGCTAATTCTGAGTGTTCTAGATTTTCTTTCTTTGTTCATTGGATAAATCTGTTTTTTTTATTTCTGCTTCACTGTGTGCTCCCACTATTAATGGGATAACCAGATTTTCGTGTTCTTTGCCATTAATCTGCATTCATTTCCAGAAAGCTGATGGTAACTACCTGGCCTGTCAGAAAACAGTGCAAGCTTGTATCAGGGGCTTAACCATGTTTTTTAAGGGATGTGACAGGGCACCCTAACACAAAATGGAACAGTGCTTATAGCACAATAATGCTTCCACTGATATGACCATGTTTCCTCCATTCTATTTGTGGTTATTCACAAGTGGATTCAGACTCTATCCTTCATGATAACAAACAGTGTCTTGATCACTATCGGTGGTTATATAGCATATATCCTCCAGTCATCTGTATTGTCATGAGCGTGTTTACTGAGGTACATAACGCTCTCCCTACTTCCCATCTCCTCCTCTCATCTTCCTCCCTCCCAACCCCCCCAAAAAAGCTAGCTGTTGTATGTGGGTTTTAAGCTTGACAGCTGCTAAAAGTAACTCTTTCTGGCCTTGAGTGGATTCAACTTTTAATTGGGATTTTTTTTTTTCATTAGGCATGTATCTAACACAGCTTGCAAAAGCTGCAGATGGCAATTGGGTAACTTGGACAGGGCTGTATGTTATGTCTGGCATTGTGTTCATGTTCTGTTTCTCTCTTTGGAATCCCACATTTCCTTGCATGTGTAACACAGTTCCTTTAACGTCGGCCTTAGAGCACTGGTGTTATGACAATATGGCTCCAAGAAACATGGGGTTAATGTTTTTAATCTTATGACACTCTCTAATTATCCTAAAGGACCTCATGATAGCACAAATGATTGTTTAATGATTTCTGAACCGCTCCAATCGGCATCTTACACCTTTCCCCTCTGTAGTGTGCAGTGGAGTATATATAAATACAGCTTGAAAAAGTTCCAGATCTCTTGTCTGCTGCCTTTACAAGCCGCCACCCTTTTAACACTGCCCAGACCATCTCTGTCTGTCCAATCACAGACTTCCCAATGCAGCTCAATGAGAAGTCTTTGCAAGGCTGGTGTTCTGGGCCATTCCTGCCTCTTGAGTTTAGTTCCACTGAGCTAAAGAAACCAGGAAGTAACAGGACTGTTTGTCTGGCAGCCAGGGTGTTGTAACAAAGTTCAATTATTAAAGTGCCAATTTCCATTGAACAGTGCCTTTTGTAAAAATGCAAAAAACTGGACACACTCTTGGCACATAAAGCATTTCAGCAAACGTAAGTGCATTAGGGGCCTGGAGTGTTCTTTTAAAACCTTGTTGGTCTTTTTTTGTGTTCTCCTCCCATATCTCCATACTTTGTTTTGAGGGACCCTAATAGAAACAATTCCTACTTGGATGGCTATATTCGTAGTAATTTAGTGCCACCTATTCACTGTTTTCTGCTACTTGACTTGCGAATAGATGTTTATTGAATTATTAAATCGAATGCCAGGCTCGACCAGTAATGGGTGTCAGGTTTCCATGGTGACTAATATTTGCTGCCTGATGCCCAGATTTGTAATGCTGCACAGTATTCTAGCTTCATGTAATATTACGAATTCTTGGTGTCTTATCTGTCCCGTTATTTTTATCTTTTAGAACAAAATGTTAATGAGAGGGATCTTTAGGTGTGCATACCGAGATTTATTCATTGTTTTGTAGAAATTGGCAACAAAGGTGTTACTTGAACTACTCCAACCTGAAGATTGTGTATGGCCACTGGAACTGAATATTATAGAATTTGTTGACACAGCTGACTTCTTCCTATGTCTGGGTGGTGGGGATACATTTAAACAGGGTATATTTGCTAGCACGGTGTCTCCAGTTAACTTGTGCGATAACTAAATACACAGCCTCCCTTCTGTGTTATCCTAGGATATTTGTTCTAAATAAGAAATTGACATGAGCTGTGCCCAAGTATGCCATGTTGAGTATACTGTATCTGAAAATAACCTGCCAGAATGGTGTAAAATATTCTTTATTACAACAAATACTTATCTGTTTAGAGCAATCGTATACGTATGTGCCCATATTAGTTGTATGTAGTGGATGTTATGGTGTTTATTTCTGTATTTGATAACGTGCATACTCTTGGTTTGTGTGTGTGTGTATTATATATGTATTTGTCTTGTATTGGAAGAAAGTGTAAACATGAATGTGATCCCCTATTGACGTGCAGGCTTTGTAGAGTGCTTGGTTTTCTTTTACAGCTAAATATACAGTTTATCGCTACATTTAGTTTTCACTAAAGTGTGAATTCCAAGTCTTGGGTTTAGAATTTCAAAACTGAAACGATTTCAGACAGGTTTTCTAGTTTGGATATGTTAGCCTAAGATTTTAAAAATTCACTTTGAATTTCCACAAATTCACATGTAAAGTGACGGTAACCCCTCATATAAAAAATTTGTATTTCATAAGGTTTGAGTTATGAAATACTCAAATTGACTGTGTTGGAAATTGATTGAAAGTCTGTCAGTGTAAGATGGGATGGTGGAGATCTGAAGAGGGGCATGGCCAGTGACCAAGAAGGCGTCACGAAAAAGGGAGACTTTAAAGAAACACTTTCTATAAAAATAAAAACCACCCCCTTGACTGGGTTGGTGGTTTTTATTTTTATAGAAAGTTTTTTTTTTTTTAAAGTCTCCCTTTTTCGTGACGCCTTCTTGGTCACTGGCCATGCCCCTCTTCAGATCTCCACCATCCCATTTACACTGACATAGAATATATTGTATAGGAAATAGGGCTTTACAACGTACTGCTTTTCATTTTCTGGTTTCTAATCCTAGTTTCAGACAAGTTCAGACTGTCTTCTGATTAGATGAAGACTCAAAGCATACATTCAGAATGCAGACCTTTTTCTGCATCGCTTGATCTGCTCCTTATAAAATGCACATAAAGCATTTACATAGGGATGTGATCTCACTTTGCTACTTTGTATAAACCTAATTTATATTTAGACTTTGACTAATCCTGCTTTCTGTTACAGACCTTTTCATGGATTCAGAACATGCAGGTTTACATGAAACAAAGGTAAACATCTGTCAGTATTACTTTATAAAAAAAAAAGTAAAATTTCATAATTAATGCAGTTTAAAATTACCTTGTTATGATTTTCAGAGTCCTTAAGTCTTCTCTGCAATATTTGTAAACTTTTTTGAAATGTCATTTTATTTAATGATCTAAATCACTATATTTTCAAAAATATGTGTCATTTAAAGTAGCCATGTCACCCTCGATGGTCTTCTTTTACAAAAACCTCCATGGTGACTTTGCTGCAGGATGTTGGGTGCTGGAAGGTGTCTTTACATACCTGAATCTGTCCCAGGTTCCATTATGTAAAGCTCACCATCCATGTAACTATGGGATTCGTGGCGTCTTTAGCTCATGGTGCTTCAACACCAGGGCCGGCCCAAGACCTTGTGCTGCCTGTGCCCAAGGATGAAATGCTGCCTCCTCCACCAAAAGCACACCAACATCCATTATGTTATGCAGTGCATGTGTGTGTAGTGAATGCAATGTCTATTTGTGAAGTGGGCAGAGTGTGTAGTGAATGCATTGAGCGTGTGTGTGGAGTGGATGCGGTCTGTTTTTGTGTCGTGGATGTAGTGTGTATTATATGCAGTGTGTGTGTTGACTAGATTGTTGCGTGTGTGGAAGTGGATGCAGTGTCTGTGGTTTTTGTAATGTATGCAGTGTGTCTAGTGGATGCAGTGTCTCTGAAGCGGATGTAATGTGTGCGTTGTTGGATAAGTGCTGGGGGGTTGAGCGATTAAAGGACCACTCTAGGCACCCAGACCACTTCAGCTTAATGAAGTGGTCTGGGTGCCAGGTCCAGCTAGGGTTAACCCATTTTTTTATAAACATAGCAGTTTCAGAGAAACGGCTATGTTTATAAATGGGTTAAGCCTTCCTCCAAAGCCTCTAGCAGCTGTCTCATTGACAGCCGCTAGAGGCGCTTGCGTGCTTCTCACTGTGAAAATCACAGTGAGAGCACGCAAGCGTCCATAGGAAAGCATTGTAAATGCTTTCCTATGAGACCAGCTGAATGCGCGCGCAGCCGAATGGGCGGAGAGGAGGAGGATCGGAAGAGGAGAGCTCCCCGCCCAGCGCTGGAAAAAGGTAAGTTTTTACCCCTTTCCCCGTTCCAGAGCCAGGCGGGAGGTTTTCCTGGCACGAGTAGGTTTTCCTGGCACTATAGTGGTCCTTTAAATTATCTTCCCTCCCCCACCCTGCCTCTTACTTGTGGGATGGATGGGGGTGGTGGAGACAGTGTGTAGGAAAGTGACTGTAAGGGGAGCAATGAGTTGGAAGGTGACAGTATGGGGGTGGGAGGCTCCCCACATTGATCTACCTGCTGATTCAGTGGGATCACTATCCTGTCTGCTGCTCCGCCAGGTATGAGCTGCAAACCACGTGTTAAAGGGACACTATAGTCACCTGAACAACTTTAGCTTAATGAAGCATTTTTGGTGTATAGAACATGCCCCTGCAGCCTCACTGCTCAATCCTCTGCCATCTAGGAGTTAAATCCCTTTGTTTATGAACCCTAGTCACACCTTCCTGCATGTGACTTGCACAGCCTTCTATAAACACTTCCTGTAAAGAGAGCCCTATTTAGGCTTTCTTTATTGCAAGTTCTGTTTAATTAAGATTTTCTTATCCCCTTCTATGTTAATAGTTTGCTAGACCCTGCAAGAGCCTCCTGTATGAGATTAAAGTTCAATTTAGAGATTGAGATACAATTATTTAAGGTAAATTACATCTGTTTAAAAGTGAAACCAGGTTTTTTTTTTCATGCAGGCTCTGTCAATCATAGCCAGGGGAGGTGTGGCTAGGGCTGCATAAACAGAAACAAAGTGATTTAACTCCTAAATGACAGTGAATTGAGCAGTGAAATTGCAGGGGAATGATCTATACACTAAACTGCTTTATTTAGCTAAAGTAATTTAGGTGACTTTAGTGTTCCTTTGACCTGAGCTTGCGAGAACTTTAGAGTGCTGCTGTTGCGACAACCTTCTGCGAGCTCTTGAGACCTCCATCACATAGGTGTGAGCTGCAGACTGGAGTCTCTCCCCGGCCGCCTGAGTGAAGAGGATCCGAACCCGGTGGCATATAGGGCAAGCAGCTGGGCCCCATTGTGGTTAGACAGAGGGCCCAACAGGTCAGTCTGCCCTAATATTAGAGAGCCGCATATGCATGTATGTATGGGTCAGACGGCCCGGGCCCCTAATGGGCGGGGCTGCGTAATGACCCTGTTAAAGTGCCACCTGGGTCAATATCCAAAGTCCGTCCTATGGCTGGGCCAGCCCTCCAAGAGTACAACACTGTCTATGGAGGATACCAAGGGAGCGGTAGCTCTGCCTTTATCAAGCGTAGGTAAAATATAAAACACAAAGTAATGCCTATCTTTACAGATATCTTTGACTGGGTTGAAATTTCATTCAAGTTTTATTTTGCATTTATTTTTATTTTTTTATTTGTTTGTTCAGTAGAATCAATCCAGGTCTGTAGGGTTTGATTGGATCTTTAGAAGTGTCATGTCAAGCAGTTGTTGCCACAATGGCTACATTTAAAAAACATTTTTACAGTTAAAGGCGCTTGGTTTAATAAGGAGGGCAGCAGTAAACCTCACAAGAATTCCCAACACTTTGTGAAAAAATTTAAAACAAGCAAACAAAGATATAGAAACTGTGCCACAATAAATGGAAAATAATGCAATCCCTACATGTGGTTATGATTATAAATATGCATACATATCGTTGATCGAGATCTTCATATAAAACACAATATAAAGCTATGAGTAATAGAAATGTAAAAAAGGTTAATTGTGCAATAAGATATAACAACAAAATACGTAGAAATTGATCAGATATGTCAAAAATGCACTCACACTTTGTAGAGCTACTGAACACTCAGAGGCAATCAGCGCGGATGGTACAATCCCTATTTTAGGATATACTACAGTCAGGGACACCAGATGTCTTCAATGTAGCAATACATGTGAATACAAAGGAAATGGACCAATGGCACAGTATATAGTAATTTTTTTTAAATTTATTTTTAAAGTATATTCAATAAATGAAGGTATCCTACTTATAAATTCAAGCGCATGGACCTGCTCAGGGTATGGAGAACTTTAGTGGTTTGATACCCACCACAGATACAATGGAAGCAGGATGGCAAAAAAAAAATCAGCAGAGATCTCAATATAAAATAGAACAAAATTTTATTGGTACACAAAATATTATATATATTTATAAATGAAGCCCAATTTGAACAAATATATGCTTAATGCGTTGAGACGTGTTTCTGTAGTTTTAGAAAGTGTAAGTGCGTTTTTTGGAATATGTACACTATTGTTTTTTTACATTGGTTTCCCATAGATTTATATTGTTTTATATAAAGCTTTCTATCAACTATGTGTATATTTTTATATACATAGCCATGGGTAGGTGATTGCACCGCTTTCCATTTATTGTGGCACGGTTTATCTTTGTTTAGTTGTAGCCATAATGTTACCTGGCGTCCTGCTTGAAGTTTAGAGAACCTTTTTCTCTGTGCAATTTGGGCTGTCTGTTAAATCCAAACTAACTTTGGATGAACCCTTTGCCTCTGTTTATACCTGTATAGTGTTGCTGTGACGTTATCCTGCACTGGTTTATAAATGGTTAACTGTAAAGGCTCGCAGACCCACTGTGCATTCATAACATCCTATAAATTGTGATCTATCCACAAAGGAGAGCTGGTGATGAAAACATCAGTGCTGTAGAATGTTTTGTGTATGTATGTGTGTATGTATATATTCTATCTCTGTGGATGGTAGGTTAAGACAAGCGCTTTTTTTTTTATGGTGGTATTTCTTGGTTGCCCTCCCCATCTTTCTCAGCTGATGTTGCCACCAATCCGTGCTGCTTTCTCCTTGAAACTCAGGCGTCCCCGTCTGTTCAGATCTCAGCCTCCACATTCTTGTGATTCTCTCCTACTCAGTGCCACTGTGCGGGAGTGAGTACTTGAGCTGCAGTCCCACTTGGATTGCCAAGAAGTCTTTTATTCTCTACTATACTAATTGCCTTTTTCATTCTTGTAGCAGGCGGTGTCAGCTTGAGTTCTGTGTGGGCTGAAAGATGGGTCAGGAGGTCTTGTGTTTTAGATTGAATGCATTTTAGTATTTTTATTTTTATATTTGATATAATTTAATTAAACTGCAGCATTGAATTTTGGCTTAAAATTGATTTATTTTTTATGTTCTTTAGCCAGTGTTAGGAGATTATAGTAAATGCATGGCTAAGTTAGACTGTTGTATAAGTGGACTAGAGCAAAATGTTTTGAATTTAAGTATCTGATTTGAATCTGTCAGTATATTAGATCTTTGTATTGATTTTTACGGTCTTTTCATCTTAGAAGCCAGAAGAAAATGTTTTCATGTTTTGAGGCAAGCCTAAAAAGGGTTTATTTTTCTTTGTCTGAAGGAAAGCTTATTTCTTCCAAAGAACTACTACTTTTTCCAAAATGCTCAGCCAGCCTGTAATTCACTGTGTGTGTGTTTGCTTCTGTGTGTCTGTGTGTACTTATCTAATAGTTTGTTTATTTTATATTTTTGAAGGTGACAATCAAACCTTACTTATCAGCCTCAGGGCTTCAACCTCAACATGATTTCCCTGCCATGTATTTATGGCTGTTAGATCTATTTTATAGGCGAGTTAGAGCCTCCATTATCCTGCAATGCATCGCAAGATGCTGACATTCCTTTTTTTAAAGATTACAGAGCATTATGGGACTTCTAGTTCCAGTGTAGCTGGAAAGCTATCTGCATATTTTGCATCTACAGACTACATGATTGTGTGACGTGCAGGGACGACCGTGGCTGGAGCATTGGCACACGTGTCCTAGCTAAATGTGTTTATTTTTTTTTATTTTTAAAGTATGTTAACGTTTAGTAAAGTTAAGTACTGTATGCAAGACTTTAAACTTTAAGAGCAAGAAAAGACCTTGAAGTGTGTGTGTGTGTTTGTGTGTTTGTGTGTGTGTGTGTGTGTGTGTGTGTGAAACAAAGAGGGCTGCACTCACCCGAACATGCATACATTATAGGGTGCTGCCGGGGCTAAAATACAGAATCCAGCGCACTCGCTTATTCACTAAACAATGATTTCAAATCTTAGAGACCAGTTACAAGTGCCTCATTCCAGGACCCTATTTAGCCTTGACTTGCAGAGAGTCCCAGTAAGGAAGTATTTCCCAAGTAAGTGGATTAATCTCATAAGAGCAAGCATTAGGTTGCTACTAGGATAGGACCTGCCGAAATATGGGGTACTTTGACAAAGTTGGCAGGCTTATGCAATGTATGATCATATAATGTAACTAAACCCCCATCATTTTTTGCCTAGGTGAGGTGTTTTTTAAATAAAACTATTACAATCTCTAAGATTTGAAATCATTGTTTAGTGAATAAGCGAGTGCACTGGATTCTGTATTTTTATATATATATATATATATATATATATATTAGTGTGTATGTTTATCCACTTTTGGTCTAGCTTAACACCTGCACTACTGAATTATAATTAAAAATAACGTATAGGTTTTTTTGTTTTTTTTTAACCCCTTAAGGATTAAACTTCTGGAATAAAAGGGAATCATGACATGTCACACATGTCATGTGTCCTTAAGGGGTTAAACACAAAATTAAGATGACACATTAAAGGAAGTCTATAGTGCCATGAAAACAAAGCAGTTTTCTTTGCACTATAGGGTTAATAGGTGTGTGTGTCCCACCCTTGCCCTTGGCCATTTACCTGAATCCAGCACCAATGTTAAAACCCTCTCAGCCACTTACCTGAATCCAGCGCCGATATCCCTCGGTGCTTGGTCAGGGGCGACCTAATGCGCATGCATGACAATGGCCGCAGAGCATGAGGACGTCCAGTGTCCGATAACGGACCAAATGTCCGTTTGGATTCCGGAAGCCTTCTAGTGGCTGTCTGTTAGACAGCCCCAGAGGGCAGACTTAGAGCGGCAATGTAAACATTGAAGTTCTCTGGAGCTGCAATGTTTTACATTGCAGCACTAAGTGCAAAAGGTCACAGCACCCAGACTACTTCAATGAGCTGAAGTGTTCTGGGTGCCTACAGTGTCCCTTTAAATAAGTTCACATTTTCATTTGAGTATCTTTTGTAAAAACATAGAAACATAGAATGTGACCGCTGATAAGAACCATTTGGCCCATCTAGTCTGCCCAATTTTCTAAATACTTTCATTAGTCCCTAGCCTTATCTTACATCTAGGATAGCATTAGGTCTATCTCATGCATGCTTAAACTCCCTCAGTGTGTCAACCTCTGCCACTTCAGTTGGAAGGCGATTCCATGCATCCAGTACCCTTTCAGTAAAGTAATACTTTCTGAAATAATTTTTAAAACCTTTGTCCCTCTAATGTAAGACTGTCCTCTTTGTTGTGGAAGTCTTTCCTCTTTTACTTGTAGAATTAATGTTTTGCGGTGAGGAGATATTTTAGAACTTAAACAATATCCTTTTATGGTTCAGCATACTACTCCGGATCTGAGATGTTTACATACAAGTAGAAGTTTTGTCACATGCAGTAGGTCTGGCAAGGTAGATAAAATGTTTAATTGTTGGTATGGTATTTCTGAGAATTAAACGTTCAATCTGAAATGACTGCAGATCTTAAAAAAATATGTGTGTGTTTACATAATGGTCTTGTACAAAGAATACTGTTGCTTGGCCAGCACCAAGAACCTGCACTTTGCAGGACATGGCTGGCTATTATGGGAACATGCATAGAAAACCTGTAGTGTTTTTTCAGAATGGCGTTCTGGCAGAAAATGTAACTTCCCACCATGTCAGACAGGTGCTGGATCAAATAGGTATAGGGAATGTAAGTGGGGCTTTATGTTTTACAATATGTCCATCCTAGGTTTGCCATCTCTGCCATACCAATGCATTATCTGGTGCCTAGTGTCCTTTTAATGTTTCTGCCATAGTAAATACACTCCCTTTCACCCTCCCTCCTAAAATTATATTGACCTACACACCTATTTATTGATATAACTCTATACTTCTGTGTGTGAACTTTTTTTCTTTTGTAATAAAACAAGTCTGTTAGAAAAATTCAGTTAACTCAATTCTTTCTGCTAGATGTTTGCTTATCTTGGCATAGCGAAGGATGTTGTTCATTGAGATTATTGCTCTAAAAAGAATTTGTTTTGATAATCGGTTTCTTTCATTCTTGCAGGGAATCCCTGGTACGAAAAGATGGTTTAAGAGGAGGCACTAAGGAATCACGGAAGTGAGTAAAATCTGCAGAATTCAGTGTGTGGTTATTTTGATCAAGATTAAACTGTGTAGGATACCTGGGCTGTGTACGAAAGGTTATCCTGTTGTGTTAAATCTATGGAATGCTGCCGAGTTCCTGATCTGCTATAGACTGGGGAGGCTTGGCAATAGTGTACAGCCTTTATTCAACTCAACACATTTGCAATTAGAAACTTTCAAGTTTTTGCCCAAGTTTAGCAGAGTTATTGCACTTGAAGCTCTGTGCTTGCTGAGTAACATGTACAGGATTTACACTTTATCAAATTTAGCGAAATCCCAGAAGCCAGGTACTCAAGGCTCCTAATTTGTTACTGCTGGCATTTAACCCTTTGCTGATGTGTTTGTTTTGGGTTATTTGATGCTGATCTGCAAATCTGTATAAATAAGCTGTTTTAATTCTACTGTCAGTGTTCCCTGTGAGAAACTAGCAAGCTTGCATACAAGTGACCTCATACGTGCTCAGTAATTCTTGACTAGAAATATATGGAGTGCCTGGAATTAGCTGACAAATCTGAGCCAGTTCTTAGGTTGAGTAACAATCAGTGTGGAAGCAAATCTGATGGTGTGTGAACATTTTAGGCAAGTATTTTATTTTTATTTTTTTATTTTAAAATTAAAAAAAAAAAAGTTCATTTTATTTTTGTGTGCAATAGTGGATGGTAACACCAATACAATTTTAAATATTGTGTGTTGTAACTTAATGACCTTTTTAGTCATTTTTTTTAAAAATACGTATACATCATGAAGGACTGCTCAAAGCACTGGTATAGCCTAATCTGCTCTACAGTGCATTCAGATGGAAGGGGTCTGAATACTTTCTGAATACACAGCATGCTAGAAATAAACCAAGACTTAAGGTCAAAGAAAATGTGTGCAGAGCTCAGAGACAGAATTGGGTAGACTAGATAGGGAAGGCTTAAATAAAAAAAAAAAAAAAAAACTTTTGACTGCATTAAAATTTCTCAAGCACCCAGTGGCCTCCATACTCCTGAAATGGAAAACGTTTGGAATAAACAAAACTTTTTTTTTTTTTTTTTAAAAGGGAGTCTAATCACCCCCATCTCATTTAAGTGGTCTGGGTGCACTGTCCCTGCCCCCCTTAGTCCTGCAATGTAAAAGATGTGAGAAACTGCAATGACTATTTTGAAGAATTAAGACTGCCTTTACTGATGGTCTATCGAAATCCAGGAAGCACCTCTAGTGGCTGTCGAACAGAGTTTGACTCTTTAAACGATGCTAGACATCCTCATGCTCTACATAAGTTTAGCATCAGTGAAAACACCATAGAAATGCAGCAAGGCAGTGCTTTTCTGGGGAAAGCCTAATGCACTTGCCATGCATGCGTGTTAGGTCCCGTTTCCCCAGTTGGAGGTGGAGCGTCAACCCATCGCCTAGGGACATTGATGCCGGAATCCGGTAAGTGACTAAAGGATTTTTCAACATTTTATGTGCTACAGGGGGTGGGGAACCAGAGGGCACTACAGTATAGTGTTGGGAATACAGATGTGTATTCCTAACACTGTATAGAATCCCTTTAAAGCTGGGCCCTGCCAGACTGAGCGTTGGGGCTGGGGGGGAGAAGCCCTTTGGTAAGAGATAACCTAAGCATGTGTGGAGGTGGGAGAAACTTACAGAAGGACAACCACCGATCGAGCCTTTGTGGTAGACTACTCATTGAGAGACACATAAAAGCCTATTTGGAGTTTGGAGTGTTTTTTTTTTTGTTTGTTTTTATTAAAAAACAAAAAACAAAGCACCTAAATGATTGACTATGAGAAGCAAGATTCTCTGGTCTGATGAAATGAAGACTGAACTGTTCGACATCGTTATATCTGGAGGAAACCAATTATTGCTCATCACCTGTGTAATACCATCCCAACGTTGGTGTTGGCATCATACCTGGGGGATATTTTTCAGTGACTGGGTCTGGTCATAGTTGAATGAAATCTGAATGCCTCAAACATAAAATCAAACAGCTGAAAATCACAACTGTACAAGGACCATACGTTTGGGGACAACTCTTTGAATGAATGTCTTTGAGAGGCCCATCCAGTACCAAGACTTGAACCTAACTCCTGGAGAGATGTTGTCTGTCACCATCCAACCTGACAGAGCTTGAAAATATCTGCAGCGATGGATGGCAGATGTGATATTTCATGGTTTTTGTTTTTGTTTTGTCTTTTAAATGCATTGGCATGAATGTTTTTTGCTTTAACATTATGGGTTATGGAGTGCAGTTTGATGTGGGGGGAAAACCATTAAAAGACTGTCACCTCAAAACCATTTTTAAATAATCCTTCAAGTTTTGAAGGGATAGATCGGTGTGTTTTTGTTTTTTGTTTTTTTATGAAGTATATGTACAAAAAAGAAATCGAGAAACTCATCCCTTCCTTTAGTATATGCCAGAATCCTTAAACCATAGTCTTCCTCCCTGAATTGGACCATGTTTTAAATTCTGACAGTTAGTCTCTATGGACTTCAACACATCTGTGCAGGGAGTGAAGCATACAAGACCATAGAGACTAACTGTCCTTTTTCTGACCCAGGGTGTATGTATATGGCTGAAGGATCATGTGACTTACTAAAGGTGAGGAGGAGGGTTGTCTCGCCCTTTTTTTTTTCTTCCCCATGCATTTCATAAAAACAAAATAAAAAAAAATAAAATATATATATATATCATTTTTTTATTTTTTTTAAACCTAATGAAATGTATATTTAAGGTGACAGTTGCCCTTTAAACAATTGTAGCATGTATAATTAAAAAAAAAAAAAAAAGTTCATTAAGATTTCATCTTTATGTAAACTCAGGGACATTGTTTAAAGTATAGAGCTGCAGGCGAATGTGTCCAGGTTATGTGAAGCCATGCTCACGATCCAGTGACCTCCGTTTAATCTCTGGCTAATAATTAAGCACGTCATTTACATTATTTTCTTACTGTATTGTTTAGTTTGTCTTAGAAGAGGAAGTAATTTAAATAGGTTTCTGCCCCTTTTGTTTGACAGGTTTAATACTTTACCTCCTATTTGGTTACATGAACTATTGATTAGGTTTCTGGTTTACTGAAAGACTTAAGAAAATCACCGCAAATCTTTTTATGGTTCATTTAGTTTATACATTTTTTTTTTTTTTAAAGTTAAATTTTTTTAAAAATTCCTAAAGCTTTCTGTGCATTAGTACCTTTTTTTTTTTTTTAAATATACAAACTGAATCGCCTTCTTGTCCCGTTGTCCTGGGTCTCTCTGCTTTAAAAACATTGCATCATTTCTCAGAAATGGAAACTACCTACTTCCCTGCCTCCCTGCATTACCATGAAATGTTTTAACTACCGGTATTGTACAGATTGTTAGTTTTATTATTGGCACTCAGGATGAACCCTGGGCCTAACATGGCGAACCAGCCAGTCTTGAGGCATGTGAATGTCAGGTGCTAGATTTTCTTTCAATTTTTTTATTTTGTTTATGAATGTCTGTCATTAGCACTAATAAAACCAAAAACCTCAGTGTTTATTAGTAGTGATGTCCCGAACGGTTCGCCGCGGACTCATCATTGAGTAAACTTTGACCCTGTACCTCACAGTCAGCAGACACATTCCAGCCAATCAGCAGCAGACCCTCGTTCACCAACTCCTGGACAGCATCCATTGTGAAGCTGCATTCTTAGTGAGCTGTCCAGGAGGTGGGACCGTTCGCGAACCGTTTGGCGAACAGTTCGGGACATCACTACTTATTAGTCATGTGGGTTTTTATTTGGTATATTAATTTGTCAAACATTTTGCTTTTCCTTGGGCGAAGTGTGAAATTTAGAACTATCAACCTATTCCCCTACGATGTCGGAAACTAATATACAGACCGATTCTGATTGGCTCCTGCCATTATATGCTTACTGCAGCTTTTTTTTTTTTTTTTTTTTGGGGGGGGGGGCCTCAATTTAATAAGCTTATGACTACGATTTAGAAAAACTTTTCAAATGATTTATATACAGATGTCCCCATTAAAGTCTATGGGAATTTTTGGAGATAAATAATTTGGAAAGTTTTTCTAACTGTGTATTGAATGATTTATAAAGCTTATTTAAGCCATGTGCATCCATAGAAGTCCAGGTAAAGTACGCACTAAAGGTTCAGAATAACTGTTTTTTAGATTAGTGGCTCATAGGATTGCCATAAAGGGCATGGTGAACTAGCTTGGCGGGCAGTAGCCATTTATAGCACAGCTTTATAGAACCTTATAGTATTCTGGGGGTTTGTTCTTTTTATTCAGAACAAATCTCTGTAGATAATGACTACCCACATGATTTTAAAGGGACACTATAGTCTCCAGAACAACTACAGCTTATTGAATTTGTTCTGGTGTGTAGAATCATTAGCTTCAGGCTTTTTGCTGTAAACACTCTCTTTTCAGAGAAAATGCAGTGTTTACATTACAGCCTAGTGATCAGTTCACTGGCCACTCCTCAGATCCTTCCTGGGTCATGGCTGCCTAAAATGCATCCAAACATTCAGTGTCTCCTCTCTCTGCATGCAGACACTGAACTTTTCTTTATAGAGATTCATTGATTCAATTAATCTCTGATTAGATGCTGATTGGCCAGGGCTGTGTTTGAATCATGCTGGCTCTGCCCTGATCTGTCTCCTTGTCGGTCTCCGCCAATCCTATGGGGAAGCATTGTGATTGGATCAGGCTACCACTTCTGATGATGTCAGCAGACTGCTTGTTTCTTCCGAGTCTAACAGCATGCAGAGTTACAGCTTCAGGCTTGAGTACAGTAAGATTTTTACTATATTTATGGAGGCAGGGGGGCCAGATGGTGGTTTCAACACTATAGGGTCAGGAATACATGTTTGTGTTCCTGACCCTCTAGTGATCCTTTAATTGTTTTGCTTTAATGGTTAACAAATTCGCATTGTATGATTTTGTATTTCCTGTCTGTGGTAGTGCGGCGCGTGTGTGTACACTATGCATTAGTTTTACTTCTTTGTTTATTGGTAATGTGTGTCTGTACACTCTACACTAGTTTTGGACTGTGTGCCTGCTAACTCTGTGCTAGTTTGCAATGTTTATGTATTAGGACTGCAGATTTTGGAATTTTCCATTCTATGCAAGAATACTTTTATGAAAAGCAATATAGTAAGTTTTATTCCTTCCAGGCATTCAGTAAATCTCAGGTGTGTTTTAAATTGTGGTTTTTGTCTTGTTTGTTCCTTACATTGGGTCTAAGAAAAAAACAAAGTGAGAGCAGAATCTAATACTAAAGGTTTCATTTACTTTAGTCTTCAAAATCCTTAATATGAGGTTTTGAAGCTTATGTTTTATTATGAATTTTGTCTGGCTGAGTATCCTTAAAACAGTCTTTTTGTCTCCCTCAGAACTCTGTGTTGATGTCTGAAATAAGCCCCTCCAACCTGACCTTTTCCATGTTTGACCTGTCTATGATGGCTGTTACTTCCTTATTCCTATGACTCCACCACACCAGTGTCCTCCTATCTTATGGGTTTGTTCCAACCACTTCAAGCTGAAATAACTCAAGCAGCAGAAAGCTGAGCCTTGTTACACCGGGGGGGTCATGCTTGGTGTCTTCTGATGGAGGGCTCTGTCAGTGACAGCATCTGCGATGATGCAGATCCTGGGGGTTCTGAGCTGAGAAGGCTGGTAGATGGAGATCAGAAAGCTCCCAAGGGTTCACACTTTGAAAACATCAATGTGATCGGTCAGGGACTGAAGCATCTCTTCCAGCCCCAGAGACGCCGCTCTTCTGTCTCACCACATGATGTGTTGCAAGCTCAGCCAGAACAAGATCTAGATCCAGAGCACATTCAAACTGCAGAGTTTGAAGGGGCTGCTCAACCCACTGCCCTAAATCGTGTCTTGCAGCAGATCAGAGTACCACCCAAGGTGAGGAGAGGGAGCAGCTTACCACAGAACCGTAAGGGCAAGACTGCCTCAAACACAAGAGGAAGCCCACAAATTGGCCGCCGCTCTGCACAAGACATTATGGCTGTTCTATCTCAACCTGCTCGACCACGCTCTTCCTCCACCACAGATGCCCACACTGCCACTGCTGCCCTTGACGTATCCAGCGTCTCCTACTTGTCTGGAGAGGACTCGGCTGAGAAGGTAAGGGCCTTGTGGAAATAAAGGGTCAGTGAAGGTCTGAGGTGTCATAGATGAGCTGCAAGAAGTGAGTAACATCAGTATTTATTTGTCTGCTTTCCGCCTCCTTCCATTTGTTTGCTGTTATTGCCGGGAAAGGTATCTGCAGATCAGTGTTATTATTAGTGCATAGTATAGAATTACACATTTTGTTGTTGTTCCTATTGCAGTACTGAGTGGATGGTTGGTGTGATATTTAATTTTGTGTTTGGCAGATTTTGAGAAGGAGAGACTAAAGGAAATACATCACATAACATACAGGTTTATCTGTAGACTGTCATGGACTTCATGCACAGAATGCCTCACTATTGTGAGCTAAGCTTTGTATTGTGCGTAGTCCACAAACCTGTTGTAAAGTTTTGCACGCTCCAATCATTTGTTATATTTCCATGACTCACATGTTAGCCTGCTGTTGTATTGACATGACCCCAATAATCTACATATGTACTTGCTTGACATTTGCCATGAAATAGAGGTTGAAGTGATAACCTTTTCTTGTTTTATTTATAGTTAAATAGTTTAAAAAACACTCTGGTTCAAACTTCCACATAGCTGTTTCTGAAGTAGGTTAAAACCCAACTTAAAGGGATTATATAGTGCAAGGAAAACAAAGCTACAGTGCCCCCTCCCCTGCACCCATTCAGTCACTTCTCTGAATCCAGCGCCAAAGGCTGCGCTCGCATTAGGATTTCCCTATAGGAAAGCATTAATCAATGCTTTCCTATGGGGAATCCAGTGACAATGGAAGTCCTTATGCATAGCGTGAGGACGTCCAGCTTCATTTTGACGACCAAAAGTCATCTAAGCACCTGCAAGTCCCTCTAGTGGAAGACAGCCACTAGCGAAGGAGTTAACCCTAGCAGGTAATTAATACAGCTTCTCAGAAACTGCAATAATTACCACTGTAGGGTTGAGGGACATGGGACATTGCACCCAGATTACTTCAATGAGCTTAAGTGGTCTGGGTGCCTACAGTGTCCACATAATTCCCAGTTGCAACAGAAAAAGAGAAACAATCTGTTGTAGGTGAAATTTCTCTTCCTTCAGTTCTGAATAGATGTATCTACTGTGTATCCTTGTTTCCAACAATTTTTGTTCAGGTTGCCCATTCTGTTTAATGAACAGGTCACTGGTGAGCTCTTTGTACTGGTCCTGTATGTGGTTATATAATGTTACCATATTGCCTCAGAGATGCCTTTTAAAAACAAAAAACAAAAAAAAAACAATATATTATTTATAAGGTAAACCTTTCTTCATACCTTAAACTTTCCAGTATGCTCATTCTCTGCAGTTGTGCAGTGGAAGAATGTTGTAGGACAGGACCATGTAACCTTGGACACAGTTAAGGTCCAATATCACCGGCAAGGTACAATATCGCTGGTGAGGCAGTCCATGTGACAACACCCATGGCATATGCGTTTCATATGTTGTTCTAAGTTAGAATAAGCATATTTATGGCTGTGTTTTTCTTGGCTTTAAAGACACTTAGCTCAGGGTATCACACTGCCCATTACTCTGCAGCCGATAGTAGAGTACTTTTTGAACAGCTTTCTGAATCTCATTACTAGACAGTAATGGAATTGGGTGTCTCTAGGCTAGGTTCTCCATCTTGCATTGAAGAATTCCAGTTTCTAAGCGGAGGTTTGATCCTCCTGTCTTGTTGGGGTATCCACATGGATATAACTTTAAAAGGGGAAAAATTCCCCTTTAGAATGAAGTGGTCAGCTTTCTCATAGTGCTGATATTTGGCCAGAAATTGGTAGGTTGATGGTCATTTTCTTAAATCTTGATTTACTTGGCCTTTCCAAGTGAAGGTGTGGGTGGATGGTTGCCTAGGGTAAATGTACCACTTTCAGTTACATATCCTTACAAAAGCTCCAGGAGATGTGCTTACCTGAACCCTGCATTGTCTCTTGCCAAGCATTAGGAACAGCTTATACAAAATACCTACTTCACTGAGTGAAATTCACCCTGAATTATGCAACTTTAATAAACTCCCCCGTCTGGCGACCCTAAATCTCCCAAAATTCATAATCATGCGGTAGCCGTTGTGGGGTGTCACATTTAGCCTTAAAGGTAGTGGCATTTGCCTACAGCCTTTACAGTGGCCAGATATCTAGTTTAAACGGGGAAAAAAAATAAAGTAATTGAAGGTACATTTCGTTGTAATTTGACCGCACAGTCCATAGGTAGTCTGGAAAAGGTGTAACTTAATAACCTGTTTTTCCATGGTATGCGTTCTCTGACATCCGGTCTATTGAGAGTTATTGACCTCCTTTTGCTTCACAGCCAAGTTTGGCCTTAGAAAATACCTTCAGTTGTAAATCCAGATAAACTGCCTGCATGGGGCCCTCTGGCAGGTCATTTTCTTGTTTACCTACAGCTGCAGGAGGTAGGTTTGTAGTGCAGGTATTTAGTTGCACAGAGTTATGTCTTGTCTTGGTTAAATCACTGACATTGCACTCTCAATGTTCCTTGGAGATATAGTTGTCTACTAAAGTGAGAATTGGCAGGAATTGAAAGTAAAACAAAATTTAAGGACAAAGTAGCCGAACTGGTAAAAATAAGGTTCCAATTTGGCTGCTTAGTCCTTTAAATTTAAAATGCATTTGAATTTATGAAAATTCTCACTTTAGTGAATAACCCCACAGGATATTTGTTTTTTCCCACATTCTCTTTATGTTCTGCATGATCTCACTCCCATCTTGCAAAAGACCTCTCAAGCTTTCAATACTCCGTTTGGAGCTGTGTACATAGAGCAATGACCCAGTCAGTACTGCTTAACCTGCTGTAATTATTTTCTCATGCATCAGGATGTAAAATCCTCAGGAGAGAGTACGGTGATCAATAGGAGTGATTTTATTGTGGGAATTCTTTTCCTACCAGTTAATTTAATTCTTCCCCATTTTTGTTTGGTAAAAGCTTATTAGGATGATGTAGAAATTAAGTGGTTAATTCCCACAGTTAGAATTGTTTAATTTCTGTTCCATTAGTATGTGAAGGGTTAGGTTATCTGCAGGGTAAATAGTCCTACAAACGTTGTTTGCATAGCGATCATTGGCTTGTCTTGTAGAATGTTTAAATTTAAAAAATCTTCAATGTGAGTAATGAACAGAACTGCTGCTAATGCAAGTGAATTATGATGATCATTTATAAAGCGCCAACATATTCCTTAACTCTTTATAATTGTAAAGAGAGCCCTACTGAAACACAACTTTCAATCTGAGGATTTTAGGTCGGCAGGTGTATATCATAAAATGTCTTGCCCATGACTCTAACTGGGATTTGAACCTGGGTTTCCAAGATTGATTTTTGTTTTTGTGGCTCTTTTTTTTTTTTTTTTCTTTTTTTTTATGTAACATCATTGGAATATTGCAAATGAATAATTGTCTCACCTGTTTAATAATCAGAAGTTTTACTGGTGTAGTTATCGGTGTATACATATTGCTCACTGGGGTATTTAAATCATTCTTTTATTTACCTTTCTTCCATCTTCCACACATGTCCTTTTGTGGTTTTGTTTTTTTACACCCCTAAGATGGCAACATTACCATTGCTCTAAACCAGCGGTGTACAATCTGCGGCCCTCCAAATGTTTTGGACTACATTTCCCTTGATGCTTTGCTAGCATTATGGCCCTAAGAGCATTATGGCAGATGTAGTCAAAAAACATCTAGAGGGCCGCAGATTGCCTCGTTAGATGTTTCTGAACTACAACTTCCATGATACTTTGAATAGAATAGCCAGAGAATCATGGGGGTTGTAGTTAATAATCATCTGGAGGGGCATGGTAACCTTTACAATTTGTGTGTGATTGATAAAGCTGGACATGCACTAAAAGCCTGTTTGAGAGGAGATTCTTGAAAGGTAATGCAATATTCTAAAGATAGAGGGTCCTTCGTTGTTGCAGTGCTTAAGCTGAGCGCTTTGGGTGGCTGCCACCTTGAGTGGTGTGATTGGTGGCTTCAGTTTCATGCTATAAACTATGAAACACATTGAGTGATAAGACTATCCAATGCAAGGATTCTAGCAAAGAAAAACAAGTTGGCATGACCTTCACCTTTTGATAACATGGCTATTATTTTTTTTTTTTTATTCTTTATTTTTGCGCCCGATAGGCAATGCAAGAACATATCAACATGAAGGCTTGCGCAGAAGCCGCAATATATTAAAGCATATTCATAGACATCACTGTTAACTTTGGCCTCCGTGGCCCGCCTCTTTACATTTTCTATATAATTTGCCTCCCATCGGGGATTTTATGTTTTTATTGGCTGTTACACTTAACTTCCCAGTGTTCATACGGTATTCATAGTGTGAGCAGTGCGCCTGTGAGGCCCGTATAGGGGCCTGTACGTTAGTGTTCTACCTTGGAGAATTGGAGTGGGTTCTGGTCCCGAAGACAGGCCTCTCAATGGGTGCTATTCTACTGACCTCTTGTTATTGGTAATGTATCATTAAGTCTGATCCTGCCTCCTGAGGGTGAGCCCTAACTCGATAACATGGCTATTATATAATGATGGTTCACAAGCATTATATGCGGTTTCTCCATAGAACACAAATATAAGCATTGCACAGGAGGCACTGAGCTATTGTTCCCGTAACATTTTGTAACTGTCATCTATTGTTAAATTTCCCACTTTATAATATTGTAAAGCGCTACGGAATATGTGGGTGCTGTACAAACGATAATTCAAAATATGCTGTGAGTTGACTGTAAGCTCTTCTCACCACTTGTTCCATTTTGCCTGAATTTGTTTCACTTACTGTTATGCTTAGTGTAACTTTTCTTGCGTGATTGAAGATGTTGACGCTTTGAAATTGATTGCTTGAAGCAGCTTATTTCATGGTGATTTTCAGAACACATTTCGTTTTATTTGTGTGATGCAGACCCCTAACATTGACGTTTATGGCTACCCACATCTAATTTTTTTTACAGCGACTAAGTGGATGCCAAGCGTTCCTAACATTCAAGTCACCCAGGGGTGGGCAGTTTCCCCTTTGTTCTTTTGTGAGTCACTTTTGACAGCTTTGAATTGTGCAGTGACTACTGAGCTCAATAGTGCCACTACCTGGTGGCTTCATGTAAGGCCATCTGCTGACCGTGTATACATAGTTTGCTGCATTATAATCTGATATCATCAATATTGCTATTATCCTTAATAAAACACCAACTTATTTGTCAGTGCTATACTGTTTCCTGCCATTCGCCACCTATTACATAAAACTAGGTACTGGACTTTTTGTGTTGGCTGTATAAAAACTGAGATATAGAATATTATGTGTGTGTGTGTGTGTGTGTGTGTGTGTATATATACCGGTATATTTATTATTATTATTTTTATATTTTTTTTTAGCCTGTGTATATGGGGCCTTACAACAAACTATTTGCTGAGTCGACTTTAGCTCTGTATATTCCTGGCTCTAGTCTAATCTCCCTGCTGATAAAGGGATATAAAACACGACTGATGTCATATTGTCAGATCTATCTCACAACTCCTTCCTGCTGCCAAGCAATCAGTTTTTGATATTTATTGCTCTCTGATTACGTAAACTGAAATTATGCTGTCATTTTACCTTATTGTCCTGATTACCTTTATGCTGAGCTCTAAAATAGATATGCAGAACTGGTTGTTTTTTTTTCTCCCACTTATATATGTGTGTATGTAATTCTAGAATGTTTGTGGGCTTTTTTTTTTTTTTTTTTATTCTCATGAATTTTGAAACCATAACTGACAACTTAGTGCTTACACCCCGCCTGTGTGGATAGATTTCCAGGATGTCCATAATTTGCCGGAAGGTGTTTTAATGAAAATATTGTGTAACTGCAATTTAAAAAGCAGCAACCTATATGTGTAAAATTGCCTTTAGAAAAAACAATTTGCATCAAAATAGCTTTGTCGTTCAGTTATGTTTAAATTGCCTAAGAGCCCCATCACAAAGCCCTGCATAAGGAACTCGACCGTCTGTGCAGATAACTTATGCAAAATGTAGGAAAATAACAGGACATATAATTGGACCCTGTGCGACTGGCTGACCATGTTTCGAACTGTAGTCACAAACCTTGGCAGTGCCATGATGCATGACCGAAACCTACATTCCAAACCAGCACATGGTGACTAGGCTGGGTAATGACCGGATAAGGCAAGCAATTGTAAAGCTCCCAACATAGCACTTCAACTTGGATCCCATTTAACTAATTACAGCTTTGACTCTTTTAATTATCCGGAAATGGTTTTGGGGAGATGCCCAGATCTCCAGGTGTATGTTCAGACGATGATCCTAGATCGATCTGACTGCGTAAAGGTGCTGGCTTTTCCTGATTCTGCCAGTCTGTACACCAGGACTAATAAAGGCTATCTGATAAGAGCTTTCTGAGAGTCTGTGCAAAGGTCAGGGATCAGCGGAGCCTTGCACTGCCAGCTCGCTGTTTTCGGGTTTCATCCTGACCAGCCTGTAACAGTTCTGCAAGGCACAGACTGTCGTGCCCAGGCTGAAAAAAATGAGTTTCTTCATTCAAGGTTTTTAGTTCCATTGAAGTGATGGAACAGAAACAGAGATGTACTCAAGAATGGAGAAAAAAAATAAATGTATATTTTATTTATATATATATATATATATATATATTCACAAAGGGAATTGATTTACTACTGTTTTTTTTTTTAAATGTTTTTATTTAATTGTTTTGTATTTTGGGGGAGGGTTGTGAGATTATATTGGGAAAGGGACAGACACATTTATAAATCACCAACAAATTCCGCAGCGCTGCATATGACGGTAATGCCTGATTGTTTTGTTTGTTTTGTTTTTTTAACATATATGAAATTTTACATAATTTGTTAAAATTGACCCATCTTGCCTAGCGATTACCCTACTTGTTACTTATGTTAAGCAGCTCGAGGATTGCCTTTGGGGTACCTGAAGCCAGTCTGTATCTATTATATGCACTGCAAAAATAAAACAATTCCCAAACCCCCCCCCAAAAATTGACCTATCTTACCCAAAGCCAATTTGCAGAAGAATCTGCGCTACAGTTCTGAAGGTACTCCAGGACATTACTCTGAAATAACCCCTTTTCAGTGAAAATGGTGTAATTTCATTGTCCTGCCACTAGGAGTCAGCCATGTACCTGCTAAAAGCCGTGCATGTTTGGTTTCTCTAGAAAAATATCTGCATTTTAAAAACACTTTTGTTGTCGTTATTTATAAGGCCATTTATCAAGGATTAGGTCCTCTATAAATGGTGTTAAATCATAGTGTAAAAAAAAAAAAAAAATTTAAGTGGAAAGTGTGATAAATTTTCCGTAGTTTCCAAAGTTTGATAATGTCCACAGACAAGACCGTTCGTGGAAGCTATCCATGGTATCCTAAGGAAATTATCAGATAATCTGCCAAATCTGCTTACCGCCCCTTTTCTCCTACACCACACCACAGTCCCAACTTCCCGATACAAGAAGTCCCTCACCATACGCATTCTCAATGTAGCCAAACAATTTGTTCCCCTGTACTGGAGGCAAGAGACCCTACTGCCCCTCCGACTTTGTTATACCAAAATGGACAACTTCAGACTGCTAGAAGTGCAGACAATAAGCGCTCTGAAGTTGCTGCAGTTATTTGATCCGACATTTGTTTTTTTGCTTCTTCACCCCCACGCAACCCCCCAAAAAATGTATACATTGCACAGAACACAGTTCTGCCTTTTATGGGAAATGTATCTGGAGTTGTCCAGATGCTGCCTTTTAAATGGACCCATAGCAAGCCTAGACTAATCATTGAGTGCCTTGGGCTAATTTGACGAGCATGGAGGTGACCACATTTGTGAGGTAACCTGCTTTCTCTGGTACAAGGCAGGATGCTGCTCTGAGGTTACCTGACCCTACCTGCAGCCACCAGGCCATCACTGGCCATAAACCCCTGCTGCCTCTCAAAGCGATATAGTTTATGGGAAATTTAATTTACTAATCCACTTTTTTTTCTCTCTCTCTCTCTCTCTCACTATATCTATATCTATTTTGAATTCAGGTTAACACTATCATTCCTGTTCTGCAAGATATTACTGAAAGGGCTTCACAGTTAAATAAAATCCTATTTTACAGATATGTGTTTTGAGATGTGAATTAACAGAAAATCTGTTCTGAAGTCTCAGCGGGTGTGATTTACCGATCAGCTTACGCCCTGGAAAAGTAACTGAACTGTTTTTATTACTGTAGGTAAACAGGGTTCTGTGTCATGTAAATATTTGCTGGAAACTGTATTGCTTGAAGTTTATATTTCCACGGAAATAATTCCAGAGCCCCAAACTCTGTACGTGTTTTCACAATTTGTGGCCTTGGATCTTAGCAGATTTGGGTTTAGGATCAGAAGACTGCAAAATCCCATACAGTCAGCTCACTGTAAGCCGTGTCATTTGTTTAATAAATATTATGGTTTAAGATTTTCACTTACACAACATCACAGTGTTACCAGAGCCCTAATTACAGTGGCAGGACCTAAACACAACATTTATAGCCATTATAAACCCACAAACACGTCATGTATGCAGACTTAATCCAAACGTTTGTTTAGCAGAAACCCAAAGGAAATAATAAATGCTTTTTCAGAATAAGTACAAATTTTAAAATATTTTTTTCCATTCTCCATTACATACTTCAGCACAAATGACCCTTTTATGTAATTTATTAATTTACCCCCATATATTGTAATAGACATAGCAGGGTTAGATAGGGTTAACCACTTTATGATATGATTTTTGTTTTTCTGTATACTTTTACATGTGGTCTTATGAATATTCTGGCATGTTTGAGTTAAAGGGACACTGTAGTCACCAGAACAACTACAGCTTATTGTATTTGTTCTGGTGAGTAGAATCATTCCCTTCAGGCTTTACAGTAAACACTGTCGTATCAGAGAAAATGCAGTGTTTATATTATAGCCTAGGGATAACTCCACTCGCCACTCCTCAGATGCCGCATAATGTGAAGTACTGCCATTCAGTGTCTCCTCCCTCTGCATGGAGGCACTGAACTTTCCTCCTAGAGATGCATTGATTCAATGTATCTCTATGAGGAGATGCTGATTGGCCAGAGCTGTTTTTTTTTAACTTGTGCTCACTCTGCCCCTGATCTGCCTCCTTGACCGTCTCAGCCAATCCTATGGGGAAACATTGTGATTGGCTCAGAACAACACTTCTGATGATGACAACAGGCAGATCAGGGGCAGAGGCAGCAGCTCCATGCTTGAATAAAAGTATGATTTTACTATATCAGGAAGGGGGGTGCTAGATGGTGTTTTTAACACTATAGGGTCAGGAATACATGCTTGTGTTTCTTGACCCTATAGTGTTCTTTTAACAGTAATGCTAAGTAAGTTTGCTGAAGACTCTGCCACATCTCAATGAAGACGCTTATGTGACATTCTTGGTGTCATCAGTCCACACTATTCATAATGCTAATGGGACTTTTTGCTGTTTGGGGGAACAAAACTCTTCTGTTTACACTTTGTCGGGAGAACAAAAGGTAGGGTTATAAGGTTTATAATGTATTTGTTTCTTTTCAGTTTAACCCCTTAAGGACACATGACACGTGTGACATGTCATGATTCCCTTTTATTCCAGAAGTTTGATCCTTAAGGGGTTAAAGATTAATGGGGTGATAATACATTTATTAATACATTTTTGTTAAAAAAAAAATTATTGTATAAAGACAGGGTTTTTTTTCCCGTTTTTTTTTTTTTTTTTGTGTAGTCTGTTTACTTTGTGAAAAGCCTCAATAGTGAGTATAGTCGTATGATAAAGGGAGGTATGAGTTTCTAAATGATTCTTTTATTTTGTATACTTTAAAATGTAAAAAAAATATTCATATCTAACCCATCTGAGTTTTCCACTCTCCAACTTATTTATTTCCCCTAATCAACTTTTGCCTTCCACATATTCTACAAAAAGGATTTTGCCTTTTTTAATTTTTAGTTGTGTTGCAGGCCGAGGGTTGTAGGCATGTATTGCATATTATTTACTGCATTTTATATTATATTATATTATAACACTAAAGTAAAGATGGCTTTTCAAAAAGTGTAGATTTAGAGTATAGCCTATATATTTAAATATGGGTATCTCATTACCTGTCCATACATTTGACATAGAATTGGCATGGATCAAGAATTGTCTTCCTGGGAGAGCAGGAAAACCCTCCTACAGGTGGTTCTCCTGCGCTCCAGCACGTTATGCTTTGTGCTTCTATCACCTTAAGAGTAGAATCGCACCTGAGTAACAGTTACTCCAATTCAAGGGCAAAATCCTGGCAATGGAACAAATATATCTGGCTCCTATGGGTGGATTGACACTTTCCCAAGCAGGACAAATCAAACATGTGGCAGGGCCAAAAGGTGGGCTTTACAAAACTTTTGCTGTGGAGAGGGGAAGAGGTGGTGTAAACTTCTATTAAAACAAGGCTGTTATCACAAATTTAATTTCAGATACTTTATGTAAGTGTTTAAACTGACCGGCTTTTCTTAAAACAAACTGCTACCACCCAGCACTTGATGTCCTTGTTTTGATTGGCTACTATGTATACGTGGATCCCTATCAAATTTGTCCTGGTAGTTTAGGGTATGGCAATTTATGGCTAGGTCTCCTGATTATCTGTTCTTATTTCTGGTTTTGCTCCACCTCGAAGCTGGGGAATTTCCAAGGAAGGGGAAAGTGGGTTACTGACAAATCGGTGTCACCAGTTTTCCTTAATAAGTACCATAAACACCTGACAAATGTATCGTGGATGTGCAGCTGGGAAACTATAGTTCCAGCATACTCGGAGAAGCACAGAACCTTGGCACTGGCTCGTGGGAATTGTAATAAATTAGCTGGAGGAATTGTGTTGGTGTTCTGTTATGCTTGTTAATGAGATTTTGTAGATCGATTTTTATATAAAACAGCCTCATTTAAGTATTTATTTAATACTATATTATATTACCTTTCACATTGTGTCCAATATCCATATGATTGTATGTGTTCTCTGCACTGATTTTTGTGGGTAAGGGGTGGGTAAGGTTCCCCCTTATATCAGTATTGATATGTATACAATACTCACTTCATCTAGACTCCAGTTCTTTATGTTGATCTATGATATGTAATACATACAGTCCTATCTGCAGTCCACTCAAAGGTCTGTGGGTAAGCGGTGATATAAGGTCTTGCCCCTCCTTTCCTGCCCGGAGCGATAATCTGTTCCAGATGTCAGTTAGGGAAGTGAAATTAAGCCAAATCATTTAATGCCAGTTATCCAGGCTGATTAAATGGGGGTGTCTTTTAATACCCAAGACATGCCAAGAATCTTGGCTATTTCTGCTCTGCTGCTTAACGCACGATGGCTGGACAATGAGGGCAGGGGCAGTGCTCAAAGGGGTCTGTAGTGAGTATACATTGTGCATACTAGATGTCCATAGTAAATACAGCGTGCACATTTTTACACCGCTTTAACAGACATCTGTAAATTGTGCAGCATGGAAGGCGCCCAGAAAATGGAACGTGTGTTGAGTACCGGCACCTATAGTGAATATGTGGTGCATGCTACTTGGAATGTTGGACTAGGTATCTAAGTAAATGAAGTCATGGTGCAGCTCTGTGTATTATTGATTTAGTGCTTTTTTTTTTTTTTTTTGGGTTCATGATGTTTTGCACATTTTCACTAAAGGCCTTTACAATTCTATTGATTTTTTTTTTAACTTTTGTTTTTTACTTTGTATGTCATTATTCTTTGCATCATACTGTTCATTGATTTTCCTCCCAGAGGGTGCTTTTTACTTGGCATTTGTAAAAAGCATGATCTACAACAATCCAGGATTAATACAGGTCTGCAGGTTTCACCGGTACTGACCGCTACTGTAAAGGGCCAGTAACCAGCGACTTTCTATAGTCTGTTTTGAATTTTGGCAATAGGAGATGATCATTCCTGTAATTTTGGTCTACGGGATACTGCTCTCTCTTGGTGCTCCTCCTATCTCTCCCAGTGCTCTTTCATTGTTTCTTTCTCAGACTCTGCCTCTCACCCCTCCCCCCAACCACACTCTGTCGGCATCCCCCAAGGTTCTGTCCTTGGTCCCTTACTGTTCTCTATCTATACTGCCTCCCATAGTAAACTCATCAGCTCCTTTGGCTTCCGTTATCATTTCTATGCAGATGACACGCCCATCTTGACTCATGTCTCTGACTAACTCTCTGCGAAATCCAACTGGATGGCTGCTCACTTCCTTAAATTCAACCTGTCCAAAACAGAACTTCTGGTGTTTCCTCCCTCAAGTGTTACTACTCCTGTGTTTCCCTCCCTCCAAGTCAACGGCGCTACCATCACCTCTACCTTGCAGGCTCCCTGCCTGGGTGTTCTTTTTGACTCCAACCTCTCCTTCACCCCTGCTATTCAATCAATCGCCAAATCCTGGAGGCTTCCATCTCAAAAACATAAGCCGCATAGGCCCCTATTTAACCCCGGATGCAGCTAAGGTGCTGGTCCATGCTGTTGTTCTCTCTCACCTTGACTACTGTAATACCCTTCTCAGTGGTCTTATGTGTTCCCAAATTGCACCGCTTCAATCTATAATGAATGCGGCGGCGAGGCTCATTTTCCTGTCCGCTCGCACCTCTCACGCCTCCCCGCTCTCAGTCTCTGCATTGGCTTCCAGTTAGATATAGGGCTCAATTTAAGATTCTTGTGCTTGCTTACAAGTCCCTACATAATGCTGCTCCAACCTACCTATGTCCCGTCGAGGCCCCTACGCTCTGCCAAAGACCTACGTATATCCTCTGTCCTTACTCCCACCTCTAATGCTTGCCTCCAAGACTTCTTCAGGGCTGCACCTTTTCTGTGGAACTCCCTTCTCGGTAAGACTTTCACCCAGTCTCCACTCAATCAAACAAAATCATTAAAAACTCACTTCTTCAAGAAAGCATATCAATTAAACGGTTAGCAGGTTTTTATCCTCCACCCCCATGACTCCTCTCCTGCAACTGTCAAAAATTACCTACTAAGCCCTCAATGAATACTTTTCTAACAACCCACTTCGTACCCCTACTTTTACCCTTTGTGTCACTATATCCCACTCCCTCTAGAATTTAAGCTCATTGAGCAGGGCCGTCCAGTTGTCTGGTTATAATTACATGCCTGTTAGTACAGCACTACGGAATCTGATGGCGCTATAAAAATAGGTTTTCCAAAATTGCTTGCTCCTTCACGTTGACATATCCCATTCTGAAATGAAAATCCCTTCAATTGTTTATGCATTTTCATCTTTACCACCCAAACTGGTGAATAAATAGATACAAAACCCATAGATATGCAATGTTTGTAACCATTAACGGTGTTACATTGTACTTTGTCCCAAACCTATTCATTCTTAAAGGGACACTATAGTCACCAGAACAACTACAGCCTATTGAATATGTTCTGGTGAGTAGAATCATTACCTTCAGGCTTTTTGCTGTAAACACTGTCTTTTCAGAGAAAATGCAGTGTTTAGATTACAGCCTAGTGATAACTTCACTGGCCACTCCTTAGATGGCTGTTAGAGATCCTTCCTGGGTCATGGCTGCCTAAAATGCATCCAAACATTCAGTATCTCCTCCCTCTGCATGCAGACACTGAACTTTCCTTATAGATTCATTGATTCAATTCATCTCTATGAGGATATGCTGATTGACCAGGGCTGTGTTTGAATTGTGCTGGCTCTGCCCCTAATCTGCTTCTTTGTCAATCTCAGCCAATCCTATGGGGAAGCACTGTGATTGGTTCAGGCCACCACTTCTGATGATGTCAGCAGGCAGTGGGTAGGTCTAAAGGAAACATGGACAAACTATGCAGCTGCAGGCTTGAATTCAAGTAAGATTTTACTTTATTTTTAGAGGCATGAGGGGCCCAGGGTAGCTAGATGGTGGTTTTAACCCTGTAGGGTCAGGAATACATGTTTGTATTCCTGACCCGATGACTTGTATGTTTCTTGGAAAATTCTGTTTTGGTGGTGGTGTGTTTGCAATACCCAAATAGGTCCATTTGGGAGATCAGAGAATCTCCCTAGCTGAACCAGAGCTTAGGGATGTCTGTGGTCTGCACCTCCAGTGGTTACAGACACCTCAGGGAGCTCTCCTTTGTGATCCAGTGATTCTTACTCTTAGTGTTGCTATGGCATCCTACAGTGACTTAAAGGAAATGCTCCAGACAGGTGTGACAGCCAGAAGTTCCACCACTGGTCCACCAGACATTGAGGATTCATGCAAAAATGAGTTTATAGTAACTTTATTTTTGTAAATAATCCCCCTACAAAGCTGAAAAACACGCGTGCGCGCGCACACTCCATCAGACAGTGCCCACACACTCCATCAGACAGTGCCCACACACACTCCATCAGACAGTGCCCACACACACTCCATCAGACAGTGCCCACACCCACACTCCATCAGACAGTGCCCACACCCACACACCATCAGACAGTGCCCACACACACACCATCAGACAGCCCACACACACACACCATCAGACAGCCCACACACACACACCATCACATCAGACAGCCCACACACACACCATCAGACAGCCCACACACACACCACATCAGACAGCCCACACACACACATACCATCAGACAGCCCACACACACACACACCATCAGACAGCCCACACACACACACACAGACAGCCACACACACACACATACCATCAGACAGCCCACACACACACACACACCATCAGACAGCCCACACACACACACACACACATCAGACAGCCCACACACACACACACACACCATCAGACAGCCCACACACACACACACACACCATCAGACAGCCCACACACACACACACACACCATCAGACAGCCCCCCCTCCCCCCACACACACACACACCATCAGACAGCCCCAACACACACACACACACACACCATCAGACAGCCCCAACACACACACACACCCTACAAGCAAATCCCTTCCACATGCTCTACACAAAACCCATATTGCACGGCTTAGCTCAGAAAACCAAATACCTGTAAATAAAATATAGCTTACCATTTGATGTCTTTTTTTCTAAAATCTCTTTTCAGCCCCAAAAAAACAAATAAAAATCTTTAATACCATTCCAACTGTTAAAATAAAAAAAAACCTGACTGGAAAAAAACCCCAGACGCTAAAGTAATTAATCTTTAGCGGGGAATGTATTTTAACTGTTGCGACGGGTATTATGGATTTTTATTTGGCCTTTTATGGGGCTGGAAAAAGATTTTAGAAAAGACATTAAATGGGAAGTTATTTTTTTTATTTTTTTTATTTACAGGTACTTAGTTTTCTTGTGTGTGTGTGTCCCCCCCTCACTGATTTTAGGGTGAGGATGGGTAGGTAGGTCTTAATTTAAAAGGGGGATGAGTAGGAGCTTGGAGGCCCCTAGTCACCCACATTATTTAGCCCCACCTGCCACTCATGGTTGGGGTGTAGGAGATTTTAATATCCCTTATGCTATTATGTGGGGTTATATTGACCCCCATAGAGTGATGGAGAAGATGGGAGACTTGGGAAAAGGCTGGGAGCACTGCTCCCTGCCACTTCTAGTTTTACATATTACAAGAAGGGAGCTGTGCGCTATTTACAAAATAAAGATGCAAAAATAGGTAAGATGAGGGGCTTGGACACACACACACACCAACTAAATTAGATGTAGTGGAGTCGGGAGAGGGGATGATAAAAAAAAAAAGTATTCGGCCATGACAGTGCCGCTTTAATTTTTTTTAGTTTAGATAAATCAAGTAACTGGAATAATATTTTAATTAGTAGTATCTGAGCCACCATGACAGACTCCGTGCTTTCCAATGATCTGAGCACAGGTCTGACTGCTGCTGCTGCAGCAGCAAAGGCTCCTGTGACCCATGCTGCAAGTCACCGTTCTATCCTGCTGGGCAGTGCTTTCTAGGACAGAGAAAGGAGAAAAACTGAGCACAAATCTGACCTGTATTCATGTTTCATCTGTTAACTCTTGCTGTATTAAAGCCTGATCAGTGCATGTTTTGTGCACATGACTTAAAGCACAATAACACAATTTGAAATGACCCTTATAGAGATGTAGTCTAGAACTAAAAAAAAAAAAAAAATCACTTTTGTTTCACTGTTGGTATGTCAGATGGTTGTCTGAAATGCAAGCAGCCTCGCTCAGCTAATGCATCTCTTGTGTGCTTTTAGTTGAGACTGTATATGCACTTGTGGTTGAACCTATGCTGCACTCTTTGAAATTGGACAGAGCACCTTAAAATTACATTAAGTCATAGCTTAAAATGCTCTGTCTGTACAGTGAGATAAAAATACCATGCCAATTAATTTTTAATTGGGTTTTCAATAATATATTCCAAACTGCTTCCCTCCACTAAATGTGTAGTTTAATCCCACACCAATAAAAAAAAGTCATTCTTAAAGGGCCAATTCAGTCCTATAAACCATGGGTATCCAACCTTTTGGCTTCCCGCTGGTGCATGGAGCGAAAATGAATTGTCTTGGGCTGCACACAAAATCTATAATATCATTTATTTATATAATACAACTTCAAAAGCCCATTTCTTAAATATGTTTAGTAGAGAACTCCCGTATTTGTTTATCCTTATGTGGGATTGTCATATTTAAGGATACCAACCAGGGAGATATCTACTGAATACATATGCACACATAACCACACACTTGTATAATCACAGACCCATACACAGTCAGATGTACACACATGCAATCACAGACCTACACACACACAACGCTGCCCGGCATTTTTTATTTATTTATTTTTAATCATCCACTTAGTAACATCTAAGCACACCAACTAGCAGGATTTCGTGCCTCCCTCTATTTGAATTGTAGGACAAAGCAAACGTGAATGCTTCTCCTATATATGAGGGATCGGGAATCTTATAATCTAAACAGGTTAAAGGAATACTCCAAACACCTTAAAAATACTGTACATAAAAGCTAAAATGCTTAACGCTGAAGTTTTCTTTTAAGATCACTTCAATTAAGAAAATATATGTATATATTTTATCTAATTTAAAGGTACACTATAGGGGCAGGAACACAAACACGTATTCCTGACCCTATAGTGTTTAACCAATCATGTAGGTTCCTTCCCCGCCTCCCCTTAGCCCCCCTTGTAAAAGTTTAAAACTCTCTCCTTATTTCCAGCGCCACACGGGTCTCCTGGTGCTGGCTCTACCCCCTTTGTGACATCATTATAATGGCAGGTATATAGCAAAAGCATAGGATTGGCTACAATCCGCACAGGGACGCACGGGCCAGATGCCCTTTTGGCCAGTCAGGACCTCCTCATAGAGATGCATTGAATCAATTCATCTGAGGAAAATTCAGCGTCCCCATGCAGAGCGTGGAGACGCTGAACGGCAGTCTCTGAAAAGGCAGTGTGTACATGAAAAAAGCCTGAAGGGAACTATTGTACTCACCAGAACAACCACATAAAGCTGTAGTTCTGGTGACTATAGTGTCCCTTTTAAGATGCCTCTCGATCATGCCACGGTAGAATGTTTGTATGACTTATTTGCTTTACCCAGCCTTATTGGAGATTCTATTAGGAGTACTGTCCCCATGTATGTTCACATGTAGAAAGCTGACAGATGAACTACAACTAGCATAAACCCATGCTATGCAGTCTGTCCGAATAGTACAGCTATACACAGATCAGAAACAGTAAACTGACGGGTGACGAGAATAACATTGATTATTTTGTTACTATGGCACCTGTCAAGGGTGGGATATATAAGGCAGTAGGGCCAAATAGTCATGTCTAATCGACTGGGTGAGAGCATCTCCAAAATGTGGCCAAGATAGGAAGTTGTTAGAGCACACAGTGCATCACAGTTTGTCGGTCAGCATGCCCATGATGACACCTGTTCACCACTGAGAGCATCTTCAGTGGGGATGTGAGCGTTTAGTGCTAGACCATTGAACAATGGAAGAATGTTGCCTGATGAATCACGTTTTCTTTTTAGATTAGTTGGATGGCAAGGTTTGTTTGCGTTGATTACTTGGGGAAAAGATGGCAGGAGGGTGCAGTATTGGAAGAAGGCAGGCCAGAGGAATGCAGTGTTATGCTCTGGAGCATTTGTGTTGATGTTACTTTGCAACATACCACCTACCTAGAGATTGTTGCAGATCATGTACACCACTTCATGGCAATAGTGTTCCCTGATGGCAGTGGCCTCTTTCGGCAGAAAGCAACTTGCCAGACTGCAAAAATTGTTCCAGAATGGTTTGAGAAACATGACAAAGAGATGTTGCCCTGACCTCTGCATTTTCCAGATCTCAATCCAATTGAGCATCTGTGTGATGTGCTGGAACAACAAATCTGATCCATGGAGGTCCGACATGCAGGACTTAAAGGATCTGCTGCTAATGTCTTGGTGCCAAATACCACAGGACACATTCAGAGGTCTTGTCGAGTCCATGCCTCAATGCATCAGAGCTGTTTTGGCAGCACGAGGGGGCCCAACGTGCTATTTGGCAGGTGGTTTGAATGTTTTGGCTGATCAATGTATCATTGTAGCTCAAAGGCAAGTGTCACATGTAGAGGTGCATGCAGTGTCTCTTTAAGAAGTTGTGGTCATTTAGAAACTATTTCACATATTGTAGTTTATTTCAAGTCAGGTTTCACATAGTAACATGATGCATTCCAACCATATGTGTTATTTGTCAATCTACATTTCAAAGAAGAGTGAAAATTAGATTTCGTCCATTAGACTTTCACTATCATGTTTGGGTGAAAGATGCAATTTTAAGGGAGTGCTCAGAGAATCCAGTTCCCAAAGCTGTGCCCTACATGTATCTTGTATAAGGTGACCATACGATCTGTTTGTTTAATGGAAGCTGTAGACGGGTCTCTCAATTTGCTAGCAGCTCCTTGAACAAATGTGTGTTTGCACAAATTGTAAGCTGTAGTATGAACACTAACCAGTATTTGCCTGTTTTTTTTTTTTTTTGAATGGGGCACAAAGTGACATATATTATCCAAACCATCCCAGTGCTGTGCAAATATGTGGCTTTCTTGAGCCTTTTGACAGTATTTAGAATTGGACTTGGGTGCCTTAAATTATTTAATCTGAACCAAAATTTGTCTGTTTGTTAATTTGTTTATGGATGGAAGTCTGTCATTTTCTTTTCGGAATTTTATGTGAACAAATTAAATTCTGATCCATGCTGTGGCTGCATCTATTTACAGTTAGCTTACCAAATTAGGGAGCTGTTTAGTAGATAGCTCCTTATGGTATTGCCACAAGGGTTAGGGAGCTATCTACTAAGAAACTGAGGCCAATAATATTGGTGTTTTAGACAGCTTTGCTAATACCATGTAAAAAATACTTAGTATTGGTAAATAGTTTAAATCCTCTCTCCTGTCTACTAAACAGCAATCGGCCTGTCATAAGTAAAGCCTATACCATAGGACTGATTTTTATTTACCACTTTTAATTTTTTTGTTTATTTACCTATTTTAAAATTAAAGTACTTTTTTACTATGTATATCTATATCCACCTCCACCTAAAGTTCTTCACACTAGAGCAGGTCATTGCTCTAGGGTGATGTCAGTAGGTTTTAGCCCTTTTCCATTATTGTTACCCTACATACTATACTATTGGGGTTATTTTCTTCTCTTTATATATGATGACCTCTACCCACTTTAGAGTCAAGCAGTCCTGATATCTACAAAGAGATCCTTAGACTGGGATTATTCCGTCCAGACTCAAGTAATAGGTTATATAGCGCTATAAAGTGTAAGTGTTCCTTTGGCACTGTTTAAATAGCTGCACTATTATTGTGTCCTTTATTTTAAGATATACATCTTTGGATATCGCTCTCTCCCTCTTCTTATGTATTTCATATCTCTAGCGCTGTTCACCTAGTTGTTTTTATCTGTCATAAGAAAAGGCTAGTGACTGGACATCTACTGTTACCCAGTCGCTAACCCAATAAAGGGAGACCTGGCACAGGGCACCTACTAAAATAATTAGCAATAATTGTCCCGCTGTGTCCCGCTAATTGGGCATAGCTACCAGCCGCATCTATTTTTAAATATTACAAGGAGGAAGTCACTAGCCAGAAGCTTTGTGTTTAAACCCCCCCAAAAAAACAACCAGAAGAACAAATCGTAGGACAAAATTTTGTCCAGCAATCAATTCGGTATTTTCATTTGTTTTTAACTTGTATTCATTATGAAAGGACGAATAGCTGAATTTCACACGAAACCACATTTGTCCAAAAATGAATGCCCAAGACTATTTATAACATCTATTTTCTTCTGTTTGCTTGCATAGTTTATATTCTTTAGATAGACGCCACACGATTTAAAAGAATGTTAAGTGGACTTGTTGCCTTGGAAATATCATTTAATTGATTAGAGATTAAAAAACTATTAGTTGTGTATTAACTTTATTTTTTTATTATTATTAAATGTTAAACCTTTTAAACAGAAAACAAATAGACGTCACCATTTCATTTAGAGGGTGCAGGCATCAAAATATTCAACTTACAAATGGTGCACTGTTATATTGTTAAAATATTAACAGAGGTTATACTCTGAGAATTAATCAATGGAGAATTGTTTGTAGGACAAATTAAACAAATTAAGAAAATGCCTAAACAGGAAAATACTGCGTGATAATTTGAAGAGAAAAGGCTCTAGTCAGTAATCAGAATATCTGGTCTAATATATCATTAATTTGTTTTAAAGTTAAATTTTGTTTAAAAAAAAAATAAAAATAAAAAAAACTGACACTTGCTTATAATAGGAATGTAGGAGCTTGGAGGCTGACCACATGAGATTGATGAAAAAAATTTGATCTCTTACACAAAATGTTGGTGATGTTTCAACCGATGAGTAATACTTTCTCAAGCACATGACCCATCCCTCTCACCCACACTCAGTGTGCACCTCATACGCCATTCTTGGCAGTACACAAGGAGACCTGAACCAGTCTTGAAAAGGAAAGAAATGGCGGGCATTGCATTAAAACCTTAGAAAAAATTAGAAGAGCATGAGAAAGCTCGGAATGGTTGGATGAGCATTGGAGAAGGATGGTAAAGTTGAGTGAAGTATGGAAAATGGGTGTAAGTTTATCAATCATATTTAAATCACAAATCTTTTCTATCGGAACCGTGTGCTTGTAATTTGCGCACTAGTTTTTCAATATTAGGTCTTCAAAGGATTTCTGAAGATCTTAATGCTGGTTTCACATCCAAATTGCTTGTTTTGTTTTAATCACACTAGGGGCTGAAAATGTAGTTTCACACATGTATGTTGAATGTAAAGGAAGGAGTACTTTAAGTGCTTTTTCACACACTGCTGGATATTCTTCACAATTTTTAATCCAAAAACTAGGCATTATTGCAGTTACTAATCTTTGGTCTTTAGATGCGGATCTGAAGATGGTTATATTGGCTGTTCTTGTGAAAGGGTTGGGTTGTGATTTTTCCCAGGGTAAAAATGGATCAATTACCCATAACTTTCCAAATTTAACATCAGAGCTCTCTGGGACAATATCCGTCAAAATGCGTTTTGAAGAACTTCGGTGTAAAGCTTGACACCTGAAAATACTTCTTGTATGTTTAAGTCATCTGTGTCAGAAATGTAATACTGACCATAAAGGGAACATATCCAAACAGTCTTATGTTTTTTTCCTCCATAGCTTTATTTTCCTTTTGAAGGAAACTGTTGTTGATGATCACCGAAGACTTAGATTTAGTTAATTTATCAACTGGAAAATCTCAAAGGCAAGTTTTGCCAACCCTAAAGGATCTCTGAAATTATCAGTCCAATACGATTTTACAATTTAAAAATAGATATTTCTATACTTCTCTGAGCTCAATGTCTACTCAAAACTCTTCCTTGAGATAGGGTTTTGAGGATTACAGCTAATGGAAGTTTACACTCCAGCTGTTGAGACTTAATTTCCCATGACTCTCCACCAATCTGGCATTTTAAGCAGGGAATGTGAGTGCACAGCAACAGGCGTGCGAAAGGTTCGCCATTATATCATAATGATAATCTCGTGATTGTCAGCCATTCATTTGACTTGGTGGACATCATGAGAAATGTAATAACAGCATCTCGATTGCCAAAAGTTAGCCACCAGTGCTGCATAACTAACAATTTTTATGTTTTGGATCCAAACCTTTATGCCATATTTTGCCTCCCCTTGGAAAAAATCTTGTGGATGCCCATGTGCTCAATGATGTAATAGAGCCGCACTTGTTTATGGTTCCTTTCTTTTAGCTGGTATCTGTCTCACTTTATCTTCTGTATGCTCCATAGTCTCAGCGATGGTTGGGAATTAGATGAACGATGACAAATTTTATATTATTGGCTAGGCAGCCACGGACCACAGGCTTGGAAACTATGAATTAGAACACTAGTGACTGCTATGAGGAAAAAGGAGTTGTCTATGGAGGCTTCTGTCGGCTTTGCATAATCATCCATAGACACCAATATTGTACACTCGTGCATGCGCATGTTTTCAGCACTGACATGGGCTCCTGACAGATAAAGCATCAGGAGCTGAAGAGGAGCCACTGGATAGATATGGCCGTGGCTGCCAGAGACCCCACCAGATAAATAAAACTTGCTTTCCTGGGCACCCCTGGGCCACCATAATATGCAAAGCCCCCAGAAAGGGACTTAACTGCTTTAAAGGACCACTATAGTGCCAGGAAAACATACTTGTTTTCCTGGCACTATAGTGCCCTGAGGGTGCCCCCACACTCAGGGACCCCCTCCTGCCAGGCTCTGGGAGGGGGAAGGGGAAAAACTTACCTTTTTCCAGCGCTGGGCAGGGAGCTCTCCTCCTCCGTTCCTCCCCGTCGGCTGAATGCGCACGCGCGGCAAGAGCTGCGCGCGCATTCAGCCGGTCGCATAGGAAAGCATTCACAATGCTTTCCTATGGACGCTGGCGTGCTCTCACTGTGAAAATCACAGTGAGAAGCACGTAAGCGCCTCTAGCGGCTGTCAATGAGAAGAATGGGTTAATCCTAGTGTTCCTGGCACCCAGAGCACTTCATTAAGCTGAAGTGGTCTGGGCTCCTAGAGTGGTCTTTTAAGTGGGAAAAGTTCACCAGCTTGTTAGAGATCAGTATGAAGCGGAGTTCCTGGTTTTAGTTTAGCTCCCCTCCATTGTTTAACTTTGCCAGCTGGCAATAGAATAAATGTCCCTTTATACATTATTCTGGAGATTACAATCCAAGGTATGGGACATACAAAGACTGGGTTTTAAAATAGTTTATATTTGTATGACTTCACAACATTTACGAATGACTTGATGAGCAATGTTGTACTTTTCGCTGCATGTTTGTTGGAGTCTAGGTCTATCACTGGATATACAGATATTTGCACTCCATCAAGGAAGATATTCTATAGAATAATAGATATTACAAATCCCAACTTAATGGGGGTTTCGTTATAGTATATGATCATACATTGCATAAGCATACATAATGCAATGAACCGAATTCCTGGCAGCCCCTATCCTAGCAACCATATATGTATATGGTGTGTATACATGAACAGGAGTCACATTGCATGTTGTGCTAATGCTTTATGACCGTATGTCTTTAAAGGACCTCTCTAGGCACCCAGACCACTTCAGCTCAATGAAGTTGTCTGGGTGCCAGGTCACCCTAGTTTTAACCCTGCAGCTGAAAGCAGTTTCAGAGTAACTATGTTTACACTGCAGGGTTAATCCAGCCTCTAATGGCTGTCTCCCTGATGGCCACTAGAGGAGCTTCCGCGATTTACACGGAGTAAATCGCACTTATTTGACACTGGACGTCCTCATGGAGTCCAGCTTCAAAAAAGATCTCCATAGGAAAGCATAGAGTAATTTGGTAATGCTTTTACTATGGACTGGTTTGAACGTGCGTGTCCTCTGGCATGGCATGCACATTCGGCTCTGCTCTGGAGCTGACGGCGGGGGAGGAGAGGTTACCAGCGCCGAGGGAGTGGCTGAAGGGGTTCTAACCCCTTCAGCGCCGAGGGGGGACCTATTAATCATATAGTGCCAGGAAAACTGGTTTGTTTTCCTAGCACTATAGAATCTCTTTAATGAGAGGTGATAATGAAGTGTGCTCTTGAGTTCTGAAAAACAAATTACACTGAAAGGTAGAAATCTCTGCCCCTGTATAAATAGTTACCTTTAATCTCAGAATGGAGCTTGCAAAAATCATGTGAAATGTTGGCAGGAGGGATTTATTTATAAAATATTTTACCAGGAAGGATACATAGAGATTTCTCTCGTTTTTAAGTATGTCCTTGGTTTTCATCTTTTTAATGTTAAGGGAAGTCTGTGTACTTGTATGTCACCCCCGGATTCCATGTGTGGGTAACAAATCAGGCCCACTGACCAACCAAACAGGAGTGAAACACATTTTTAAAGTGCACTCACGAAGATCATAAAACCATCTTAATTTTTGCCTTTCAGTGTACCAATGCCTGCTCTCTGACACTCATGACCTTTGCAGTAGCAGCTGATAACTCTTTAAATGTCCTGTTTGAAACCTTTCTGATTTAGAATGTAAAGCATTTCCTCAGGCTAATGGCTCAGAATCAGCCCTTGTTATTACAGTAACTTTTCTTTTTCTTCCTTGCACACTGACTCTATATTTGAATAACCAATGCGGATTTCTAGTCACTGCCTGGTCTGTACATTGTGTTTTTGTACACCTCCGTGCTGGGGTTAATTTTTCTTTATCTCTGCAGGAATCTCTGCTGCTGAATCCCCTGGCTTAGCCAGAACAATGAGCTTTATTTAATTAATGTGCAGCCTCTCCCTATGCTCCAACTGCTCCACACTTAACCCTTCCCATCACTTACAGAGCAATCAGTCGATTGTTCATTTGCAAGACTAGATGTTTATTACCTGTGGCACTGCATGCATACAAGGTTTAAACACCTCCAATCAGAAAGCATTAACCCAATCATTGCCAAGTGATTTTAAACTACAGCACATTATGTGGCACAGTAAGAGATTATGTGCGCCTTTTAGAGGCCAGAATGAGCTATTTAGTGACAGATTATGGTGAAGGTCTCTTGTATGGCCTCCATACAATGCAGTTGTAATCTGACTAAGCTTCCTGGGAGTTGTAGTAAGCCAGTTGTGTGGCAGGTGTTTCCTAGTCCCCTTAGATTGTAAGTAATGTATATTGATTTTATTTGATTTTTTTTTCCCAAAAAATATATTTTATTAAAGGGATATTTTTACAATAACACACCCACTTTGATAAAGGCTTTTAATTTTAATTTTAAGGTTTTCATTAAAGATCCTGCATCCTGGATTTTGTAAAGCAAGAAGGAGCAAGCAATTAAGCAGTTGGATTACAACGACCACCTCACTAATCCATTCAATGTTCCTAGTCTGAGCCAGCTTCCATATTAAGTGGCTCATGAATATGTGAGTTTATTCAGATATACTGCACTATTGGATTATATTTGTGTTCTATATACAATCGTGGAGACCTAGAAGTTGCGCCTCATCACTACTCCCATATCCTAAGACGGGGATTATACCGTCCAGGCGCTATACAGTAGAGCTCTTAGTAGCTCTGGAAAGTGTGAGTTAGTCCTTCCACCAGTTTCCCGAATAACTCATATGAAATTATTTTAAATTTGGCATACTGCACTATTATTGTCCATATTTTATCTCTTTTTTTAAGGGTTGACATCAACTGTTATACTGTTGGAGTATCCTGTGTGTGTGTGTGTGTGTGTGTGTGTGTGTGTGTGTGTATATATGTATATATGTATGTATGTATGTGTATATATATATATATATATATATATATATATATATGTATGTATGTATATATATATGTGTATATATATATATGTATATATATATATATATATATGTATGTATATATATATATATATATGTATGTATATATATAATTTCCTCTTTTGTCACTTTATACTTTATATACTCCGTTGGCGCGGTATCCCACTTTTGTTTTCTGCACTTTTTTGGTTATTAGCAGGCACTGGGAAGCCCTGCTGGTTTACTGCTGCCGCACCTATAGTCATTTTAGAGCGCGCCTATACCCGTTTCTTTTTATTCATCCACAACAACTTTCTTTTTTTCCCCCAACATAAATTCTATGAACTATAACCAATTCTAGTCTATATAACATGACACAATACCTATTTCAGATATTTGCATAATAGAATAAAAAAAATTGTTGTCCAAACAATTTTCCAAATATTTCTTTATACGAACAATCAAAACCTATATTCTCTTTTAATCTTTGTTTCCCATTCATTCCCAGTAGTGTCTAAGGTTATCAAACTGCAAAGAAGGTTGTCTGAGAGCTAATTATTTGACATTTTGTCATTGACCTTGCTTAAATACACCCTGGTTGCCTACGATGTATTTTTTTTACCTAAGCAAGTTCATTGGTGTATTGTCCTTTTTTAAACAAAAAACACACCCTTACACTCCAAGATAAGCCAATTTGATATCAGTTAGCAGAATCACTATATGTGCCATGCCTTTCAAATCTTGAATAAAGGCTACAGAGTAAAAACATATTTTGGGAACAAATAGTTTAAATCCCATTGCAGAATGTCTACCTTCATTATCTATTTAACACAAATTATAGGTTTAAACCAAACTTTGTCCGATGGGTTGACGTTAATTTGTAGTGACTGCTACTCTGTAATTACCGTGTCCATTATGGTCATCATTCATTAAGAGCATATAGAGACAGACTGGTGATACAATCTAGCAAGCCTAACTTAACATTCATAGGAAAAACAAGTTTGTGATCAATCTTCATTTAGCTTTACATTGACCATGGTCTGGGCAAGATGCAGGGGGTCAAGACCTCCCAAGGGAAGCCATAAGCCACTAATTTAGCAGACATGCAGAGGGACAAAGAACAAATGAACTAGAGCAGGTTATGAGTCCAGATTTGCTCCAGTCTCATGAAAATGTGGAACTTATTTGGCAAAAAAAGTAACTTTGGAAAGAGGGATCATTTTCAGTATTAATCTACAGTGGGGTTGATTTTAAGACACATGAAAACTGACTTTTTTTTTTTTACCATTTTGTGTTCTTGCTTTTATGTATTTGTTTTTTATTTTCGTGTAAAATGCTTTGATCCTGGTCACCTTTGGTTAAAATGCTGGAATCCGCATAGTTGGGATTTTGTTTTGCTGTGTTTTCTATATCAGATCAGTGACGGTTAGAATACCTAGGATCTGTCCGTTAACAGTAAATTGAAATCTCCAGAGGATCCCATGTATTTATATAGTTATAGACCATTTTCCATGTCCAATGTATTTATATAGTGTATTTCTCTGCCTTGTAGTGTTTTGATGGTAGAATTGTGTTGGTGTTCTGCCGTACCCTGTAGTTATGTTCCTTCATTGTGATACTGTGTTTTTTACTGTGTGCTGTGATGTCCTTTTGAATTGTGATGCTGTTTGACACTGTGATGTCTCCACTTGCTTCATCCATATTATGAGAATAGTTCATTTTACCCCTACTCCTATTGTTTCACCCTGTACTAAGCTTCAGTAGAGCTGCCAGCTGCAGATTGAAGCCTGGCCATGTCATTAAGTGTTCCTCTATATTTGTGCAGTGCACTTTGCTCTCCTCTGACACAAAGGGTTAAATATCAGTCAACAAATGTGCACCCCAGAGCCCTGAACAGGAGAAGCTGTTATCTGTATACCTGGTGCTTGGCCAGTGTGAAATGCTAGTTGGTGCCTTGCCTGGGTTATTTGCCTGCCAGTGCCTAGCCTAGGTCAGTTGCCAGTCAGTGCCCTGCTGAAGTTTAATGCCAGCCTCTGCTGTGCCTCACATGACTGTGGGTACTGGAGATTGGATCCAGTGCCAACTTCCTATGTGCATGGTTCAGATACTAGCTGTGGTCAGCTGGGTCAGTGCTCTAGGTGAGTTGGTGCTCCTGTGCTGGTCCTGGGTTAGTGCAATCTTTTAGTGGGGGCGTCTGGCTCTCAGCCTTTACAGGAGCCTCAAATAGGGAGAGGTGCGTCTCTGTGTCCCAGTGATTACAGAGTGTACATGGTCTGTGTCAGAGATAACAGCGAATAAGAGCAGGTTTTTTCGAAAAGAGGCAGCAGAGGAGGGCGTTAAATAGTTCACTAGCTTTGAATGGGTTAAAAGTGCAGACATTCATCTGACATAATCTAAAAAGATCTCTATGATGATGATTGTAAAGAACACATCTACCTTAGCATTACTGAGAGTGAGAAAGCATTAACCCATAATATGCCAGGGTGAATTCTCTGCCAAACAAGAGATTATCTGTATCTACTTTGAGTTCTGAGAATTCTACACTGGACCAGAGACATGACGATATGAACATATATTTATTTCAAGAAGCATACCAGCTTAAAGTGTATTTAATTTACTGGCTGCCTTGATTTATTTAATAGAAAGAAATCAGAGGGTGATGCCCCCCAGTTACCTCCTTGCCCTGTTGAGGGGCAGACTGTGCATGCTCACTGGCAGGCTTCATGTTGACAGATGAGCCGGGTCAGGTGGAAGGCAATGGGTAGGGGGGGGGGATATAGTATGAAGGGGGGTCTCTAGGGTCCATCTGTCTGGCCCTATCACAGCTGACTCACAGGAAGTGCACAGAGCAGAGTCTTAGGATGCTGCCCCTCCCTCCTGTCTCTCTCTCTCTCTCACCCTCTTTCTCGCTCACTATCTGTCTAATAGAGGAACAATGAGCTGCTGATAACTTCTCCTCTGTTTCAATAAATCCTATCCCTAACGAACACTCTCTACCACGGATCCATCTACCTGCACAGCTGTGCCCGCTAAATGCCCTGAGTTTTACCCACTCCCTGGCTGGGCTACTCCCTGCCTACTCGCTGGGGAAATTCATTGTGTGAAAAGGAGAGTGCTGGGGTCACGATGGTCCAAAGATTCAGCCTAAGGCGGCAGCTCTCCAAGGTGGGTACAGGAGTGTGTATAAATTTAACAAGGTCAGTACACTGTCTACAAGGCATCAGTTGTTACATTGTACTTTATTTGTGTTTCTTTAGAGCAAAACAATTAAAAAATATATATTTTATTTAAACTTGCTCTATTCTGCTAACATAAATGTATGTAAATTAGACTGTAAGCCTTTTGAGGCACATCAGTGCCCTTTAGTTTGGGTTCACATCCACAAATTAGTATTTTTGCATTTTGTTTTTTTATTTTTTGTTTGTTTGTTTTGTGGGGGTTTTTGTTTTGTGTTTTTTTTTTGTGTGTGATTATTCCACCTCCCCCAATGTAAATTAAACAGAATTAAAAAGAATATACAAACACCGTTACTTGTGTGTAGTCCCTGGCTTGTCTTTGTGAATTTAGTAGTAATATGCATTTTGGACCAGGTACACTTATCCACATTTCCAGAGCTAGCGATGCTTTTATCTGATGCCTGAAATAAAACCATTTATACGTCTCGAGGGCATTCAAAACATTCATCTGGCAGAATTGCCGTCTTTTTATGGCAGGTAGTGCAGACTGGAGCACTTGCATTGCATGGAATATCTTTTAATGAAAGGATAAATCTTTACAGGTATTTCTATAAAGTCACATTAGGTGTCCTTGGGACTAAACTGAGCATCTTTGTGTCAGAGTTAAAAGGTGAAAATCGGACAGGGTCCCATGGTGTTATAATACTACAAAGCCATCTAACACAACATGGCATTGACAGAGCATCATGGGAAATGTGGTTCCACAACAAGCTATGTTTTAGCTACACCTGCTCTCATTCTTTGCACATTAATGATATGTACAGTTTCTAAATATTAAATAATGTGCTTCTGTGTGATATGGCAATTTTATGCTGTGGGCTTCACTTTCACAAAATGCTTTTTAATTCCCACAATACTTTACCAGCTGTATGTAAAGGATTGTATGGTTCCCGAGAAGCTGATCTAGCAAAAGCATCATGGGTGGGTTAGTCCTGTAACAGGGTAGCAAGGCAAAGCCTCATGGAAGGTGTAGTTCTCAAAAATATATGGAGCAAGACTGAGCATTATGAGAGGTTTAGTTCTGGAATAGATGAGTTGTGCAGAGCTTCATGGGAAATGTAGTTCTGGAACAGCTGAGGAGCTACCGGTCTATTTTTAGATGGGTCAAAAGTTGTATTGAGTGCTTGCAAAGTATGCCAGCATGGTGCGGTGGTCATGACTGTATTATACCAATGTGTTTTTGTTGAGTGCATTAATACTGTGAAAACCACAGTGAAGTTTGCAGAATATTTCCTCTGAGCCTGTGGGTTTTTGCAAGTCTCTTTGAACCCTACTCCATGAGAAGTGTTGTTTTAACATACCAAGCAGCCGTTCAAGATGTTTTCTGTAAGCGAGGCAAATGCTTGGCTTTTCTTTCCCCTTCATTTCCTGGTAAACTTCCTGTTTCTGCGTTAATTACACTAGGAGGGATCAGGGACTTTTCATTAGCAAATTGAGTAGATTTCCAGTTCAGCAGCATTTAAGCTTGAGATGGGCAGAGGGTTAAATTGACGAGTGGTGTTAATCTGTTCTGCCTCAGTTAATCAGGGTCGGGAGATTGAATGGGATATGGATGTTCTGCTCCTGTGACCCAGGCAGAGGAGAGATCTCGCTGCCCATGTAGTTTACGTGTTTAACTTTGCCAAGTGCAAAGAGACCTGTATCACAAGCCATTTCAGGTGCTCCAAGCCACAGCTGGGAATACAGTGTAGAGGTGGAGTTCAGGAGGCTGAAGCGAAAAACTGTATCAGACATCTGAATTGACAAAAGCAAACTGTAGAATAGAAAGGGTAGTAGACACCTAGAATTGCTTTCCAGTGGAAACCAGAAAGGTCCTGTGATGTAAAATGCTAGTGTGCTATACACTATAAGTAGTTAAAACAAACTGTAATAATGAAAGGTTTGTAGATCCCTGGCGCCGGCCTGGACTCTGTGCCTGTTATTCTGTCAGTGAATTTGTTGCTACTTGAACCCATGGACCCATGGACCCACAAATACTTATTGCAGAGAAATATATAGGTTCTAGGCATCTTACCTTGTATTATCCAATCCCTTTGGACTCCAGAAAAGGACATTTTTATTTTTTATTATTTTTTTTTAATTGTTGGACTGGCAATCCATAATTTAGATTATAGTATGAAGGATGTGCATGTTCTGCATTTTGAAACTGCTGGTCATAGTCTCCTGTATATTTGCAAAGACAAATAGACATCCTATGTGTGATATCTGCATAAATGAGGATGCCTAATGAGTAAAATAACCATTTATAATCAATGCAATATTCACTCCCAAGGCGTACCAGCTAATTCACCCAGATGAGTAAGGGGGGGGGAGGGGCTGTGACGGATTCCAGTGCATAGCTCTTTATTGTGCTTTACTAAATCTTGAGTGGATTTCAATAATGATGAGGGTGAATGACAGGTCCCTCCTTCACACAGCTCGTTGCTCTTGTGTATTCAGTGTAGAGACTAGATTGGATCATTCCCTGTAGTCTTGTCCTTCGAAGTATTGGTGAATACTGTGTGCCAATTTTAATTTCCGGACTCACTACTTCCCTTAGGCAACAAGTGGGTTTATTATATATATAAAAAAAAAAAAATACACAAAAATTCCTATTTAACTGCTTGTAGTTTCTTCCAATCTGTTATCTTTTGTTCCCATAAACGTGGTACCATATCCTGTTTCATAGCTAAATCTTTATATTTTTAATGTGGGTGAAAAGTCATATGTTGTAGATTTCAAGATGACTTAATGTGTGTTTCCTTTCTCTAATCTATCGTCACAATTAAATTGTTTCTATAAAAACCCATGTGACCAAGTCTTCGCGGCAGGATCCAGGTTCTATGAGCCGAATTCTACAGGAGCATGATTAGAGTGAGGGGCTGCTTATTAACTTCTTCATTGCCAAACAGTTGAGGAACTGGTTAAGATGGTGTATAATTGGAATTACAATACACTTACATCTATGTATTTGCCAAATCTACTGTTTGTGTTACATTTTACAGACTGTACAGACTTCTTTATGGTACAGCTTTTTTTATTTTTATTTTTTGTAGATGAGTTGAATGTTTACTTCGGAGCTGTGGGTGTCTTGATAACAGAGCTCCCAAAGAAACCGTTTATTTGGCTTTCCTTTCAACCTAATTCCCTAATATATTGATTTTATTATATATATATATATATTTGTGTAAGGGGCAAATAGCCGTATATGGAGTAAGGATCCAGCATAAGCGTAGGATAGTATAAAGGGAGCAAGTCGGTTGTGGTGTGCCAAGACCGACGATACGGTAGGCCTGTAAATAAAGAGGGCCCACCAAGGAGTAAGAAAGTAAAGTAAATGGAAAGAAAAGAGAAAGTGTTGAAATGAGGAGTGGGTGGGAGGGTCATTCTGATGCTGACCTCAAGCGATATGAGTCAGGTAAGGGGTGTCCCTTATATAGGGGAGTGAATTAATTAACATTTTACCTGTGGTACTAACAACCACCTCTCAGCAGATGTTACATATTGATTTACTCAATAAAAAAAATATATATAATGTTAATCTGTTGTAAAAATTATTTTAATTCTACAAACTTCAGGGCAGTGTTATTGTATTGCCCATCAATATGTATGGATGATTTGTGCACCCATCCCCCCCAAAAAAAGCCTAGATGACCTGTGCACATCTTAACATCCACAACATTAGGACAATGGTACCCAAAAAGTAGATTGTAGAAGCTGTAGTTCTAGATATACCTTGATCTAAGGCCATGAAAATGCCCCCAGACAGCATGTGAAATTCCCCTGGATTGTGAAATCAATGCCATGGCCAGAATTCAACAAGAGCCACACTGATTTATTAACGGACCTCATGCTGGGTATGTGAATTCCACTTTGAGGACTTTTAATCAGCCCTAACCGTGCTGAGTTCATAAACATCCTGAAAGGAAATAGTAATATGAGAACATTGTTAGAAGCTCTGCTAATAAGGAGCAGAATAATACATTAAGTTTATCTGCCATGTAAAATTACTTTTTTGGGAAAGTGGGCGGTGGGTTTTAAAATTTATTTTTATCAATGAGAAAATGCAAAAGAAACAAACCCGTAGTTGTAACACAACGGTGTTTGAGCACATGTAAGATTTGTGGGATATTTGACAGTATGGATAGTCCAAGCATAATTCTCACTAACCTAGATCCATTAGAAGCGTGGTACAACTTAAAGGGACCCGGTTGTGCAAGTCAAACTCTTAAATAGAGAATTGAGCAGTGAGACCGCCGGGGCATGATCTATACACCAAAACTGCTTCAGTAAGCTAAAGTTGTTTTGTGCACTATAGTGTCTCATTAGCGATCTACACGAAGGGTGGTTGTGGTTTGGTTTGGAAAGGTGGCAAGGCATACAAGGTAATAAGATTAAGCTATGAACAAATGGCAACAGTACTCTTATAAAGTCATGATCATTTTTAACAAACTTCCAAAGAAGCTATACATGGACGTATAGGAACAGATCTGTAACTTGGGGTAGCAGTGCAATAGGTTTTGTTTTTTGGGGGTGCTCTCCAAATGACTGAGAAGACATGAGTTGGGCAGCATAACTAGGAATGCAGGTTCAGTAAAGGATGCCAAGAGTCCAGTTAAAATGTACCATGCAGGGAGTTGTCTTGAGAACCTTCCTCGTTCATTTACAGACTTGACTAAACATAGGAAACGAGGGATAGGCAGTGCTATAGCTGCTCCTATTTTGTCTGTCTGTTGGCTTTTGTCCTTTGTAGCAGTTTTCTGCAGATAGAGATGTTGCAGGAAGTGCTGTGGGGGTCAGCTTTTGCTGCTAGTTGGTGATACAACATTAGGCTTCAACTGGTTCTCCGCAGATAAAGAAATTGCTTAAAAAAAAAAAAAAAAGGTAGAAAAGTTGGTTTTCATCGCTCCCATCCCCACCCCCTTTTGTTTTCTTTTTATTCCCTCATTTTCTTGTATAAAGTAGTGTTTCTTTTCTCAACATGTTAGTGAGTGCATTAAATGGGACGGGGTTGGCAAGCTTTTAGCAGGACTGTGCTTAGGGCTTTGTAGTTCTTTGGTGTACTTTTCCTATATAGATCTTAGAGTGTTTTTCTGTGTGGGTCCGCTTTGTAAGGTTGTATTTATTCATATGTGGGCTGCGTATAATGTGGAAGAGCAGTTTGTGGTATTTCTTTGCTACCCCTTCAATGCATACTGTCAGGGCACAGTTACACACTGCCACTCACACACAATCACACTGCTAGAGAAACATTGCAACACACATTGACAGTGCTGTAATCTTTAGCCGTCCTCCTTTTTGCTTACCATTTAGAAGTAAGATGGCTTCACTGGGGTCCATCGGAAACCAGTCTGCCAGGTACAGGGAGAGAACTGGTACTTCAGGAAGCTGATCTGCCCCTGCACAGTTTTGCCTTCACAAGTACTGGGAGGAACTAATCAGAGATCACTTACTTCCAGCGCTTCCACAAGTGAAATTGAGTGCTGTTCCTCACCACCTGCTACAATTGGGTGCTAGCAGATACCTGAAGTAGTCATACTAAGACCTCTGTCAGGCCAGCTCCAAGGGAGCTCATGTTATCTTCGCTACCTGTTTTTGTTTGGCAGCCTTAAGTGCCATGCAAATGCACTTACCATACGCATTTAAAAAAAGATAATAAAAAAAAACAAACCCAATTCAGGACGTGGGAGGGAAGAGCAAACTCTTGCAGGCAGAAAGCTTGCAAGGGAGAAGGTGACCATGTCGATCACCAATGTGCTGACAACAGACTTAAATTTTGCACAGAATAGACATTTGTTAGTCCAGAACAAAGTTCCGGGTTGCCAAAATAACTTATGACGGGCGAGTGTAACTAGCCCCAGTACACAAGTGCAAATATCTCCGTGCATACAGCGATTTAAGCGGAGATATTGCACATACTGACTCCTGCAGCCATGACTACTTCTAAAAACAGAGGTGGCCATGGGCATTGGCTAACCTTTTAATGGGTGAAAAGTTGAGCCATGCTTTCTTACAGTACACTCTTATGTCGTGGTATTATTCGTTTTGAGTCTGAATCAGAGGGAATATAAAATTGTTTGCATTAAAGGACCACTATAGGCACCCAGACCACTTCAGCTTAATGAAGTGGTCTGGGTGCCAGGTCCATCTAGGATTAACCCTGCCTGCAGTAAACATAGCAGTTACAGAGAAACTGCTATGTTTACAAATGGGTTAATCCAGCCTCTAGTAGCTGTCTCATTGACAGCCACTAGAGGCGCTTCCGTGCTTCTCACTGTGATTTTTGAGAATGCTTTCCTATGGACTGGCTGAATGCGTGCGCGGCTCTCAGTTACGGCGTTCTATGCCGTCCCGCATTAAAAGGGCTTTAAAGCCGTTGCTGCGGCATAGAACGCTGTAACTGCTTTGAGCCCCTGAAGGTCCAGTGGACTTACCTCCGTCGCGATCCTCTTCTGGAGGGATGCCTGACAGCCCAGGCAGCTCTCCCCCGGCAAATGAGACCCCCGGGGGCCATGTGATCTCTCTCAAACAGCGATCACATGGCCCCCTATAGCTGGCTGTGGATCTGCCAGCAGGGGGACTGTCTAAAATGTCAATCCCCCTGCTGGTGGGAAAGTAAAAAAATAAAATAAACTGTTATAAAATAGAAATATATATATATATGTGTGTGTGTGTGTGTATATGCACAAGCCTTATATTTGACGCTGTAACTTTTGAAAACACCATAAAACCTGTACTGTTGTACTCTGGAGACTTCGCTGAACACAAATATTTGTGTTTCAAAACAGTAAAAAGTATCGCAGCAATAATATCGTCCGTGTAATTGCTGTTTGTGCATGAAAAAATGCAAAAAACTTCACTTTTACTGGCGAGATCATCGTTGTAATACATTTTACTGTTTTGAAACACTCCGGCGTTAAGGGGTTAACAGCTAAAATGTTAGACGGAAATACAAATTTTAAAACAAATCTTATTTTCTCACTTTTTTAAATTTTATTCATAATAAATTATGTTCATATATGAATAGTTAATGATAAATTAAAGCCCTGTTTCTCCTGAACAAAATTATAAGTGTGGTTGCACTTAATGTGACAGCGGTGAATTACGGTTGAACAGACATATAGTGCAAATTCCAGTTTTTGTTTACGTTTTCTTTTGATCAGAATGTGCACTATTGACACCGTCCTGAAGGGGTTAACAGAATTGAGAATTGAAACTTTGTTAATCAAGCATTAATATAAATTAGATACATAATGTATAAAATAAATTGCTACATGTATTTAAAGAATTTCAAAAAGCTTTCAACAAATGTGACCAAATTTTTTTGCATTTAAAAACTGAATTAATAAAAAGCTCCTGGAACATATATGCTTAATACACAAGCCTTCAAAATCTCCAGTAAGTCTATCTATCTATCCTCCCCCAAGATGGCTGTCTAAATGTCCCTTCATGTGAATGGAATGTTAGGGTACCAATATGTACCCTTACTAAGGTAACAAGCAGAAAGTGTGCATGACATTAGCAGTGCCATTAAGTAATTCTGCATCATGTTTTTCATTGCACTTTGATAGTTATGGCAAATTTTAATGTGTAACTAAACTTTAGCTATAACATTTTGCTGTGTTTTTGTTTTAATTCAAAAAACATATGTATAGGTAATTCCAGGAGCTGCCTTGGCACAGCTTGACATTCTATGCAGATTGTTTCTTTGTTAGGATTATGGGATGAAGCATTAGCCGAAACTGCCATTTATGTATTGTTAAGGAAAGGTACATACTGCATTATTACTTTTGGATTGAAATGGCTGTCTGGCCATGCTCTCAGTAGATTACATTTTTGTTTTTGATTTCCCCCACCCCCGAGCACTTAATATCTTCCTTTACTCATGTTTCCAGTTCTCTGTCTCTCTCGCTTACCACTTTGCTCAATCCGATACCACAGGTCACGTTGAAAAAAACCAAGGAGGCAATAATACCCCTCTTTTCAGGAGTACGTCATATCTTAATTCAGGATAAATCCTCCTCCGATAACCGGGGTTACTTTCCATTAGAGATTGGGTTACTTATTTAGCAGCTTTATAATTAATAGGGCATTAGTGGCGAGAGTTGAGGCCTGGTCACCACATTCTTGGACGCTATTTATTTGTGTTGTATGTGAATGGGAGCTCAGCTGTATGTCTGGTGATAATTAAGATGGTTAGAAGCAGCTAATTAAACCATAGACACCAGAGGCAATGTAGAAATACTCTTTTTACCAAGCTGTGAGTCGTTCGAGTGTTTGCTGTATGGTACAAAAATTTGTTACGTTGTAGTGCAGGTGCTAGGCTACTTGTCTGGCCTTAGATTACTTTCCACTGCAGAGCATATTATACCCTCCAGAGATTTTTTTTTTTTCTCACCTGGGCTAAGTTTCTACATAATAGTAGCGAGTGGCAATTTATTGCCCTGTTGTGGTGTATAATAACATATGATGCTCTTCAGACTTTTACTGGCCATTTCCCCTTTAATGTAAAAGATCAAGGGTTTGTATAGCTCAATGGTTCCCAACACAGTACTCCAGTACCCCCTAACATTCCAGGACTTAAGGCTTTCCCTCTTGTGTCCAAGGTGTGTGTGTGTTGTATGTATATATATATATATATATATATATATATATATATACATACAACACCTTGGACTCAACAGGGTAATCCCTAAATTCTGGACTGTTGGGGAGTACTTGAAGACTGGGTTGGGAACCACTGATATAGTTGGTTAATTTTATGGCAAGACAGGAGGCTTCATATTTGCTTTACTTTATTTACTGTAACTCCCAGCAGCAAAGAAATGGTTAACAGTAAGTAAAAAAAATAAAATTAACCAATTAGAGTGTACAATAGAGTATGTCCAGTCATCAGGCTCCTCCCAGCTCCTCTTTCTTTCCTGCTTAGCCTCCCAGGTGAGCCTATTCCAATAACAGCTTGTAATCAGTTTATAAATATATATTAACATGGTGTAAATTTTACTTCTAAACTACCATTCACATACCTTTAATGCTTAATAGTTACTTTATCCTTTATATCCATAAATCGCAGGACGTTTTTCCCTCCTTTAAGCCACAACTACTGTTTTGCCACTGTTTCTTTAAAATAAACAAATCTGTCTGCACCCATCTATACACTAACGTACAATCAGGATTACTGGCAGAGACCTGATCGCGGCTTCTGGCCGGCTGCCATCCACGGGCGGTATCACCGCCTGCATTGCCACGATCGTCCCCCCTATCGTCACCTTAGCGACGGGTCCCTCCTCTTGCGGCTATTTCCTTCCCCCTGTATTGCGCAGGTTTTTTCCCGCGCTTCATCTCCGCCATTCCGGAACGTCTGTTGCAGCTCGGTGTTCTCCACGGTTCTCCAGCGCCTTCTACTGGTTATTCAGGTAAGTTACATTAAAACCAAAAAGAAAATTATAAATAAATCTAATTAAACACACTTGCTGGCAGATTACTATTATTAAAGTATCTTCACTTTGTTTTATTTTCAGATTGCCAATCTAAAACTAAAAATCCTTGGATAAGAGGGTGACCCCCTCTATACTGAATGATGTTTTCTCATTACAGAGGATGACCCCCTCCATACTATATTTACCTGCCTCATTATAGAGGGTGACCCCCTCTAAAAGTATATTTATATTGCCTCCCTGTCTCCTGAGGGTGACCCCCTCATTACTCTTTCTACCGCATTTTATTCGTGGGTGACCCCACGTTCAATTGGTGACTGACACCACTCTTGATACAACGCTTTGTGTTACTTTGCCCTAAAAAGCCACCGCCTATTGAATTATTAGAAGGAAAAAAAATTATATATATTATATATTACTGTGGTGACCCCACTTTACCGCTATTATGTCAGATTTACCTGAAACAGCAGTCCCTGCAGAGCTAAAAGCTTGGCTGTATAACGCCATTGCGGACTCCTTTCCAAAAGCTTTAGCAGCTTTCCACGACCAGTCAAAATCCACTTCCAGAGCTCCTATTGTACATCTATCAGACTCAGAGTCAAAAGGCTCAGACCATGAGGAAATCCCTCGCAAACGCCCCTGGAAGGGCGATAGTGCTACCGCCGGTAAAGGCAAAGCACCGGCTAAAACACCTAGATTATCCATCCCAGATACTCGGGATAATAAACCCAATTATAACCTGGACCCATTAGAGGGTTCTACCTCCAACCTGCAACTTCAAGTGTTTGACGAATACTGTGCAGGGTATTCGGACGAGAATTTTCACTCTCATTAACTAAATAAACCCCACTCTGAATCTAATCCCATTTCTTAGGATATTTTACTGGATACCCGTGGCCGTCCCCTGTTCAACCCTAGATACATTAAACTCCCACTGTCGACTGAGTGGACCCCCCCCAGACCACATTGCTAAATTCTGCAGGATGTGGCAGCGTAAGCCTTTGGTAAAGGAAGTGAGAGCTAAGTTAAGAGCAGAATGCCCATGACCTTTTATGCCCAGACAAGGTAGCTGTTACCCCAGAATTTGATCCCTTGCTCGTCACCTTCCTAAACAAATCCGGAAAAGATCACCGTAAGGGTTTGGAACAAGGCCTGAAGGCAACTCAAGATAAAATGATGGATATGGCGAGACCGCTTGTCCATATATTCAGTATTGCGGATGAGGCTTTGGCAGGTGGCACTTTAGATGCGTACATGGTGCGTGAATGGGCACAAAGGGCATTATGCCTACTTGGCAACGCCAACGTAGCCATGTCAACCAAAAGGCGGAAAGCCGCCCTATACAAAATTGACTCAAAGCTCGAACTAGGCGCTAAAGAGCTTGGTCCTGAGGCACAAGGCATGCTTGTTGGAGACAAATTTATTAAGGAATTAAGCAAACGCGTTGCTGTGTTTATAACGCTTACCAAAGCACAATCCTCATTACACAAGGTGTTTAGGACCCAATGTTTTTCTGGGAGAGCCAGCCATTAGAGGCCGGTCGGCTGGCAGAGCTGCCTTTACAGGCTACAGGCCTCGACCTTCAGAGCACTGGAATTCGGGCAATACCAGTTTCCACCACAAACACTTCTTCCCATCTCGTGGCTCTTCCTAAAGGTGTGTTTGTTTGTTTTTATTTTTTATTTTATTTTTTTAAAACCCTGCAATATAAACATTCTAAAACAACTACAATGTTTTACACTGCAGGCTTAAAATGACAGGACCACTGCACCCAGACCACTTGATTGAGATCATTTATAAATGCGTTATTATAAGTTGAGGTCTGCTGGGATGTGAAGTAAGTTCATACATTTGGTAACTGTAATGGTATCTACAGTTCATTTTTGCTTAGCCTATTCGATAGACGGTTTTGTTGGAACATAAATTGGTGACCTATATACCCTAAGAGGCCCTGTATGAAACCTTGATATTGCTGGGTTTGATCTCTTTTAAGCCAAAGTGAGATGAAATATCCTTGTAAAATATCTTTGTTTAGGGGGTATGAGTCAGGTATGAAGTTTAAACAAATCATGTATGGCACACTCCAAAATGTCGTCATTCATACAGATACAGAGACTGTTTCGGTGCATTTCGACCTGTGACTGGAGAAATGTTCAGACTGCAGAATGCTGCGACTTTTTTATTTATTTATTTTTTATTTTTTTTTGCTGATGAAAATGGTTGTAGTCCCTGCGCAGAGACCAGTCAATCCAAACACAGAACAGGGAGAGTAAAGTAGGTGAAAGGGCAATTATCTGTATCTGAGCCTTTGGGGATCATATAATCCATCCTGATATTGTAACTATGGACCAATTTACAGAAACATTGGCTACTTCGTGTATTTTAAGGGTTTCCTATCTACATAAAAGGAGTCCAGCAACAGTGACCCGTTTTCTACAACCTACCATGGAATTCAGCAGAGAGGGGATGCCAAGGTAGGTGGCTTTTATAGAAGATATTAACCCTATGGCTACTGGGTACTACTATCCTTTTAATAACTAGTAGATGGTCTCCTGGCATAAGTAAAAGCAGAGCCTGTCCTTTACAGTAACCACTTTAAAGAACAGGCTCTGCTTTCACTTGGTGTTCAGTGACACCATGAATCAAATATTCAAAGACAAAGCAAGCACACAGACAGCAGCAAGCTTAGAACCGGTTTGGGGATAGGCTGTACAAACACAAGGAAAGGGACAGTCCAGCAGAGCCTTATGTGATGTGTGCTTTGGAAGAGCAGCTTTTAGGCTATTTCTGATGTGGGGCAAGTTTTTATATTCATAATATTTGTATATTCACTCTTAATACGAATAACAACAACAAAGTATTTAACCAGGAAATGCAGTTTATCTACCTGTCTTTACCTCCTTGTCCTATATGTGATGTCCATTTCTTCATGAGGAATCAAGATCCAAATCTCCCTCGTAAAAATTGATTACTAGTATGTTGCAGAATATCCTGGTCCCCGTTATAACTGCTTTAACTTGGTGGGTGGTCATTTTTCTTGCATGTGGTCAAAAACCAAGTGCTAAGGGCAGATTTATTGGGTCCAAAGAATATGTTTGACCCAATAAATCTGTTTGATTTGAACACCTGGAGTGACTGGACTCTGGAGTCCATTCTTATGTTTGCCTGAGTGTTGTGGGTTTGCTGGTCCTGCTCCAGTGCACCTGGTGTCCATTGGAATTGAGTGTGGCTCCTCTCTTCCTTCTTGCAATACCAAGTACTGTCCTGATTAATCATGTCCAATGGAGGCACGCTAGCTCCCCACAGTGGCCAGTTGGATTATTTATAATTGGAATTTATATAGTTCCAAAATATTCCACAATGCTTTACAACTATAGAAAGGGTAGAATGACCTGCTCAAATGAGATTAGTTTCCAAGCTATATGCAGGGCCGGTGGAAGGATTTCTGCCGCCCCAGGCAATAAAAATTGCCTCCCAATTCGCTCCAGGCTTGAATCTATGTAGGGCCAGGGACACTATAGTATTGGGAATACATGTTTATATTCCTCACAATATAGTGTTCCTTTAAAAGTATTATTTATTTTCTTAACCCCTTAAGGACGGAGCCAAATGTACACGTTGTGAACGAAACAAAATGTAAACAAAACCTGGCATTTGCGCTATATGTCTGTCCAACCGTAATTCACCTCCTTCATAGTAAATGCACCCACCCTTATTACATATCATTTTATTCAGGGGAAACAGGGCTTTTATTTAATATCAAATATTTAGCTATGTAACCTAATTTAATATGAAAAAAATGGGAGAAAATACGATTTTTTTTTTTTGGATTTTTTTTTAGTTCTACATGACATTTTAACGGTCAATGTCATAATACTGTTTGCTTTTACTGCAATAAAATACACATATTTGTATTCAGTAAAGTCTCACGTGTAAGACAGTACCCCCTATGCACAGGTTTTATGGCGTTTTGGGAAGTCAAATATAGCACGTTACATTTGAAATTGAAATTCGCCAGATTTGTTACGTTGCCTTTGAGACTGTATAGTAGCCCGGGAATGAAATTTACACCCATAATGGCATACCATTTGCAATAGTAGACAACCCAAGGTATTGCAAATGGGGTATGTCCAGTCTTTTTTAGTAGCCATTTGGTCACAAACACTGGCCAAAGTTAGCATTAGTATTTGTTTGTGTGAAAAATGCAAAAACAAAACAATTTTGGCCAGTGTTTGTGACTAAGTGGCTACTAAAAAAGACTGGACATACCCTGTTTGCAATACCTTGGGTTGTCTACTATTGCAAATGGTATGCCATCATAGGGGTAATTTTCATTCTTGGGCTACCATAGGGTCTCAAAGGCAACGTAACCAATCTGGCGAATTTTAATGTGAAAAAAATGAAACGCAAGCCTTATATTTGACGCTGTAACTTTTGAAAACACCATAAAACCTGTACATGAGGGGTACTGTTGTACTCGGGAGACTTCGCTGAACACAAATATTTGTGTTTCAAAACAGTAAAAAGTATTGCAGCAATAATATCATCCGTGTAAGTGCTGTTTGTGCGTGAAAAATGCAAAAAACTTCACTTTTACTGGCGATATTGTTGTAATACATTTTACTGTTTTGAAACACTAATATTTGTGTTCAGCGAAGTCTCCCGAGTAAAACAGTACCCCCAATTTACAGGTTTTATGGTGTCTTGGAAAGTTATAGGGTTAAATATAGTGCTAGCAAATTAAATTCCCTATACTTTCGGCATGGGTTGTCAGGCAGGTCCTGCTAATTGAAATTAATTAGGATACCTACCGTATTTTTCGCTCCATAAGACGCACTTTTTTCCCCTCAAAAGTGATAAGTGGTATATATATAAGTATGTATATATATAAGTGGTAATTGTAACCACAGGGGGGAGTGCCTGGGTGGTACAAGCACTCCCCCTGCAGATTCCAATCTGCAGGGGGATCTTTGTGCCAGTTACATGTGTCAGCCATTAGGCTGACACATGTAACACTGATCGCAGTGACAGGCTGTCACTGCGATCAGAGCGCTCTGAGATCGCAGTGACAGCCTGTCACTGCGATCTCAGACTTAGCAGATCGCGGTCACTGACCCCAGGGGGACTGCCTGGGGGGCCAGGTAAGTCCCCCGACCGCGATCTGCATAGCCGCCGGCCACGTGTGTCAGCCGATTTGAAATCGGCTGACACACGTTAAATACTGATCGCAGTGACAGCCTGTAACCGGCCACAGGGGGGGTTCCCTGGGGGGCCAGGCATCCCCCCGACTGCGATCTGCAGCGGGCGATTTGCGCCGGCCATGTTGGCGGCCATTATAGCGAGGGCGTACTATTACGCCCGCCGGCGTTTAGAGCCGGCTCCTGCAGGGCGTAATAGCACGCCCTCCGGATTTAAAGGGTTAAAATTGACCTCTCTGTCCAAATGCAATCATTGATACATACACACATACACACACACACACACACACACTGACACAAGCAGACATTTATTTATTTATAAAATATATTTTACCAGGATGGATACATTGAGATTTCTCTTGTTTTCAAGTATGTCCTGGGTCCACAAAACATTGCATTGTTACAATAGGGTACAATATTACAAAAATACAATATAGTCAACCATGACAGGTGTGTTCTGTGCTGAGGTAAATTGCCATAGATCTCTTTTTAGATTGAATGAAGATTTGACTGTGTCCCTGAGGTTATTCCATAATTGTGGCGCCCTGTAGGAAAAGGAGGATTGAGACACTTAATTTTTGTATTGCGGTATGCTAAATATCGTGCTAGTACTGGATCTGAGGTTATAGGAGGTGGAAACAGCTGGGGAGAGCATTCTACTTTGGTAGGGTGGGAGCTTCCCAGAAATGTTCTTATGCACAAAGCTGGAAAGATGAAGAGTGCGTCGGGATTCCAGCGATAGTCAGTTTAGCTCTTTCAACATGTCACAATGGTGGATAAAGTAATTACATTCTAGTACAAAGCGGCAGAACGAATTATATAACGTATTAGGTTTATTAAGGTGGGTTTGCGTTGCGGGTGTATACTCTACATCCCCATAATCAATGACCGACATTAGCATTTGTTGCACTGTTTCCTTACTGTAGGGCTTAGGCAGGATTTGTTTCTGTACAGGGCACCTAGTTTTGGGTAAAGTTTTTACCCAAGAGCGTAAAGAGATTTTTTTCAGTGTGAAGGCCAAAGGATAGATTGGAGTCTAGCAACATACCTAGATATTTAAAAGAGCAGACTGCTGTGTTTGAATTTGTTCTGAGACACAGTTGTTGATTTTGTGGTTTACGTAATTTAGGTACAGTTACAAAGATCATTGTAGCAGTTTTGTCCGTATTTAGGAAGCGTTTATTAACTGCTATCCACTTTTCTACCTCTGTGAATTGGTTTTGGAGTACAGCCTCAAGCTGCGTTAGCTTGGGTTTACTAGCGTAGATTAGTGTCGCCTGCATACATAGTTACATAGCTGAAAAGAGACTTGTTTCCATCAAGTTCAGCCTTCCTCACATATGTTTTTGCTGTTGATCCTAAAGAAGGCAATAAACCTAGTCTGAAGCGCTTCCGATTTTGCAACAAACTAGGAAAATATTCCTTCTTGACCCCAAAATAGCAGTCAGATGTCTCCTTGGATCAAGCAGCTATTACCCCACTAACTAGAAATGATATCCCTGTATGTTATGTTTTTGCAAGTATTTAATCCATTTCTGTTTAAACATCTGTATGGACTCTGATAAAACCACCTCTTCAGGCAGAGAATTCCATATCCTTATTGCTTTTACTGTAAAAAAAAAACAAAAAAAAACTTTTCTTTGTCTTAGATGAAGTCTCCTTTCTTCCAGCCTAAATGTGTGACCTCATGTCCTATCTATAGCCCTGTTTATAAATAGATTTCAAGATAATGGTTTGTACTTGCCCCGAATATACTGTACTTGTGTACAGTTGAGGATTTGTGTACAGTTGAGTATGGAGCCTTGGGGAACACCACACGTGACTGGAAGAGGGAAGGAAACTCTATCAGAAATGGCCACATATTGCAATCGGTCTGAAACATACAATCAAAACCAGGTTAGCGGACGATTAACAATGCTTGAGTTTTTTGCAAAAGAATGTCATGGTCTACTGTGTCAAAGGCCTTGGCAAAATCAAGGAAAATAGCTCCAGTTAAGTCTCCTTGTTCCAATTTGGATGTCATTGCAAACTTTTAAGAGGGCAGTCGAAGTTGAGTGATTTGAACGAAAGCTTGATTGATCAGGGGTCAGATAATTTGATATTGATAATCACATAGCTGTGTGTGGACGCTTTTTTCTAAGATTTTTGACAATACAGGGAGCAATGATATTGGGCGATGGTCAGATACCAAAGTATTGTCACAGACATGCACACACACTCATCAGAGCAGATACACACATTAACTCACACTTTACTGACTGAAACAGTCTAACACACTCTTTAAAACACACACACTATTAAGTCCCCCACTGGCTTTTATTTCGCATTGTCTCTTCGTGGGTGGTTGGCTTGAGTCTCTTTCAGTCCCGCCCTCGCTATCCTCCCGCCCACTTGACCCAGAGTACAGGGGAAGGGGCGGGAGCGATTGTAATATGTGCCCGTGCGCTGCTGGCATGATGGGATGCGGGGGCAGAGGTTGATGGCACCGGGCGCTAGTCTTCAGCTATGTAAGTGCTGGCTAGCGTCCGGTGCCATCAACCTGTGGCACACAATATACATAATTAGTCCCACATAGAGTGGCGGCCTAAACAGCAGTAAAGCTGCTGCTGGCGCCCCCTCGTAAGCAGCGCTCTAAGCGGCTGCCTAATCGACTTATAGGACGTGCCGGGCCTGGCTATATGGATTTCAGATAGGGGATAGATATATATATTTATATATGTGTGTGTGTGTGTGTGTATATATATAAAACCAGAACAATGAGTGAGCGCTAAATAACACAGATTAGCAGCAACCCTATAAGGGAATCCCTCAAAAACCCTTAAAACAAAACACAGAAAGGTAAAAAATACAAAAAAAGGCTGCGCTTAGATAAAATTTAAATAATACGAAAAGTCCCAGTAAAATCAATGGATAAAAGGAGAAAGTCTTATCTGGCAATGTCCGTTGAAAACGTATTATATAATGGTACTTGATCCAAAGCGTTTAGTCTTGCTTGTTATCTTCCTTATGGACCGTCTCATATGCAAGAGATAAGAACAGATACAGAGCCAAAATAGTGTAGTATATCTTGAATAAAATGGAAGTAGAAATGAAAAACTTGATTGCAAACTCACATTTAAAAGAGCTAGAACCTGCTCTGGTATAGAGGGCACACAGCGGTTAAAATCCCCGCATATAGGATGAGTTTCCTTCGCGTCCTTTCTCCTTCCGTAGTATGAAAGACAAAGACAAGAGCAGATCAACTGCTCCTGGTAGTTCGCGTTGGTGGTATAATCCCCACCTAGGATTGCTTGGAGTCCAGCGAATAAAAAAGAATAATGCCAGGTAATAATAATAAATATATGTGTATAAAAAGATAAATGGTACAATAAAAGATTACCAAATATACTTTAATATTTAAAATTACACAGTATAAAAACCATAAACGCGTTTCGTCAATCGACTTAATCAATATGGGTAAAGAACCTGATACCTGGCAGTGGATCCTTTAAATAACATACACAGATATTCAAAAAATTGGCGCCAAAGTTTGGGCAGCCAATCAGGATTCAAATAGGAATACATATTCAAAAACATAATTAAAACAAGTGTGGTATAATAAATATAAAACAGGATAAGAATAAATATTTGGAAAATGTGATTTTATAATAAAAACGAGCTATGCATAAAATGAAATAAATATAATGATGCGCGGTCACATGACCGGCATCACGACCGGGAGGGGTTATGGGACCTGTAGTATGTGTGTGTGTGTGTGTGTGTGTGTATATATATATATATATATATATATATATATATATATATATATATATATATATATATATATATATATATATATATATATATATTTGCTAATAAGATGATCTAACTAAGATTGAAACCTGGGTTTGCTGTTTCTAAGGTAGCAATGTTACCACTGCTTTGGTCAGCTGCGGCAACTTATCTCAACTTGGTCGTATTTACTGTTTTTTGATATAGTATTTTTAAAGGAGCACTATAGGGTCAGGAGCACAAACATGTAAAACCACCATCTAGCCCCCCCCTGGATCCCTCACGCCTCCCTAAATATAGTAAATCTTGCTTATTTTCAAGTCTGCAGCTGCTTATTTTGTGCCCGTTTCCTTTAGATCTGCCTGCTGACATCATCAGAAGTGGTAGCCTGATCCGATCACAATGCTTCCCCATATGATTGGTTGAGACTGACAGAGGCAGATCAGGAGCAGAGCCAGCACAATTCAAACACACCCCTGGCCAATCAGCATCTCTTCATAGAGATGAATTGAATCAACGAATCTCTGAGGAAAGTTCAGTGTCTGCATGCAGAGGGAGGAGATACTGAATGTTTGGATGCATTTTAGGCAGCCATGACCCAGGAAGGATCCCTAACAGCTATCTGAGGAGTGGCCAGTGAAGTTATCACTAGGCTGTAGTTGTTCTGGTGACTATAGTGTCCATTTAAAGCTGTGCCCAAAGAGCCAGTGACCCCATGTAGTAAATCAAAAATAAATTTAAAGTTAAGAACGTCAGAAAAATGTATTAAATAGATGATTTAAAAAGTCTATGATGGTTTGGGAATGTAAACTCATATGGAGAAGACATCACCTCCAACAATGAATGTAAAAATATACCCAATAAGTTTTCAGATCACCTCCCATTATCTGTATATGCATTACAAAAGTCTTGTAAATACTAGTTTTCGTCTAAAGAAATGGAGGGCAATTTAATTCTTGTTTTTTGTGAAGCTACTGTTGCAATTTCTAAAGCTCAAAGTTCTACGAAGCAGAACCTATTGAGGGGGAAAAAAGAGTCAAAAATAGATTAATTGGCCTGCTAAACCTATTGAGAGAAGACAGAAAATAGAGTAGTTTGTCGTCCAAACCCTGCACATAGACAAAAAAGAAAGTATATTGCATAGAGCAAATCTCCTAGATGTTTCACACATTTCCGTAGCAAGCTAACGAAGTGTAAATGGCTTGCATCCTGTCTTTGCCATTAGGTAATGCAGTTTAATTATCCAGTCCTTTTATGGTGGTTTTGTGAGATGCACCCAGAGTCCTGGTTCCGCATGAGGTCTGCATGGCTCCTGGACTTTGTGAAATCTTTTGTGTATTTTACGTTACATAGTTACATAGCTGAAAGGAGACTTGAGTCCATCAAGTTCAGCCTTCAAGTTCAGCATTTGCAGATTAAGTCTGTTGCCAAAACTAGATGTTTCAAATTTGTATTTTACTTTGTAGCCAAAACTGCAGGTTGGTGTGATCAGTTTCTGGGTTCCTGGGAGTTTGACAGGGTTACTTGCTTAAGTGAGAATTCAAAGTGACTTTCAAATTTAAGGTCAAAATAGCCAAACCGTAAAACATCTGTCTGCTTTTCTTTCTGGTTGGCCACTATAACTATATGTTTATGCTGCTCTAGTCACACCTCTCTGTATGTGGCTTGCACAGCCTTCCTAAACACTTCCTGTAAAGTGAGATCTATTATTTACATACAGAGTGGTGTGACTAGAGCAGCATAAACAAAGTGATTTTGACTCCTAAATGTCATAGAATATAGATGTGAGACTGCAGAGGCATGATCTATACACAAAAACTGCTTCATTAAGCTAAAGTTGTTTTGTTGCCTATAGTGGCCAACCTGAAAGAAAAGCAGACCTTTTTTTTTCTTTAGAGTGTGAGTCACAGCCAGGGGAGGTTTGGCTATGGAATTTCCCCCCCCCCCCAAGTAAGTGGGTTAATCTCATAAGACCAGACATTATGCTTTTGGAGGAGAACCTGCCAAAGATGGGGTACATTGACGTTGTGGCAGGCTTATGCAATGTGTGATCATATAATGTAACTAAACCCCCACTATTTTTGCCTACATTCAGTGTTTTTAAAAAAAAAAAAAAAGCTAATAAAATCATTGAAGTTGCTGTTTAGTCGATAAGTGAGTGCGATGGATCTTGTGTGTGTGTGTGTGTATATATATGTATGTGTGTATATATATAATATATGTGTATTGTGTATATACTGCTTTGTTAAGCGAAAGTTGTTTTGGTGATTAGTGTCCCTTTAAAAATTCACTTGGAATTTTTACTTTACCCAATAACCCTGTCCCACTGAATTCATGTAATGTGAAATGTATTGTAAACGAAGAACTGCTATGCTTTACAATGAGGGTTTGTGAGTAATGTTCCTCTTCCATCAACTGTTATATTGGCAACACTGTCATTTGCAAAGATAAGTTTCTGTTTGAAAACTTTGCTGATCAGTGTTTCCTTTTGCTACACACACACGCTAGCTTAGAATGTATTGGAAGCACGTGGGTTAATCAAAAAAAAAAAAAAGAAAACAAACAGATTTACTTTGTTTGACAAGTGACCGTGGCAGCTGGCTTGGTGACACTGCAGTATTTATAGTATGGCCTCTGTCTTCATGTGACTGGTCAGTCTATCAGCAGGTCCCTCCCGGGGACAGGGAATAGGCCTGTTCCAGAACACGCTGGGTGGCTCCATGCGAGCAGGATGTTGCAGCAGGGATCAATCAGTGCACGAACATGGTATGGAGGCCTCCTCATCAGAAAACGTATGACATTCTGTGTCTGTGCAACATTGTGATTTTGTCAGTGTGGCTTTATCACTAAACCTGAGAATTGTGGAGAGTTGCATGTTTCAGGCTAAACGGCTGAGCTGATAAATAGGGGGAGAACTTTTAGGGGATGGGGGGGCTCGCATACAATATATTTACAATCTGTTTTCTAAAGCGCAGCAAAATTCTCTGCACCTGTATATTCCAAGTAACTGGAATACAGTAATATATACAGCTGGGGCAGGTGTTCTGTTAATAGTGCGTTTTCGTGTCCATTCTATAATGAATAGTGGAATAACATATCCAATATAAAGCAGCTCTTATAGAATCACTTTTGCTCTGTAATGGATAACCTTTAACTAGGGAAGGTTATGAGAAATGCAAAAGGCAGGGCCAGGTTTGTCATTACTCCCCTGTATGATGCCTTGCTCTTGGTTTTAATATACTTAAAGGTGAAATATCGTAACTTTAAATTAAAGCAGTCCTAGTAACATGGGCCTATTGTCCTTATTAAAGGCATTTTTAACCTACCACTTAAACAATCTATATTACGTTAGTTTGTAGAGTTTTATAAGAATCACCCACTTTTCTCTAATTAGAGGTCTTTGAGTTGAAAGCAGCCAGAATGACTTGGCCATGCACGCACCTATCAGCCATGCTGTTGACTGGTAAGCTTACACTTTGATCTCCATTACAATAGGAATAAAACACTTTAGTTAAAGGGACATTCAACACAGATAAAGCCGTTTCGATTGCTGAAGTGCTTTGTGTGAAGAGTATTTTTTTTTTTTTTTCATTTTACAAATATGGCAGATTTCAATAGACTCTTTTTAAATCCACCTTCTTACACCCCCTGGCTGTCTGACAACTGGTCCTGTTACTTCCTACTTCTTTAACTCAGTGGAGCTCAACTCGAGGCAAGCATCTGATCAGAGCACCTGCCTTGCAAAGACTACTCATTGGGCATTAGGAAGTCTGTGATTGGGCAATGTAGTGTTCACATGGGTTAGAATGTAAATAATTTTAATTGATTTGTTTTGTTTATAAATTACAGCTGAATAGTATAGCCAGTGCATGACCCGCCAAAGAGTGGTGGGATTTTGAGTGCAGTATTTTTGTCGTTTTATCTGCTTTTTAACATCCGATATTCTTACTGTAATCATGTAATATAATAGTCAGATTGTGTGCAGAAGTGCAATGTCTAATTAGCTCGGCCCCGTTGATCAAATCACTGAACAGACCTATACGATCTCATTCGTAAATAACTAAGCAGTGAAATCCTTTTATTTAATTTTTGTCTAATTGGCCTCATTTTAAGTGAATAAACCACTCAACACAGTAACATTTTTTTCATTCATCTTTTCACTCCTTGTATGTAAAGTTGACATCCATAATTGCAAAATAGCCCAGACCAATTTAGCTGCAATGAATATATGTTTGAAACCTTTGGCCTACAATTATTGAACTCCTTCGCCAGCTGAGCACTGGTCTCTGTTTAGTAAATAACCCCATTAGTTGGCCCTCTCCCACCCCATCGCTCAGATGCCAGCACAGGGTATTTATTAAGATTGGTTCTTGTGTGTTTCGATTATTAGTTGTGCGTTTGGGAGGCAGTGAGTTAAAATCAGCAATCCTGATTATTAGCCGCACCCTGATGGGTACTTGCTGCTGTTGTATCTGGCACGGAATGCCAATTTTTTTTGAAATCTCAGCATTTTCTAGATCAAAACATTATGGGCTTTGTGTCCTGCCAGAGTCTTTGTAATTGGTGCTATACATACTATCCAGATTCTATGGCTGGGATCTGCTCCACGCCAGCATATGAGAAGTGCTTTTTATAGCCTGCTTTTGATTGGGAACTGTTCATGTTGGACAAGTCTCCATTAATCTTTTCACTGAAAGGTTGTCACTCTAAGGCTGCCCAGCTGTCTCTTGATTCTCTGCTGCTGTCACCTGTGCCTTCTGTAGGAAGAGTCAAGGAAAGTTAGGAGATAAATAACAGGACAGATCCCAAAAACACATTGATTACTCTGTATTTAATTGAATTAATGATATGGACGTCTGATATAATTAATGCAGGTACTCTTCAGCATTCATCTGAAATTAAATTGTGAGCTCTTTAGACCAGCATTCATTTTGCCCACATTGCAACAGTGGACCCAGCTTTTTGAGAATTTTAAATTTTGTGACCCAAACCTTGTAGTGCTCATTGTACAGCCCTGATGGATATGTTGGTGCATTATAAATAAAAGAAATCAGTGTGTGAGTGATCAAAGCTGGTGATGGCTCGGAGTTGACTTACAGAGGCCATATTTATATCCTCCCCATCTGATTTCTGATGCAATGAGTTCATAGTCACCAGATCTCACTCTAAAGAAACAAAGAATGAATGGAAATGTTTCCCCTCTTGTGGTGGTGTGACTCAGCTCCGTGCTCTGATACCTGATACTGCTCAGCTATTTTGCCTTTTTCTTAAAATAAAACAATGGATAAAATCATCCCCTTTAATCCAGAACACTAGACATCACTCTAAAGTCTGAAAAGAGGCTTCCAAACCTGGAACCTTGGAGATCTCCAATATTTTATACCTGTATGAATAGGAACATGTATGGTGTGATTTTCTTTAGGAGTACAGGTTTATTTCACTGCACTAGGAATTGGGCAGGAAATTACAAATAAACTGAAATAGCTTACCTGGGAAATCTTTCAACTCCACTATCTTCAAACTTGGTTATTTGGGTTGGAAACGTGCAAATAATCCTTGTTTAGTGACTAAATCCTAGCATACCTGTCATGCCTAGACATAAAGCAATTTTGTGAATCCCTGATATTTAATGAGCTAATAATGTGGAAGCCCTAGACATGTGTAAATGTTCATTAATTGTCCAAATAAAAAAAATCAGTTCCTCGCTGAGGTAATATATTCAAAATTTTAATTTATTAACAGGATGCTATAAGTACCCTAGCCCCTCCTCCCCACCGACCAGAATAAAGGGTTAAAAAAAAACGGGGTCCAAATGCCGAGATCGCGCTAATGCCTTAAACCTCGAATCAATGCTCTTCTGTGGGGAAATGGCTGACGCTGGGTGTCCTCATGCAGAGTGTGAGGACGTCCAGCGTCCGTTACCAGTCCAAACATTTGTTAGCAGCCAGAAAGTGCCGGAGTGCTGCAATGTTAACATTGGGGTTTTATCTGGAACTGCAATGATTTACATTGCAGCACGAAGTACAGTACGGACACTGTACCCAGACCACTTCAATGAGCTTAAGTGGTCTGAGTGCCTATAGTGTCCCTTTAACAAATTTCAGTCATACCGTGGACAGAATGACCTAATATTTTGAAACTCCATTAGCTCAACGATTGCCAGGAATTTAATTTTATTTGGACAAATAAACTGTTCCAAATCCAGACTGTCCAAATGTGTCCGCTGATATTGTCCACACTAGAATTACCACAAATCTGTGGTATTGTCCTGCTTAGAGCAGAGCTTTTTTTTACTTAAACCAGCGACATGCAGCCTGGAGATTCACTGGGCATAAGGTGAAAATCTCTGTAAATAGTTACATTTGGCAAATGTACAAAAAATATATATAAATAATAAATTTCACTTTTATGATGTTTGCAGCTGTTTTACTAATGTTATTCCCAGTAGCTTCAATTCTAAGCCAAGTTTAGAGAAAGAGCAACCAAGCTCTGCGGTGTCCAGACGAGACAGACGGACAGGATTTGTTTGGCTTCCCCTCTATCTAGAGCTAAGGTCTTAGTGGATGGGGCTTTAAATCTGAGTTTCTGTATTTATTCTGCAGCGCAGTGTCAGTGTATTTAGTTTGTGTATAAATCTCACTTTACGCCGTATATGTTGCTGTGTGGTTGTAAATGAACTGAGCCTGCATGTGGTTTCCTTCTGTTGTTCACTGTTACATCGTATGGTTTCCGACATAAACCCAGCCATCGAGGTGACAGGAAGGACAGCTACCTCATCCATTTTATTACCCCTTTACCCCTTTACCCTATATCTACTAGCTGTATATTATTTTATAAATTATTATTATTGCCATTTATATAGCGCCAACAGATTCCGTAGCGCTCTACAATATTACTGGAATATATATCCTGCTACGATGGGATGTGGGAGGACAGGAGCCGTAAATAACACACAGCTCTATTATATTTATTTCTACTCGAGGGACACTCCACTGCCGAAATACAAAATAAATAATCACTGTTTAGTAGATTTACACCCAATGAAAACGTGCATGCATTTAATTGTGTACTTTGTCATTGGAGTTAGATCTAAAACCGTTTACAAAACTTGCCCAGACTTTGTGGCTGTCCAATCAGACTTCCCACTGCAGCTCAATGAGAAGTCTTTGCAAGGCAGGTGCTCTGGGGCAATTGCTGCCTCTTGACTTTAGCTCCACTGAGCTAACCAGACCAGGAAAGGCCATGAGGTGCAACCAGGTTAATTTATAAAGTGTCAATTTCTATTGAAATCTGCACTTTTAGCAAAATGGGGGGAAAAAAACCCACACTCACACTCTCTCTCTTTGTTTTTATTTTTTGTTTTTTGCTTTTCTTAACATTTGCTTACATGAGCCCTTGTGCCCTCAGTGTCATGTTTTTGACAGAGCCTTTTTTATGGCCAACGCCGTGTTAGGCATTGTGTGTACATAAAGAAGATATTGCATCCAATTCAGCTTTTCCTAATGCAAATGCATTGTCTGAGCAGCATTGCTTAAACTACACATTATAGTCA
>OW240919.1:85994686-86042388 GCA_933207985.1 Pelobates cultripes
CGACTACAGAAACGTCCAAAACAAAATTTTGACTGTAAAAACAAAACATAAAGCTTGAATGCACCTGCCCCATAACTGTCTGTATAACATCTAATAAAAACTAAACACGATTAGGGTGGGGATTTAGCCGAGTAATACGTGAGTTAATATCCTATATTGGATTATTTAACAAAATTCACAGTGACAAAAAATTAAATATGCATGTCAGTAGTACATTAAAAAATACTACAAGCGTTCACAGTATAATTACCACATACGCAAATTAATAATACCTCAAATAAAATACACTGTTGTCTTGTTCACTTCATAAAAATATGCTTGATTATTGTACCTACACACTCCGCACACTACTTTTAGAAAATTGTGCCGATTTAAAACGATAAAGCACTCTCTTGGGAATTGTTATAGACAACAAACTATGCAACAATGTGCAATGTCAATCAGCAGTGGCCAAGGCCAGTAAGGTATTGTCATGCATGAAAAAGGGCATTCATTCTCGGGACGAGAATATCATTTTGCCTCTTTATAAATCACTGGTAAGACCCCATATTGAATATGCTGTGCAATTTTGGGCACCTGTTCTAAAGAAGGATATTATGGCACTAGAAAAAGTGCAGAGGCGGGCCTACAAAATTAATACAAGGAATGGAACATATCGGCTATGAAGAAAGGTTAACAAATTTAAACCTATTCAGTTTAGAAAAACGTCGCCTGAGAGGGGATATGATAACATTATACAAATATATTCGGGGCCAATACAAACCATTGTGTGAAAATCTATTCACAAACCGCACTTTACATAGGACACGAGGCCATGCGTTTAGACTGGAAGAAAGCAGATTTCGTCTAATGCAAAGGAAAGGTTTTTTTTTACTGTAAAAACAATCAGGATGTGGAATTCTCTGCCTGAAGAAGTGGTTTTATCAGAGTCCATACAGATGTTCAAACAGCTACTAGATGCATACTTGCAAGAACAGAATATTCAAGGCTATAATCTTTCAATGTAGGGTAATAACTGCTTGATCCAAGGATAAATCTGACTGCCATTCTGGGGTCAAGAAGGAATGGCATGTGTGGTATTTTCAGAACAAGATCTGATAGAGGATATAGCAGTATTGGTGGAGAACAAAGAGCATGATGGAAGGATGTCGGAGGGATAAAGCGATGTATGAAGGAAGAGTCAATGGATCTAAAGTCTCTGTATAAAACGTGGGCAGATTGGGCCGATAGCGATTGTGTTTCCCCGGAAATAAGACATCCCCTGAAAATTAGCCCTAGCTAATATTCGGTGGATGCTCTTAAAATAAGCCCTAACCCGAATATAAGCACTAGTTTTCTGATCTATATTTGGGGAATTTTCCCAGAACACTGATTCGTTGGAATTCATGCACTATTAAAATGGTCTATGTTCGGTGGAATTCCCCCAAACGTAGACCTGCTTTCTAGCGCATGTTTGCTATTGTTTTCCCCCAAAAAATAAGCCCTAGTGTGTTTTTCAGGGGAAAAATTAACATACGACCCTGTCCTATTTTCGGTGAAACACGGCAGAAGGACGAGAGGAGAGTAAGAATGGGGAATGGAGGATTAGTGGGGGTAAGAGCACAGCAGCCTAAATTCTGGATAAGGGCAATTATTATATCTCCTCCATGCTGTCTTTCTTTATCTCTGCCATTAAAATGGCAAATCTATTTAGTTTAATATGTTTATTGAATAAGGATTGCAGACCCAGACAAAGTATTAAAATATTCTAAAAGACTGGAATAGAAGACTGAAACTATTGGGTATAAAGACAGCTTGTATTTTGGGCGATGTTGGGTGCTAGAGCCCGAAGGAATGCATGACAGCTCTTACTCTAACAGAGACTGGACATATCACTATTATTATTGCCATTTATATATGTCACATCATGCCATGTTCTGCGGAGATGTCTGGCTTTGGCTTCTGGTATCCAGTACTGTTTTTACAATTCATGTTTAGTTTTTCTGGTTTTCTAGTCTGTGTCTCCGGGTTTCCTTTAAATGTTTGTTTTTTGTTGCCACACCTGTTTGTTTTCCATTTTCCTTTTGTTTCAGTCTAGACCTGCAGCAGTGTTTCGTGTCTCTGCTCTTTCTTGCAGGTAAGTGCTAGTGTGGTATAGTATGGTTGTTTTGGCGAACATTAGGCAGTGTAGGACCTGCCAGATATGGGGTACATTGGCAGGTTTATGCAATGTATGATCATATAATGTAACTAAATCCCCATACTTTTCATATATAGCGCTTAGTTATGTCTCCTCTTGTTTTACCTTGTATCTCTTGTCTTGTTTTACTTTGTAATCCCAGTCCATGTACAGTCCTGTTCTGCCCCTGTTTAGTTAATGTTCCCTTATGTATTGTGTTCATGTTCTGCTTTCTGTCCGGCTCTGGTTCTGGGTTCTATTAGTTCTGTCTTGTTTTCATGTTTGGTGACTATCCTAGCCTTACCTTGTTTCTGTACTGGGTACATGTCTGCTGCAGAGCCCCTCTATCCAGCTCCTGGGAGGTCTGCAAATCAAGCTCCTAGTTCCTGGGATCCGCTGTAGCTGCATCAGGGTTCTGGTATGTGGCCGCGCAAACGCTGGTGCTCAACACCAGGGGGCGTGTGGTTACCTTGCACCGGGCCCTGTAATCCACTTCCACGCTGAAGACCCCCACTTCTCATCAGGCACTCAGGGGTCCCGGTTTCTGTACCGCCACCCGTGACAATATAGCGCCAACAAATTCCGTAGTGCTTTACAATATTAAGAGAGGGAGGATTTAACTATAAATAGGACAATTACAAAAAACTTACAGGAACAATAGGTTGAAGAGCATGACATATCCCTCCATTCTATTAAAGAACAACGTGCTGCTGACACTATCTGGACTTACGATCAAATCATTGCTGGAAACAAGCTCATTCTGCACAGCCAGGTATTCAATGTGATCCCACCACACAATCTAATTAATAGAGGATTGTGCAGTAATATTATTTTCCCCATCACTCCCTTCTGATTGTCAGTTTGGGGGCACCATGCTCTCCCCTAATATAGGCTGATGGAGAATTATACTCCTGACCTTTCTTATTGTAATACAGCATGTTTGAATACGCAGCTGCTGAAAATAAAATTCAAAATAATAAAAAATTAACCTCCTGCCCCCTCCACAAACTGTAGAGATCTGTGTCTATAGAGCCCCAAATCTACTAAGCTGTAATAGAGGCAGTGAGGGCGGGCAACAGGCCTGTGTGATGTAGTGGTTATGGTGCTTGGAGTGTTTTTTTTTTTTAAATAATGCAAATATAGAGATGCACTAAAAATAGACAGTAATTCATTAAACTGTGATTCATATGCCATGTGTTGAAAAATAGCATCAGAATGTAAAATGAAAAACTAAACTGACTGCCAAATATGTTTGGGAAAAAAATGGAATGAATATTAACTCTTCCAGCTGAGAAGCCAGGCAAGGAACATTTTACAGCATATTCACCCAAGTGACTTATTAACCCTTTTCCATTCAATATGGGCACATGTGAAACAATTAATATTTAGAGGATTTTAACCCATCTCAAACCTGTTCAGACATATTTACTATACCTACAAACCCCATTCTGTGCACAATACATTATAAATCATGGTTAGATGCCGTAACAATAGTTTTTGGACACGTATAACATATTTATATGGAAAACTGAATACATTTATTCAGGTTTATTCCCTGCACAGCATGGGGTATAACTTATTCTAAAAAAAACATATTTAGACCATTTATTAACCCCTTTCACAGCCTCATTCTACAAACCCCCCCAGCCGGGGCATTTACCCATTATTTATAGGTATGAAAAGCATTTAACCCCTTAAAGAATAACGTGCTTAACTGGCAGCTCTTAACAGGTTAACAGTCATAATATAATATAAGCATATAACAGTGATAATATAATATAAGCATATAACAGGTTAATGATTATTTTGGGGGCAGGCAGGCAATGGTTAAAATAACATGCCCCCCCAAATAGATCACTGCAGGATTAATACATTTCCTGGGGTGGCAGAGGGTGCTGAGAGTGACAATCCATATCCCACAGCAGATCCCTGTATTCCAGTGACTGCTCAGCAAAGTGAAAGTGAAAGTAACATTGTATCCTTCCTGGACTTTGAAATACAGGGAGATGTTCCCTTCTTTCTCTGTAAAATGGCGTTAGTAAGCTGGTTATTCCTGGTTTTCCTACAGCAGACATGTGAGTTAAATGCTGATCCCATGAGGACCCTGTCAGGGTGTATGGGTGCTGCCTAATTCTGGGCTCCAGGGCTGAGAGGGAGATACAGGCTGGGGGGGTTCAGACTTGCTGCAGACATGTTGTAACAATCTCAGTATGTGTGATTAGCTTGGGGGTATTTTAGTAATAATTACTGAAACATATAAACCCCCACCCCCTCTTAATATAACTACATAGTCTGTGTGGTGGGGGTGGGGGGAGAGTAGGGATTCAAATCTTGTATAGTTACTAATACAGTATAAACATTATTACACAATCCTATCACAGGGGGTAGATACATTTACTGGCTCAACAAATGCTAAAATCCTGAATGACTGCAACAAATGTTTAATCACTAGTAAAAATAAATAAAACAGAATTCAATTTCATTCACATATTACAGTAAGTAGATAGCTATAATATAATAATGTAAATATTGTTATTTGATATGACAAAGCCTCGCTCTGTCGTGTTGGCGTAATTATTATCCATTTACGTCATTTAACCCATATTGATACATTTGGTCTTCAATGAGTGTTCGACATATAATTTATTTTCTGGGATTTTACACAGTTTACAGGGAATTGTGCGGTAATGTCAGGGCTGCGCAAATGTAAGGTGAGGTAAGGTCATCCTGGAAAAATTTATGGATTTGAAGAATTTTTCAAATTTGACTATTTTGACCTAAAATATGCTAATATTTTATCACTTTAGGGACGAAACCACTGGAATTTAGAAGGGATCTGAACTGACTTACAATTTTGTTTACATAATTATTTTACTATTTAATTATATTTTAACCCTGTAATTCACTATTTAGCTATTTTGAACTAAAGGTTAAAATTCACTATGAATTCACCTTGAATTCTCACTTTCCTAAATGACCCTGTAAATGTAACAATGAAACTGTCGGCCAATGTATGTTACGTGACGCAGAATAAAGATTTCTTTAGTTGATGAAACTCAATATATGTGAAGTAGTGAGAAAAGAGAAGTGAGATGAAATGATTTTTAATTCTAGATCACAAATATTAAATAAAATAATATTTAGATATTAATTGTAAAAATACACTCTAAGCACCATAACCACAGCAGCTCAATGCAATGGTTAAGGTCTTATTCGTCTGCAGCCTCCATTCTCTATATTATAGAATTGGTCCCCAGAGCCTGCATCTTCTTAAAGTGTGGCTCACATGGTTGACCAAGAAAAGAACAGTTGTGCTCAAAAGTGTTATACCCTTGGAGATTTGGTAATATATGAATCATGTTTAACCCCTTAAGGACCAAACTTCTGGAATAAAAGGGAATCATGGCATGTCACACATGTCATGAGTCCTTAAGGGGTTAAAGAAAACTTGAGTGAGAAAGCAAAACACATTTCTTTTATTTCGTATGGGATTCATATTCAACTGTAGGTTATAACAGAAGAAAAAATGAAACGATCCCTGTTCAAAAGTCTGCATAGCCTTAGTTCTTAAAACTGTGTATTGCCCCCTTTAACAATGACAGCATGCAGTATTCTGTAATAGTTGCCTATGAGACCTCCAATTCTGGCAGGTGGTATAGCTGCCCATTCGTCTTGGCAAAATGCCTCCAGGTCATGTAAAGTCTTTTGTCATCTTGAATGAATCACACGTTTGAGGTCTTCCCAGAGTGGCTCGATGATATTAAGGTCAGGGGACTGTGATGGTCACTCCAGAACCTTCACCTCTCTCTTCTGTAACCACTGGACTGTCAACTTGGCCTCGTGCTTAGGGTCATTGTCATGCTGGGATGTCCAAGAGCGTCCAATGCCTTCGTGTCCAACGCGCGGCCTTCGTGCAGAAGAATGCAAATTGCCTCCCAGTATTTTCTGATAACATGCTGCATTCATCTTGCCATCAATTTTCACAAGATTCCCTGTGCCTTTACGGCCCACACAGCCCCAAAACATCAGTTAGCCACCACCATGCTGCACAGTGTAGATGGTATTCTTCACTATAGGCCTTGTTGACCCCTCTCCAACCATAACGCTTATGGTTGAGACCATAAAGCTCTATTTTGATCTCGTCGCTCCAAATTACAGTGTGCCAGAAGCTGTGAGTCGTGTCAAGGTATTGTTGGTCATATTGTAACCTGGCTTTTTTGTGGTATTGGTGAAGTAATGGCTTCTTTCTTGCAATTCGACCATGCAACTTATTTTTGTTCAAGTATCGTCATGTTGTGCTAATTGAAACAATCACACTGTCTTTTTCCACAGCAGCCTGTATTTCTCCTGAGGTTACCTGTGGGTTTTTCTTTGTATACCGAACAATTCTTCTGGCAGTTGTGGTTTAAATCTTTCTAGGTCTACCAGACCTCGGCTTGGTATCAAGAGATCCCCAAATTTTCCACTTAATAAGTGATTGAACAGTACTGACTGGCATTGTCAAGGCTTTGGATATAATTTTATATTCTTTTCCATCTTTATAAAGTTCCATTACCTTGTTACGCAGGTCTTTTGGAAGTTCTTTTCTGCTCCCCATGGCTCAGTATCTAGCCTGCTCAGTGCATCCACGAGAGAGCTAACAAACTCACTGACTATTATATACAGACACTAACTGCAATTTGAAAAGCCACAGATGTGGGAAATTAACCTTTAATTGCTATTTTAACCTCTGTGTGTCACCTTGTGTATCTGTAACAAGGTCAAACATTCAAGGGTATGTAAACTTTTGATCAGGGCAATTTGGGTGATTTCTGTTTACAGGATAAAACTTTATAAGAAAATTGAAAAAGGCAGGCACACTAAATATAGAACATACAAAATAACCATGTATATACAGCTCACTGAGTGCTCACTCAAAAGGTTTCATTCCATATAGAACTCAAATACATACAATAGAATGAGAAGCACAACCAATATAAAATAATAATCTTTATTGAATATACAAAATATATATAGTTTCCATATACCACAATGACACAGACAGCAATAGTAACAAATCAGTTAGAATGTATTATGTAATAACATAGTCAATCAAAGTGAATACATAATATAACCAACGTGCCAATAACCATAGCACAGATAATGCAATATCACAATTTTTATGTCACAAAGGGGGCAGATGAGAGGCGGGGCCAGCAATAAGGTGAGTTTTATTATTTTATAGGGGGGCTAAAGGGAGGCACGCCACATAAATGGTGACTAAAACACTATAGGGTCAGGAATACATGTTTGTGTTCCTGACACTATAGTGATCCTTTAAGCAAGGGGCACCTTCTTTGATAAAATGCAAATTGTTATAATTTGTTTTTTAGACTTTAATTTTTGACAAAAAAATGTAAATACCAAACAGAAGCTAAATACATGGTGGGCACTGTATGTGCCATTAAGAGATGTCTTCTATATCAGATGTACTTTGAATATATTTATTGCTTAAAGGAAAATAGTCTTTGAGCTCTGGCTTTCTGAGCGCCCCATCTGTTAAGGAGTGATTTATAATGTAACAAAGCATGTGAAAGGCCTGGCTGTGTGGTCACACCTGGCTCTCGCACAGCTATTGTTACTGTAATATATAACTTATTAACCAGTATCGATCCAAGGTATTAGTAAGCAGGATTATAACTCCAGAAGTAGAAACACAGGAGCTGCTGCAGAACATCTTGGAAGCAGAGCTTTCTATTACTATTCATTTACTCAGAAATACTAACAGTGTTATTCAAGGGTGAATTGTCAGGATTTAAAGTGAATTCAAAGTGGATTTTTAACTCTCCAGATCAGTTATTAGTGAATGATCCTGGCAGACATCGATTCACTAAAGAGAGAGTGAATGGTTTGGTATTGAAAACTGAATTGCAAAATGTAGGCTGAAACAGCCAAACTGAGCTATTTTTCCAAATCTGCGTTTTAGGACTAAATGTTGCTTTGTGAGTAAATCACACAATTCATATAGCACTTGGAGAAGATCAGATCACTTCGTCTCAGTACTTGTGAAGGGGAATTCACAATGGAGGAGCCCACAGCGGCCACTACTATAACCCCCATTGTTGGCACGCCGGTGGGAGGGAGTAATGGAGGCTGATTAGTGACCTAAATGGCTAGCCAGACAGCGTGCAATCAAGGAGGCCAGCCCACTGAGGGCAGGTGTTGCAGGAAGTACTGTTTCTGCTCTTGCTACACTTTTTGGGGACAAAGTCAGGACAGCAGAATAGGACCTGAACATCTGGACTGTTCCGCTGGGTAATTAGAAGGCATGGCCACTGCAGCCCCAGCACTGAGCCTGTACCTGGCCAGCCCAGTCTCCACTGAATCTCAGGGAAGTCACCCGCAGCCGGACATACACACTGCTGCAGAACGTGCTACCCCCCCACAAACACATATAGCTACCACAAACACAACACCACTGACAGCTCACATACATGGTGTGCACAAAGATTGTGTTCAGTGTTGTGAAAAACGTAGGATTACCGATATCTGTCCAATGGGAGCAAGCTTTTCACTGAATGCCCAATGTAATATCCATTAGAAGATTATCACTTAATAAATATTTTTTTGAAGTAACAGTCAGTGAATAGAATCTTTGTGCACGCCGCTTGCTATGGTTTCTTTAAAAATTTGTTTGGACGGACTATCCAATGGTGATTTTTTGGGGGGCAGGGGTGCTGTTCTGAATTTTTTTTAGATGACTTACTAATAACTTTTGTACAACTAAAATGTAGTTTAGACCAATGTGATTTCAAAACACATTTATTGTAGTTTCAAGACACATTACTGGGAGTGTTATTACTGTGGAGCTTTGTTATACACTCAGACACATTACTGGGAGTATTATTGCTGTGGAACTCTGTGATACACTCAGACACATTACTGGGAGTATTATTGCGGTGGAGCTCTGTTATACACTCAGACACATTACTGGGAGTATTATTGCTGTGAAGCACACTCAGAGACATTACTGGGAGTATTATCGCTGTGGGGCTCTGTTATACACTCAGACACATTACTGGGAGTATTATTGCTGTGGAGCTCTGTTATACACTCAGACACATTACTGGGAGTATTATTGCTGTGGAGCTCTGTTATACACTCACACATTACTGGGGGTATTATTGCTGTGGAGCTCTGTTATACACTCAGACACATTACTGGGAGTATTATTGCTGTGGAGCTCTGTTATACACAGACACATTACTGGGAGTATTATTGCTGTGGAGCTCTGTTATACACTCAGACACATTACTGGGAGTATTATTGCTGTGGAGCTCTGTTATACACTCAGACACATTACTGGGGGTATTATTGCTGTGGAGCTCTGTTATACACTCAGACACATTACTGGGGGTATTATTGCTGTGGAGCTCTGTTATACACTCAGACACATTACTGGGAGTATTATTGCTGTGGAGCTCCGTTATACACTCAGACACATTACTGGGAGTACTATTGCTGTGGAGCTCTGTTATACACTGACACATTACTGGGAGTATTATTAGTGTGGAGCTCTGTTATACACTGACACATTACTGGGAGTATTATGACTGTGGAGCTCTGTTATACACTCAGACACATTACTGGGAGTATTATTGCTGTGGAGCTCTGTTATACACTCAGACACATTACTGGGAGTATTATTGCTGTGGAGCTCTGTTATACCCTCGGACACATTACTGGGAGTATTATTGCTGTGGAGCTCTGTTATACACTCAGACACATTACTGGGAGTATTATTGCTGTGGAGCTCTGTTATACACTCAGACACATTACTGGGAGTATTATTGCTGTGGAGCTCTGTTATACACACACACATTACTGGGAGTATTATTGCTGTGGAGCACTGTTATACACTCGGACACATTACTGGGAGTATTATTGCTGTAGAGCTCTGTTATACACTCAGACACATTATTGGGAGTATTATTGCTGTGGGGCTCTGTTTACACTCAAACACATTACTGGGAGTATTATTGCTGTGGAGCTCTGTTATACACTCCGACACATTACTGGGAGTATTATTGTTTTGGACATTACTGGGAGTATTATTGCTGTGGAGCTCTGTTATACACTCAGACACATTACTGGGAGTATTATTGCTGTGGGGCTCTGTTATACACTCAGACACATTACTGGGAGTATTATTGCTTTGGACATTACTGGGAGTATTATTGCTGTGGAACTGTTATACACTCAGACACACCAACAATATGGAGCTCCTAGAAGAGAGGGACATTAGGATAGAAAAGTGGGACAAAGGGATTTGGGCACAATATAGGGACTGTCCCTCATAAATTGGGACTCTTGGGAGGTATGCAACATATCAGCCACACACAATGTCACAAGCAGTCCCTCATACACAGCCAACATCCACATACATACTTAAAGGATCACTATAGTGTCAGGAAAACAAACTTGTTTTCCTGACACTATATAATCCTTAAAACCCCTCCAGCTACTTACTTTAATCCAGCGCCGGGCTCCCTTGGTGCTGGTGATCTCTCCTCCCCCTCTGACGTCAGCTAGAGAGAGGTAGCAGAATGCGCATGCTTTCCTATGGACATTCTGCATGCTGAATGCAACATTCGCATTCAGCATCGCAGAAGTGTTTCTAGCGGCTGTCAGGAAGACAGCCACTAAAGGCTGGATAAAACCTGCAATTTGAACAGCAGTTTCTCTGAAACTGCTTTGTTTACATCTGAAGGATTAAAACCTGGAGGACCTGGCACCCATTCACTTCATTGAGCTGAAGTGGTATGGGTGACTATAGAGGCCCATTAAAGGCTCACTATAGTGTCAGGAACACAAACATGTATTCCTGACCCTATAGTGCTAAACCCACCATTTAGGCTGCTTGCTCCCCCTTAGTCCCCTATAAAAGTATAAAACTCACCTTATTTCCAGCACCGCGCAGGTCCCCCGGCGCTGGCTGCACCCACTTTGAGTTATTATTATGGTATTTATATAGCGTCATCAAATTCCGCAGCGCTTTGCAATGGGTGGGCGAACAGACATGTAGTTATAACCAGACAAGTTGGACACACAGGAACAGAAGAGTTGAGGGCCCTGCTCAATGAGCTTCCATGCTAGAGGGAGTGGGGTAAAATGACACAAAAAGGTAAGGTTAGTATTAGACTAGTGACAGTTGCAGAAGAGGAATCAGTCAGGAGCTATTAACAGTTTAATTGATATGCTTTTATGAAGAAGTGGGTTTTTAATGATTTTTTGAAGGAGTGGAGACTGGGTGAGCATCTAACGGGGGAGGGAAGCGAGTTCCACAGGAACGGTGCAGCCCTCGAGAAATCTTGAAGGCGAGCATCAGAGGTGGGAGTATGGACAGAAGATAGACGTAAGTCTTCAGCAGATCAGAAGGGCCTAGACGGGACATACTTGTGTATAAGGGAGGATAAATAGGTGGGAGCAGCATTATGTAGAGATTTGAAAGCAAGAACCAGAATTTTAAATTGAGCTCTATATTTTATAGGAAGCCAATGTAGGGACTGACAGAAGTGTGAGGCATGGGAGGTGTGGGCGGACAGGAAGATAAGCCTCGCCGCCACATTCATTATGGACTGTAACGGCGCATGTTGGGAGCACGTAAGACCACTGAGAAGCGGATTACAGTAGTCAAGGCGAGAAAGGACAGTGGAATGGACCAACACCTTAGTCGCATCTGGCGTTAAGTAGGGGCGGATGCGCGCAATGTTTTTGAGATTGAAATGACAGGATTTGGCGATAGATTGAACATGAGGCTTGAAGGAGAGGTCGGAGTCAAAGAGAACACCTAGGCAGCGAGCCTGTGGTGGAGCTGATGGTAGCACCGTTGACTTGGAGGGAGGCAGACACAGGAGTAACAACACCTGAGGGAGGAAAGACCAGAATTTCAGTTTTGGTCAAGTTTAGTTTAAGGAAGTGGGCAGCCATCCAGTTAGAAATAGCAGAGAGGCAGTCAGAGACACTAGTCAAGAGGGACGGGAGAGATCAGGAGAGGACAGGTAGATTTGCGTCTCATCTGCATAGAAATGATATTGGAAGCCAAAGGAGCTAATGAGTTTACCAAGGGAGGCGGTATAGCTGGAGAACAGTAGGGGCCAATGACTGAACCTTGGGGGACACCAACAGAGAGGAGTTGGGGAGAAGAAGCAGAGCCAGAGAAAGAAACACTGAAAGAGCGCTGGGAGAGGTAGGAGGAGCACCAGGAGAGAGCAATATCTTGTAGACCGATATTGCGGAGGATGAGAAGAAGCTGTTGATGATCAACAGTGTCAACAGCCACAGACAGGTCAAGGAGAATTAGGATAGAATAGTGACACGAGAGTTTGCAGCGAGTAGATCATTGGAACCAGAATTGGATACTTTGGTCAGTGCCGTTTCCACAGAGTGCTTAGCGCAGAAACCAGACAGAAGCGGGTCTAGCAGAGAGTTGGACTCGAGGAAGTCTGTCAATCTCGCATACACAATTCTTTCAAGGATCTTGGATGTAAAAGGCAGTAGCGAGATAGGACGATAGTTTGATGGGGAGTTAGGGTCAAGATTGGGCTTCTTTAGAATTGGGGTTACAGTTGCATGTTTGAAGGGCGATGGAAATATACCAGAGGAGAGAGAGAGATTGAGAATCTTAGTGAGAGGTGGAGAAAGAGAAAAAGACAGAGTACGAATGAGATGCGAGGGAATTGGATCTAGGGAGCAGGTGGTGGGGTGGGAGGACTGGAGCAAAGCAGAAACCTCTTCCAATGTAGCAGCTGCGAATGAACATAGAACAGCAGAGGGAGTGAAGTTAGGGACATCATCGAAGTGGCCGATTTTTAGCCAAAGCATTGTATTGGCTAAAATTGGCACAGGGGCGGGCCAAATGCTGTTTTGGCCTATAAGAACCTCCTCATAGAGATGCATTGAATCCAGTGGCGTACATACCACGGTCGCTGGGGTCACGGCTACCCTGCGGACCACTGCAACCGGAATCCCGCTGCCAAGTATTGCGGCCCCCGGCCCGCGTGGCAATCTGCCAGGGCCGCACGTTCAAGGGGCCCATCGGGTAGCGCATGCTGTTAGGGTCACCCGATGGAGATGAATTTCCAGGGGGCCCCCCACTTTAACAGCGTGACCGGGCCCCCTGTGATGACATCACAGCTGGGAGGAAGTGACTGCCCTGGTCACTACTCCCAGCTATCAGAGAGAGCCTGCGCGGGAGGAAGGAGAGGGAGTCAGAGTTTGAACGCTGACTCCCACAAGCCTGAGCCACCACTGGACCCCAGGGAAAGTCACCCTCCTGCACCTAAAAGGTGACAAACATTTTGTTTATGTGTGTTTTTGTTTGTATGTATGTATGTGTATGTGTGTCTGTGTGTATATGTCTCTTTCTGTATGTGTAGGTGTGTATCTCTGTCTTTCTGTGTGTGTGTGTGTGTGTGTGTGTATGTGTCTGTCTGTGTGTGTGTGTGTGTGTCTGTGTGTGTGTGTATCTCTGTATGTATGTGTCTCTGTATGTAGGTGTGTCTGTCTGTATGTGTCTGTGTGTCTCTGTGTGTATGTATATGTCTCTGTGTATGTAGGTGTCACTGTATGGATGTCTGTATGTATGTGTGTCTGTCTTTATAATGTAAATATAAAGAAATGTTCAGCCACATGGAACAGGAGACACTCCATTAAAAAAATATAATACTTTTATTAATATGTCCCCAAGGAAGATATAAATGTACTTGGTTTGCATGTTTTCTTTGGCGTATACAGAATATTTTCTTGCAATAGCTGCAGATCTAGTGTTCTCACTGTACTCCCTTACCTCCTCCCAAGTTGGTTTTATATATACCCCAATCTAAAATGCATAATGACATGTTTTCATTGAGGGTAAATCTGGTAAATTGTTACAAAAAATATATATATATTTATTATTTTCCATTAAATTGTTCCTTTGAACTGATATGAATTTAAATACATTTTTAAAATGTCAGCAGAATATCTGTATAGCTATATATGTCACCTGCATTTGTATTGCCCATCGAATAAGGTCTAGATTTACTAGATCTGAATATTTAATTATGGCAAATGATGAGCTACAAAACGGTGAGCAGAAATCACATTATCATAGGATGGCACCAAGAGAGAAATTGATATGTTGATGTATGCTGTATTAAGATAAATCTGTTTTAAAGTGAATGAGCATATTTTATTTTTTATGTAATCTTTATTTTGGTTGTTTTTTCCTAGTGTTCCTTCCTGTTGGCGCATGGGTCAAGGTCAGCGCTCCAGTACACCTAAGTCTGGAGTTAGGATCACCGGCCACTGTACCCTGTACGTACCAACTAGCTGCATCTCCGGTTGAGATGAAGTATCTGGCAATACTTTGGAACTTCAAGGGAACAGAAATCGCAAAATTTGATAGTAAAGGATTTAAAAAGCCCTCAGATCCAAGACTGACTTTAAAAGCAGATCATATTTCAAAAGGAGAGGTTTCTCTGTATATTAATAATGTGACTTTGTCTGACATCGGGCCCTATACATGTCGAGTAATCTACAGTCCAGACCAGGATTACAAGCTTGTTGGCGTAACTGTCTATGGTAAGATCTGGACACAGTTTTTAATACTTTCTGTTGATTACATTTATATATCTTTATATGTGTTTTCATAGTACACGAGAGTCAGTTCATTAATTGTATTTCTAGTTATACGCACGTGTTTTGCACTCTAGAAAGAGGGGGAAAATTGTACCATTGGCGGTTCATGTTTAAAGAATTTTAATCAAGCGATAGTTTTCCATGTTAGAGATAATTTACCATAGGGGGATGATGAAACCAATGAATTAATTAGATGAAAAAGTCAACTTTCAGAGTAAGTGCATCATCTGGACTTTTCTAGTTCAGTAGAAATGGATATCGTAAAAAAATGGACGGAGGACAACTACATAGTTTGAAAACAAGAACTGATATTAGCTCTTGGTAACGTTACAGGAGTAGGTATGGTCATGCCAACATTGGATTTATCATGTTGGTCTAGTGGAAGGAAGGATATTATTTTTTTTCCCAAAGATAATTTTATTGTATTGAAGAGAATATACCTATTTATAAGAATGCCCCAAATATCCATACAGATGTACGGTTTATTGAAATTCTGTAAAAAATAGTTTTAAGTTCTAGTGTGGCATACTTCACATATTCTGAGACAGAAATACAGCAGACCGTGTAACAGAAAATAAAAGCTGAACAAATAGTGAACAACAAGGATGCGAGAATGCAAGGCGGGAGTACACTTTATCACTTGGCACAGTGACGCTACAAGTTAAATGTGGTGTAGTACTAATCCCTTGTGTAATCAAAGCATTAGTACCTTACTGCATGAACACAGGCAATGGAAAACTCGTACGTCAGGAGTTAGGAGCCTCTGGAGGGGGTGCTACTGGCTTGGTTTTGGGTTTTCAGTATTTGATTACTTTAAGTATGGCCACTAACTCATATTTGATGGTTTGCAAAATCAGGAGGATAAGATTATCTAATGTTTGAATGTGGATTGAGGCTTAATTGCTCGCCAGTACAGGCTGCTACTAGTATAGAAGTGAAATATTTCCTGGTTTTGGGGAATTTTGTAGGTAAAATACATATTACTGGATTTAATAACAGACCAGTAAATAGCTATGCTGTAGCGTAGGGCATTCCCACCATATAGGAGAAATAGGTCCAATACTATAGAAACATCTCCAACATTTACTTGATTTACTAGATCAAACAATAGACAGTCTAGTGCCGGCATAGGCAACCTTCGGCACTCCAAATGTTTTGGACTACACCTCCTATGATGCTTTCCCAGCATTATGGGTGTACGAGCATTATGGGGGATGTAGTCTACAACATCTGGAGTGCTGAAGGTTGCCTATCCCAGGTGGGAACCATGTACATTCTATAGAAGATTTTCCACATCAGTGGATAGCTGTCAGACAGTCTTAGTATGGTACGTAAGAGTTATTTTTCCCATTCTGCAATAATTGTTATACCATACCAAGTTTCATATAATTAATCTGATAAATTGTTGCTATAATTTTAGGTAAATAATCCCCAAAAATATCAAATGGTCAAATCTATAATCATATGCAAAATCTCATTTCAGGGAGGTCAACTGGTGATCCTTCAATTTATAATATGGTGATTGGTTATAATCATGTAGGAGGTTATAAGACAAGATAATATAATCAACAAAGAAGTTAAAGGGACACTGTAGGCACTTTTATCTCATTGAATTGGTTATATTGACTTGAGTTCCCTGGCACTGTCCCTCCACTCAGTGTTATGAGGGTCCCTGGTTTCCAATAGCCCGTTGCCTAGTGCAAGTATGGCTAAAGCAGAAATTACACACTTCCTTGCAGCCATATCGGTTAATACATGCAATAGACACTGTGATTGACTGAATGCGGTCAACTGACACTCTCAGCCAGCCACATTCGCCCACTGCGGTTCAGACTAATGCTTCCCCATTAGCCCAAGCAGAATATAGGGGACATTTGTTTGGCATTAAACATTTAATACTGAATTTAAAGCGGCACTGTCATGCCGAACTTACCTTTCCTCAATCTCTTCCTCTTCTCCCCCTCTCTCAGGATCTGTTATTCTTTTCTTCCTGTCTTCTTTAGTTTTCTTTAAAATCATAAGACAAAGTAGGGACTCTTTGCCTTATGGAGGATTCCTCCACTTGACCAGCGGAGGAGCAAAGTGTGCTTTATTTCCGCTGGTCAGAGCAATTTTCCCATGATCCCTAGCTTTCCTCTGTGTTCCCACAATGCTTCCTGTCACTTTACACAAAACTGCTGAATTGCATTCTAACTGAATGAGAACAGTCTGTTCGTTTCTTTTAGAACGCAATTCGGCACTTTATTCGGATCGGAATTTCATTCTAATGAATGAAACTCTGATCCTATTCATTGCTGTGGCTGCATCTTGCAGCCGCTTAGTAGATAACTCCCTAATTCCCATGGTATCAGGGAGTTATCTACTAAAAGGCTGAAAGACCTAAATTGGTCTTTCAGCCAACTTTACTAATACTAAGTAAAAATTACTCAGTATTCGTAAATTAAATGCCCCTACTCGCTATACCGCGAGTAGGGGCATGTGTAGTCACATGAGTCATTTTACACAGCGTGGGAAAATTCAAAAGAACTTTCCCACCCTGTGTAAAATGACTCAGAGCACTCTGATTGGCTTAAACCCACAAATCAGAGTGTTCTAAGCATAATTGCAGGGCGGGGCAAGGCTTTATAAGCCTTGACCCGCCCTGCGGAGCTCAGTATGCGGCGTGCCCTCGAAGGGCGAACATGGATTAATTTTTTTTTGCGCTCGTTTTTTTTTTTTAAAGTGCGACGGGTATAATGGATTTTTATTTGGCCTTTTTGGGGGCTGAAGAAAGAAGATTTTAGAAAAAAGAAGACGTCAAATGGTAAGTTTAATTTTTTTTTTTTTACAGGTTAGTTATTTTATTCCCCCCCTCACTATTTGTAGGGTGAGGGGGGTAGGTAGGGGATAGGTTTTTTTGGGTGGGGGGGGTGGTGACTAGGGGCTTGGGACCCCTAGTCACCTTGATTGGAGGGGGGGAGGTGTTTCATTTAGGGCCCCCACCCACCGCTCAGGGGTGGGGGCCGGGGGGGGGAGGACAGTAGGTCCCCCCCCCTTATTGTTTTATTAGGGCCCCCACCCACCGCGCAGGGGTGGGGGCCGGCGGGGGAGGACAGTAGGTCCCCCCCCTTATTGTTTTATTAGGGCCCCCACCCACCGCGCAGGGGTGGGGGCCAGGGGGGGGGGCAGAAGTCCCCCCCCCTTATTGTTTTATTGGGGCCCCACCCACCGCGCAGGGGTGGGGGCCAGGGGGGGAGGACAGTAGGTCCCCCCCCCTTATTGTTTTATTAGGGCCCCCACCCACCGCTCAGGGGTGGGGGCCGGGGGGGAGGACAGTAGGTCCCCTCCCCCTTATTGTTTTACTGGGGCCCCCACCCACCACGCAGGGGTGGGGGGGAGGAAATGTAGGTCCCCCCCCCTTATTGTTTATTAGGGCCCCCACCCACCGCTCAGGGGTGGGGGCCAGGGGGGGGAGGACAGTAGGTCCCCTCCCTTATTGTTTTACTGGGGCCCCCACCCACCGCTCAGGGGTGGGGGCCAGGGGGGGGGAGGACAGTAGGTCCCCCCCTTATTGTTTTATTAGGGCCCCCACCCACCGCTCAGGGGTGGGGGCCGGGGGGGGAGGACAATAGGTCTGCCCCCCCCTTATTGTAATTTGTCTTTTTTTTTTTCAACAGTGAGCAGCCACAGGCTGCTCACTGTTTAGTAGACATGCCATTTGGGAGATTTTAATCTCCCTTGTGCTATTATGGGGGTCATATTGACCCCCATAGAGTGAGGGGGACCTGGGGGGGCTTATGAAGTGGTGGGGAGCACTGCTCCCTGCCGCTTCTATAGTTACATATTACAAGGAGGGAGCTTCGGCTGATCTTTCTATTCACTCATTCGTCTGTCTGATGAATGAATGAATAGATGAAATTCCCGTTCGCATGTCCAGGTGTTTCACTGGGCATGTGCGGGAATCTCAGTGTCTGCCTAGTGTGGGCTGATGACGTGTCCCACAGGGACTTCACCTACCCACACAAAGATGGCGGCGCCCTGAATCAAGATCGGGGCAGAAAATAAGGATTTAAAAATAGGTAATGTGGGGGGCTTAGGGGCATTTGGGGGTGACTAGTGGGTCTATTGGATGTAGTGGAGGCGGGTGGGGGGTTAAAAAAAAAAAAAAACGGGATTCGGCATGACAGTGCCGCTTTAAAGTAAAAAATAGCAAGGATATATGTAGGATAGTATGTACATGGAGTAGCATTCCTGTGGAAGTGGCAACATTTTGGCAGAGTTAAGGGAAGTCCTTGTATAGGCATTGTGCAGTTATGTTGTATTTGATAAACTTCAAGATCTAATTGAAAATGTTAGAAAATCTAAATTTCTGATTTTATCCATCCTGTTGAAGTACATAATATCACCATGATTATGTAGGCCGGTTGTAGTGAACTTAGCATTGTGAGATAAATGGTTAAATATATGACTGCTTCGCTGGGTGACATTTCCTTCCTGGTTTCCTGTTCTTTTTCTTTGGCATTTCCTGTAAACCCCACACATCCATGGCCCTCACATGCAAACCTCGGACATTTTGGATGGTGTATTGTGTCCAGTTTTCTTTTAGTATAGTGTTAATTTAGATACAATCGTTCATGTAAAACAAAATACAGTTAGTGCCAAAGAAAACAAGAGATTTAAAGGGTCTGTAAAAATTGAATAAATCGTCCTTAATAAAGTCCAGGAATAAAAGAATACCAGGTGATGAGACAGTCTTAAAAGTAGTAAAAATCCATCTACTATTCATAAAGTGCTTGTCAGACAACTTCAGTCAGTAGCAGCATGTGTAAAGAACACAAACCGGGGGATACCAATAGTGCAATATGGTAGTAGAACACACCACACAAAGGTCTAAAAATGCCAACTCACATCCGATAGAGCTATAACCAGCTCTGGATAGATCCGCATGCAGTGGTATTGTATCCCCACTTGCAGGATATTCTTCAGGAAATGGTGGTCAGTGGAATGATGGGGTGGAACATGCAAAAGAGCAAGAAAAGGGCCTATAGTGCTCTCTATTATGGCAAGTCTAACACGCAAATAGAGATATGCTTACAGTAGATGGAACAGAGTGACCGCTCTCTGTTTCAACCTAGGATTCTTTAGGGGTATCTGGAGGCAAATTCAAAATGCCAGGTCAAGGCAAAAATGAAAAGGTATATGGCATAAAAAAGGTAAGTGTAGCCCCAAATACTTTATTAGTTAAATATAGAATAAAACCACAACGCGTTTCACTCTTTTGGGGATTTTTCAAGTGAATACATTTTTTTTTTTTTTAATTATTCATGCCAGTATGTTGGTGCTGTCATCTTCTAGCTATAGTGCAATTGTTTGTTTTCAACATAATATCCATGTAATACAATAAAGCAGAACTATGATTTTTATCATATGGAAGAGTGTACTACCAGTATACTGCCAGTCCTCCCAATTGTCTGATTTCAGCAAGCCAATCGTTATTTTAGGGTCCTGTCACTGGTTTGTCTGTCATCAAAGTGTAGCCTGAGCGCATCATTAGACGTGCTTCACTCTGCGTACTAGGACCCAGCAGAGAGCACTGGAACTGCTCCTTGCATGGTTGGCCCTCAGTAAGTCAGCCTTCTTGATTGACCGGGACCCTAACGTGCATTGACAGACCGACTTAACAGTAATTTGGTAAGACCTGCCCCTATTCCAGTTCACGGAAAGCTGATGTTGGGACCTATGTCCTGCGGTGAATAATGCTGCAAAGTAAAACAACTCAGTTAACTCCGCTAGACTTACTAGTTGTAACCTACCTTTTCATGCAGCATGACGCATGTTTATCTACAGAGAAATGATGTGCCATGCACACACATGTGGACTGTGCATATAATTGCAGGAGTTAAACTAATTGACATGCAGTGGCTGGAGATGCATAAAACTTATAATTATTAAAAAAAAATATATATATATATATATATATATAACTATAGCTTTGTTGGAGAACTTTTCCAGATTTGCCTCAGTTTTTACCTCTGAGTTTAATTGGCAAACCTCTGTATTTAGTGATAACCCTGCATCGTTTTAATATAGGTTCTTTACATGCCAGATTTTATATGCAATATTTTACTATACTTTGCTTTAAGGGTTTAACTGCTGTATGTATTTCTTTTTATAATGTGCGCCTTGTTACAGGTCCAGTGTTGCATCAATCTTTCTAAAGTACAGTATACATGTGTTAACCTGAATCACCCCTCTTGCATTCTAACAGCTGCAGTCTCTGGGTCTGTCCGCTTTCCTTATTGCCTTGTCACATGTAAAAACCAGTAAAACAAGATTTATTCAATGCAGAAAGGAACCTTAGTAAGCAAATGCAGGATGTGTAAGGGTACAAAGTGAGCACAGTAACCAGCTGGGAGCCCTGCTTGTATTATTCAGTGAGTGAGAGCTGGCCCACATTCCTAGCCTATGCAGTATTTGTGTACTCATTCACCTGCAGTACTTATACCCCTCCTCACCATCCTTCACCATGATAAGAGCTAATATACACACAGGTGTTAGAATAGCAGAGATTTGCTGGGAAGGAAATCACTTAAACCATTTGCATTAACCCATCCTGTGCCTATAGAAACTAGTCATATGGCCTACTTACTTGGAAACAAAAAACACACTTTCCATAATAATGGCATTTTAAATGGTGATCAATAGTTATATCCATTAACTCCTTAAGTGTAGCAGAGGCTTTTATTGAAGTTTCTGGGTTTAATATAAAAAAAATTGTGTGTGTGTGTATATATGTATATATATTACACAAGATCCAGCACAGTCACCTATCCACTAAACAGCAACTTCAATATTGTACATTATATGATCATACATTGCATAAGCCTGCCACAACGTCAATGTAACCCATCTTTGGCAGGTCCTACACTAACAGCCTAATGTCTGCTCTTATGAGATTTATTCATTTTCCTGTTTCCTGGCTAGAAACCTGCAAATCAGATCTGCCTCTGTGTTTGTGCACCCAAATATCCCCTCCTGTGTGTGTGCACCCAAAGATCCCCCGCCTGTGTGTGTGTGCACCCAAAGATCCCCCCTTCTGTGTGTGTGTGTGCACCCAAAGATCCCGCCTGTGTGTGTGTGTACTGTGTGTGTGTGCGCACTCCCAAAGATCCTCTGCCTGTGTGTGTGCGCACTCCAAAGATCCCCGCCTGTGTGTGCGCAAAAGATCCCTGCCTGTGTGTGCGCACTCCAAAGATCCCCCGCCTGTGTGTGTGCGCACTCCAAAGATGTGCCTGTGTGTGCACCAAAGATTCCCCCTCGCCTGTGTGTGCGCACTCCAAAAGATGTGTGTGTGCGCACTCCAAAGATCCCTCTGCCTGTGTGTGTGCGCACCCAAAGATTCCCCCGCCTGTGTGTGCGCACTCCAAAGATTCCCTCGCCTGTGTGTGTGCGCACTCCAAAGATCCCCCTGCCTGTGTGTGTGCGCACCAAAGATCCCTGCCTGTGTGTGTGCGCACTGATCCACCCAAAGATCCCCGTTTGTGTTTGTGTGCCACCCAAAGATCCTCCCGTGTGTGCACCCAAAGATCTCCCTGCCCTGTGTGCGCACTCCAAAGATCCCCTCTGTGGTGTGTGCGCACTCCAAAGATCCCTCTTCCCCCCCGCCTCTGTGTGTGTACCCAAAGGGGTGTATGTACCTTGAACCCTTCCCTCCCCCATGGTCACAGACCCTCTCTGCCACTGGTACACTCCCACAGGCCCTGTATGAATCTATATGTGCTCTGGTGCGTTATTACATGTACCAGTTTATAATTAATTTTCTTGTTTCTATATTAAAACTGGGCCTTAAATTAATTGCTTTCTTTGATTTAAGTATTGGCAGTTGACCTGTACCAACAACCAAACATGTTTTACCTTCTTTAAATTGTCTGCCCAAAGTCCTTTGTCCCTGGATTCTGTGTCAGATGTGATAAAGTACACATTCTCCGCTCCTGGCAATAACCTGATTTAGATATGCAGGTGCGACTAATCTTGTTCCCGGTCATGACATTTTTTCCCTTCTTCCAGCTGATAACCCAAAGTCCTTACTGAACTCTTGCTAGCCGTGTCCTCTTAGGTGGCTACTCCCAGTTGTTGTCACTGAAGTCCGATGGACTAGATGTGTTCTCCAACTTTGACTAAATCTGTTAAGATTTAGATTCATGTTACATAGTCAAAGCCCTAAATGAAAAGGCTTATGGAAATTACAATGTTTAAAAAAAAAAAAAAGTGTTTCCATTTTTGCAAAAATAGAAAATATGTCAAAACCATGATTGCATTGTTTCAAATCGTAATCTTGGATCAGAAAGCACAATATTTTAGAAGTGATTTAATCAAGCCTAATGAGAAAACGAAAAGCACTCCTTTGACGTAGCTAACAGAACAGCTCAAAGATCATGTGTCTTTAATCTATAAAATTGGCTTATTGATTTGTATCAAACTGCACAAATATAGTTAGGGCAAATGTTCCTAATGCATTTCTGACTCCTATTACTTCATTTTATCCCTTTGAGCTTTCATTTGTGCAAATCTCCCTTTTCAGCCTCCCCCCCCCCACCACCACCACCACTATGTTTGTTTTTTTCCCCTCTCATCCTAGTAACACACAACCCAATAATTCTGTTTTATCCATTACAGGACAGTGTCCTTTTTGTGGGGAAGAAGATAAATCGCATTAAATCAGTAATGCCCTGTAATGTAAATAAAACTGATCCTAAAGACCCACAGAAACACTACAGCTTGTTTTAGTGAACTGGATATCCAGCCAAGGTTATATAATATCCCAAATCCCCACCCAATAAGCACTCTGTGGCCCAAATCCTGGATTCCAAAGTACATCAAAATCATGCAGGCTTGTAGCCTCTCTGGTTATGTCTTCCAACCTCTGCTGTCTGAGAATAATGGGAGTTCAACTTGGGAATTGTTCATCAAGATTACAGCCGAGCCAATTGCAGACGAAGCTAACATTGTAGTCTAGCTGTGTGTGATGGGATTTGCAGTCCAACAGCAATTTTTTTGTGTGAAGTTTTTATAATTAATGCTCGGTCATACAGTTCCCTATCCCCCAGCTCTGCTTTGCAGCAATGTTAATGCAAAGAAATCCCACTGATAAACATTCTTATTCATTAACGCCACAACATATTCTGTTGCGCTGTACAAATTATGCACGTGGTTAATTGACGAATGCGCTAGTTACCGTAGCCATTGGGGACCCTTTGTGTTTGCACAGACACACATTTATACACAATTATGCCGATAAAGATATGCAAACAGATAAATATGTGCACATATACACAGGTGTGGCTATGTCGTTCTTGGCAGGCAGACTGTTTGAACAGTGGGGACAGTTAAGTATCGAGTTATCCTTAGACCGGGCTGCAGAGCTGGAAACCAAGCACATGTTGACAAAAGCCCCTGATCTGACATGCTAATTCTGTCACTTTTTACATTTTGTATTGCATCTACAGGCTGTTTATTAAACATTATATTTTATTGTGATGGTAAAATACATAATGAAATAATGTGTGTGACTGATTCTTCATAAATACTCCCTTGCATCAAATATTACATGGATTGCGTATGCATATATATTTACACACATAGAATTTATTTTTAGAATCCATCTGTGGCTCTGCCTGTAGAACTGTAATAACCTGTAAGATATCTCCATCTCTGAGCTGAATGAATGGGACCCTGGTAACAGACAGCAATAACCTCAGAGACTTGGGTGGAGTTGTATTGCCTTCTGGCTTGTATAAACTACAATTAGACTTGGAGGTTCAGGTTAAGACACCTCCCACCCCCACCTCAGGCAGTGTAGATTTAGTAGAAGTGACGCTTTATCCTGAGACAATAGGGTAGTGTGTTAACACTGTAGAAGTCTTCCTCAGTCTGTGTATTGTATTCACAGAGCATAAATGAAGGTCCTGTAGCCGGTTACCAATTGATTAATCCTCATCACCTCTATCATGAGTGTATTAAAGATAATATGGGTGGGCTTCTATGCTGAATGTCAATCTCTTGGAATGTGGAATCAAGCATCAGTTACAGCATCTGTTAAGTAAACAGCAACTCAACATCTATCTCTTGATGTTAATGGGCTTTAAATCGGCTTATGGCTCCTAATGAATCTGTTTTACAGACAATGGGTGGAAATGCACAATCAAAAGGAAAGTATGCTCCATTTATTTCCTCACCCCCACAAAACCATACAAATTATTTTGTTCTCCATCCGCTGACAAAAGTTACTCACCAAGACGAGAATTCTGTCTAGTGAAGAAAAGTTTAGAAACACCAGCTGTACACTCTGTACCTCTCCATGCAACATATCCTCACTATGCCCTTGTGTGGTGCTCTGTATGCATATTACTGAGATAACCGGAAACTAATCGGACTAGATTACCCATGTGGCTATACTATTTGGAAGGACATATCTCCTCCTTGCTTCCTCTTGGATACTCTGCACTATTTAACACAGATAACATCAGACTCCGGTGTCATTATTCTTATTCATTATTCTTATTATTTACAAAGCGCTAACAAACTCCACTGTGCTGAAAATGGATTCCTGCTTCTCGTGGTCTGTAAGAGAGTTACAAGGAATATATTTCACTCCTGTTCAAAGTTTTTAGTTCCTCACTAGATGTGATCCCTGGTGAAGATGTGATCACAGTTTGCATATAGCTTGTGAGTGCCCCCAAAAGTTGGGGTATCTGGTGATCCATTTGTCATGCCGTCATCCCATCAGCAGAGAGAATGCACTGAGAGTGCGTAACACTCAGTCAGACTTTGCTTGTTTGTGTAGAAAGTCAGAGAATGGAAATGGCAGCAAGTGTTTATTACATCATCTCACACTTGTATATTTGTCTCTCTTGTGGGAACAATGGAGATCAGATGTACTTCACTAGATATCCAGTTTCTGCAAGTTGACAGGATCATATATCGCTCTTAACCTGTCGTCGTACATTCTTTGTTCATAGACTGTTAACACATTGGCAATCTGTGCTGCCACAGATTTGGATTAAGAAAAAGTGTTTTACCAGATGCTCAAATTCCAAACCCAAATCTACATTTTAACACGTAGTATATTGCAAGCTTATGTGTGTACATGAATCATTAATCTGATATCTCCCACACTAAATAATTAAATGGTCACTATAGTCACCAGTTTAATGTAGTGGTTCTGGTGTCTATAGCATGTTCCTTCAGACTGATTTCCCCCTCCCCTCTCGATGTCCCTCATTGGTCCAATACTGTATTAAAGGAACACTATAGGGTCAGGAACACAAACTTGTATTGCTGACCCCATTGTGTTAAAGGGACACTATAGTCACCAGAACTACAGCATATTAAATTTGTTCTGGTGAGGCTTTTTGCTGTAAACACTCTTTTCAGAGAAAATGCAGTGTTTACATTACAGCCTAGTGAAAACTTCACTGGCCACTCCTCAGATAGCTGTTAGAGATCCTTCCTGGGTCGTAGCTGCCTAAAATGCATCCAAACATTCAGTGTATTCTCCCTCTGCACGCAGACACTGAACTTTCCTCGTAGAGATTCATTGATTCAATTCATCTCTATGAGGAGATGCTGATTGCCCAGGGCTGTGTTTGAATTGTGCTGGCTCTGCCCTTGATCTGCCTCTTTGTCAGTCTCAGCCAATCCTATGGGGAAGCATTGTGATTGGATCAGGCTACCACTTCTGATATCAGCAGACTGCTTGTTTTTTTAGGAAAACAGTATGCAGATCTAAAGCTTCTGGCTTGAATACAGTAAGATTTTGCTATATTTATGGAGGCATGAGGGGCCCAGGGGGGCTAGATGGTGATGTTAACGCTATAGGGTCAGGAATACATGTTTGTGTTTGGGTCTGACCCTATAGTGATCCTTTAAAACCACCATCTAGCCCCCGTGGCCCGTTCTTGCTCCCTAAATATAATAAAATCTTACTTGTATTCAAGTCGGCAGCTGCTGCCTCTGCCTGCTGACATATTCAGAAATGGTGGTCTGAGCCAATCACAATGATTCCCAATAGGATTGTCTGAGACTGTCAAGGAGGCAGATCAGGGCAGAGCCAGCACAAGTCAAACACAGCACTGGCCAATCAGCATCTCCTCATAGAGATGAATTGAATCAATGCAACTCTATGAGGAAAGTTCAGTGTCTGCATGCAGAGGGTGGAGACTCTGAATGGCAGTACTGCCATTACTAGACTGTAATGTAAACACTACATTTTCTCTGAAAATACAGTGTTTATTGCAAAAATCCTGAAGGGAATGATTGTACTCTCCAGAACAAATACAATAAGCTGTAGTTGTTCAAGAGCTATAGTGGTCCCTTTAAAGGACCACTATAGTCACCCAGACCACTTCAACTCAATTAAGTGATATGGGTTTCAGGTCCTCCAGGTTTATACCCAGCAGCTGTAAACATCGCAGGTTCATAGAGCATGCAGAACGTCCATAGGAAAGCATGGAGTCTGGCCGTGCATGCGCTTTCGGCTCCACTTAGGAGCCAACATTGGAGGGGGAGGAGAGGTCACCAGTGCCGAGGGAGCCCGGTGCCAGATTAAGGCAAGTTGCTGAAATGAGTTTGTTTTCCTGGCACTATAGTGGTCCTTTAAGTAGTCTGATTTTTTTTTTTTTTTTTTTTTTACTCTCTGGATAACCTCATTCAGTGTCATGGCCTTATTTTCTCAGATACTCTATGAGTAATAGCATCCAGTGCCCTGGGCTGTTTCACACTCGTTCTCCAGTATTCATAGTGATGACATGTGCTGCCATTGGCATTCCTCATGTTACTTGTCAGGTTTTCTAGCCTCCAGCTTCAGATCCCATGATATCACGTTTACTATATATCTTATTGAAGAGACATTTCCCATTTGCACATTTCTGTTAAAGATATTCTGCTATTGTTACATGGCTGTCTACTGACTGCTCTAATTACTGATAGATTCCAAACTTCTTAAGCAAGCTGGTACGGAGACTCCTTCTATGTAAGGAAATAGTGGCTGGATAAGTGACATTTTTAGGAAATCTGCAAACTAATCTTTTTTTTGTTTGTGACATTACCTTGACCTTGGGAGTCGGGTAGCTCTGCTCCCAGTATGTAATGCAAATGGACCAGATTCTTCTCCTTTCCCACCTATAATGTACACAGTGATTGATTAACCCAGGTCAGTCTTCCAAGCTTTCTCTCTCACTGTGCCTACTGATCTGCCTATCCTTAGACTTGTAATATACCAGTCTTTTGGATTTTCACTTTCAGATGTATGTAGCATAGTCAGCTATTATTACAAAAAAACAATCCTACATTGTATCATACTAGATGGACATTCTCCACCAATCTTCATAAATTTGCTTTTATGTCCTTGGACCCTGTGAATTTGAATTTGCACACCCATCAGGCCAGCCATCTTTGCACACCTTCAGTGAGGGTGTTTATTCACTCACTGAGAGACCATAGTTATTCTGGAAATTACAGTCTGAAATTATACATTGTTTTACTGTAATGAGTTTTGTGTTTCTGTACTGACATGGTAACCAATTATGTGCAAACTCTAAGAGATGCAGTGTTGCACCATAGCTCAGTGAACTACCTATAGAGGCTGCTCACAATGCTTTGGTTAAAAAGTTACTCTCTTGTGGCTCGTGAATCCCTGACATATATAAACAGTCACATTCCAATATTGTTCACTTTTTTTTTTCCTTTTCCTCACCAAAAAAGGTATTCTATTTATTTAGTATTTTATCAGAGTTGTCATTGAAATGTTAGACGCAGTGTTTTGTTTCCCTTCGTGACTCACATCTGATCAGCCGAAGCATATGGCTGTGATGTCATAGGGGTTATGAGGATGTTTGACATCCTGTGGTCATCATAGATCACCCTATTACATTGTAACCTACAGTCGACCAGTTGACGGAATTAACCTCTGCTCTGTTCACTAGTCTTTAAGTGGTTACGCAAGGGGAAGTGGTTTTAAAATGTTTTGTGCAATATATATACACCACACAATTTCTGAAATGTGCAAAGTAGCATATGTAGCTTGGGGAGAGATGTTGGAAGCATTGAAGTACATTTAAGAAATCTCTTATGTCAGGGAAGAAAGTATATAGTACGCTAGCAGCCCACTGGCATACTAAGGAGAACATGCTGCTACGATGGAAGTATATTGGACTCCTGGAGTAATCTATCAAGACTTGGTATGCCTTCTTGTTCTTCTCATTTTCTTACAGGAAACCAGCAGATTCTACATCGGGGACTTTGAGTAATCATATAAGAAACAGTGTGAGCCAAGCAGACAATAGACTATTAAATATATATGAGAGGCAGTGTAACTGTGGCCGTTGCAAGCTGCACTGTACCAGAGAATGTTTAGTAACAGGAGTTGTGTAACTACATTAGGGGAAAGCAAAAAGTTGCATGAATGCAAATTGAGAAGTCACTTGCATGCATGTGTATTAGGAGAGCTGTGTGATTGTTTATCAGGACTGTAGAGTGCACAACTGCGTTAGTAGGGTTAGAGAGTTGTGTTCACTATATTAGGACGAGTGGAGTGCTGTGTGACTGTATTAGGAAGGGAGGAGAGGTATGCAACTGGGTATTAGGAGTGGAGGAGAGTTTCATGACTATACTGTGAGGTGAGAGGTGTCCATGTATTATGAACTGTGTGAATGTGTTTTATTATTTATATAGCGCCATCAGATTCCGTAACGCTGTACAATGAATGTACTAACAGACATGTAATTGTAACCAGACATCTGGACGTACAGGAACAGAGGTGGAGGGCGTATTATGATCGAAAGAGTTATCCTGTCTTGAGTATTTGATGTTTTTGAAGGCAAGTAGGCATTTTCCATATAAATCAGGCTGTCAATAGTGCTGTCTGTATTGAGAAGAAATAACTTTATGTTGCAAGGTGTGCATTCTGGTATCTGCGTAGAGGGATGTTACCAATATCTTTCTCCTTGTGTTAGGTGTGCTCTGTATTATGGGGTGGTGCTGCTATATTAGGAGGAGGTGTGTACAGTATCCATATGCAGGATGTTACACACAGGATCTGCTATTTGCCTCCGGCTGAATGCTGTGATTTGGGAGGGAGGGGAATAGGGCTAATGCTGTCACTTCCTCCTAGTGTCACTCACCTCCTGCCCCCTCCCCTTGCATGTTGTTAGAATGAGCTGTCTCTTTATCACTCTCTAACTCAGGGATGATGTCAGTTAAATCCTGGTTTCTTTTAACCCTCTAACCACATCATAGTTGTTCTGCGTTACTGTAACCTTTTAATGAACAGTATCCTGGCATATCTGTGGTGTTAATAGTACCTGATATAAACACCTTTATTTATGGTTGATCTGACTGAGCTTTGAACCGATTATTTCTTAAATCAAATCACTCTGCATTGTTACTGTACAGACTGCTGGCTGTGGCCTTCAAGTAGTTTGTCAGTGGGTATATCATGCATGAGTGCCTATAAGTTGCAGTACAATAATCCTTGAGTGGTTCTGCCTTACAAAATAAGATGAAAAAGCAGCCATTGCTAGAAAACTTCCCAAAAGTGGGCTCTATTTATTTTACACAATAGCAGGTTTGACATTCCGCTGCCCGCGTTGAATTGGTTGCCTGTGGTTTGGGTCTGACTGGTGAGCACATATAGTCTGTAAGCTCGTTTGAGCAGGGTCCTCTTCAACCTATTGTTCCTGTAAGTTTTCTTGTAATTGTCCTATTTATTGTTACATCCCCCCTCTCAAAATATTGTAAAGCGCTATGGAATCTGTTGGCGCTATATAAATGGCAATAATAATAATTAGATACTGGGGGAATATTTCCATTATGTTATGGTTCGTTAGAGCTGGTGAGATGCTGTAGTACCTGTTCATATTTCAGGACAGTAGGTTCTATTCCTGGCAGGATTCGCTCAACGTTGGCTTCAGTTTTAGCAGTATAACGATACCTTTAAGTTGGCTTATAGTAACCTCTTTCAGCCTTCTCTTAGACGTACATGATCTTAGAGTTCACTTGGGAAAATAGTGCAATATGTAATAAAATAAATTTATTTGACAAGCAGAATATTAAGAATTTGATGCCTCTTCCCACTAAATGCCAGCCACGTTGATTGTCCTATAACCCAGCCAATAGAAAACCACCATATTGACAGAGCACTGTGTAACTGTAGCTTTTAATTGGCGCAGTCAACCTTCCTGGATTTGAATTTTTTTTGCACCATTGTATAAAACATGTAAAAACACTTGAAAGGAGAGATTCTATAAGTCGTTGCTTCAGCTGCTCTCTGTATAATATTGTCTACAGAAAAGGTTCATAAAACAAACATGTTTATTATTTCAGTTAAAAAAAAATCAGTCACATAAAAAAATGGATTGCACGTGCATCATATAATGCAAACTAACGTGGCAGGAATTTATAACCTTAAATAAAAATGATACCATTTAGATGGCTAACATCCTAAATGAACAATAAATGTATGTTTTGTTCTAAACCTTTTACAACCTGTTTAACAATAGAACAGTTGGGCCGGTTGAATCATAGTGGATATGAGTCCTCCTTTAAAATCCAACTCAGGACTGAATGTTGCAAATGTCCAGTCGGATGCAAGTATCTGAGAAACTCTGATTTGAGCTGAAACACAAATCCATTGCTGGATTTTCGAAGAATGTTACACAGTATGATGTTATACAAGAGGGAGCACAGACTGCCAGGCGCTCACATGAATCCCCGCAGCTGTACGCCAGGTCCCAGACGAAAGTAAACTCTTTATTGCAGAAATCCTAAAGAACGCGGTCAGTTCAAGCTAAACTCTAACCCATTTCAACAAGAGATTTTGTAGCCGTCCCAGAGCCAGGAGGCTTTAGTTAAACCCCATTTCTACCATATCCTATGGGCACGTTGTGTAACAAGATTATACCCCAATCCATCCGGTTATGCTTAGCGCTCCTGAGAAAACACCATGTAATCACTTACATGTACATTGTGAACAATATACACATTCTTTTTCATTTATAGTGAGTGAATGGTTGCAACCAAACAGATGTTATGCTTCACCCAGCAGAACACACTCTGGAAGATGCTCTGAAAAGTAAACTTTTTTTTTTTTTTTTGGCTATGCAGCCCCAGAATAAGGCCTGTGCAAAGATGCATTGTTCTGCAGGGAACACGCCGAATGATGTTTATACTTTCTCACTATGGAAGGAAATCATCTTTATACGTTGGGGGTTATTTTTAATGAACAAATTTGGTTCTAAAATGGAATGTTCTGAAAGCCAATATTTTGTTCTCGTTTCCCCAATATTGCTCATTATACTGAACCTTGTCAATTAGGTGCCACTCACCAGAACCTGCACACGGTTAAACCAGTAATGGCTCATGTTCCAAGAATGGCTATTGGGGATTTAGGCTAGGCATATTCATCTTTATCCGATATGTTTTTTTTTTTTTTTTTGTGGGGGGAGGGGGTTCTTTCTCTTCTCAAATGTAAGAAGGGAAACTTGGTTTTCCAGGAATCTATCCAAGAGCCATTTAATACAGTTATAATTGCTTTTACACATTATAAACTGTTTATTCCTTTGTGAGATAACATTGTTTGCAGAGTGTTATTTAATCTGCCCAGTATGCTATATCTTCACACATTCCAAGCAAAGCCATCTGAAAACCTGCCATGTCTGAGGCCTGTAAAACAAAGATGGCTGACTGCAGCCTACTTGTGGGAGCCTCTGAGAGTATAAAACATTGAAAATGAATGTGCCACCCAATATAAATACACCAACACCACCTATTTCTTGATTATAATGGTTAATTCTTTGTTTATTTTATAGAATTTGCCTTTAATAATTGTCATAGATCATGCCTTGTTTGTTAAATAAAAAGTCAAATTTGAATAATTGGACTCTGATACAATTCTGATCTGTTAGGGTGTCTTTAAGATAATAACAACAAAGTTGTTTTCAAGTACATCCTGGGGGTGTTATTTTGACCAACATCCAAGGGTTAATTTTATACAATAGTTTTGGATATCATCATTATTTCATTCCTGCATGATGCCAACAGAATCTTGTGCAATTGGAAGTAACCTTGTTAGCGTATACATTTATTTATTTATGGGTATAATATATATATATATATATATGTTTTTGTGCTGCATATGTTTGTATAAAAGCTATCTGGGTCACCACGGCTGCCATTTTGAGACCATGCACCCTGGCATATATCTAGATCCGTTCTATTAGCCTGTTAGGGCTGCAGAGGGGCAAGTGATACGCTGGTTTTAGAACACTGGTTTAATCAGAGGAAACTAGTGGATCTCAGAACAGTATATCATGCTATAAGAGAGAGTGCAAATTTAGATATGCCTTCCTAAACCCACCCGTTACCCAAGGCAGTGATGGCACTAGTGACCGCGACTCCAAGATATATTGATGTGCAGTGTCTTGTCCATATACTTTATGTATAATGCATAAGCCGTCAATAAAAAGTGAAATAATGCAAAACTAGAAGCAAAGTGACGATATCATATGGTATTATAGTTTAACAACATGATTATCCAGAGCCGGCACTTTGTAAAATATTTTGTTTGGTCGTGTCTCATTACATGTCCAGACATACTGCATCAAACAATGACCCCCCTAAGAAAGGGATCATTGATATGTAAACGTATCCTTTGCATCTTAATTTGCAGTTAATTGCATTGTCTGTTCACCCTTGGGCTTGAATATTTGCTACATGTTTCATTTCCTTGATATCAAAATGCAGTTTATGAATCAGCTGCTTTAGCACCTCTGACCTGGCGAGTAAGGGTTAAGTCTCAGCTTCCCATGTCTTGCTCCACCCATTAAGGTGGGATCAGAAACTCAAGCACTGATTGTCAGTTTCAGGTAGTGAGATATCTGGCAGATTGTGAGAGCAGTTCAGAGCTCAGGATGCAGCAGGAGCTGGGAGTGAACAGGCATGCACTGGGAGAAATTACTGAGACTGCAGACACAGGTGAGAGAGAGCTCCGCCGGGCTGCTAGGAGAGTGTAGTGCAATATTGACTACTCTGGGCAGGGGGGGTTAATGTCATAGTGTAAATGGGTGGAAGCATGGAAAGATGATGTACATAAGGGTTGCCCAAAAGGTAGATCTCCAGATGTTTTCAAACTGCAGCTTCCATGATGCTTTGCCATTTTAAAGCATTCTAAAAGCATCATGGGAGTTGTAGTTCTACAACATATGGGGCTCTACCTTTTGGTGTCATTACTATAAGTGGGTAAAGGAGTGGATTGCTTGGCTGAGAAGTGGTTGACATTCGTATAGGAAACATGACCTCCCGTGCCGTGTGGTTTTCTCGAAGCGTATTCATGGAGTAGTAGTTACAGTGCTGTGAGAATTTTCAAGCCCAGTTCAGTGAGTATTAGAAAAGTGTTTTCCATTAAGAATGTTTGCAAGTATTGTCATATGAAAGACCCCCATTGTACAGTGCTACGGAATTTGATGGCGCTATATAAATAATAATAATAAGACCAGAGAATGCTCTCAGTTCATTTTTGTTAAAAGGGTTAGATGTACAGTACTACAGGGAGCCGTTATAATCCTGAGTGAGTGGAGCACAGAGTTATTGGAGGGGGAGCAGTTGCCATACTGGGAGTGAGTGTGGGTAGCCAATTTCTATGCTTGACTTGAGTGGAGGTTATGTACAATTTGATTAATATCCTGGTGGGTACTGTGTATTATAGGAGTGTGTTTTACTACAGTCCTCCCTAGACAGAGCTGGCACATATTATTTTATTATTTATATAGCGCCAGCAAATTCCGTAGCGCTGTACAATGGGTATTGGGAGAGATTCATGAAAAGTTGTGCCACTTTGTAAGTGTAATAATCCCCAATAGAATGCTGACTCTACCTGTTCCCAAGGGGGTTGCCCCACTTCAGATAACAATTTTGATAAATCTGCTCTATTGAGTGCACAGTGAGGTGGTCATCGCTTGGCTCCTATACCAGCAGTATTTAAGTTATTTATATAGAAGTGTCAGCACCCATACAAGGTTATTCACTAAAATGTAAAATGTCTAAAATCAAAGTGAATTTCAAGTTTAGGGAAAAATAGTCAAACTGGAAAAGTTCTCCAAAACGGGTATGTTTCTAGTTATTATTTTATTAAAAGTTAATATTTTCTTTTCAATTCCCAGCATTTGTTTAATGAATACTTTGCATATATTGCAGGTCAGAGATTTCTGTTGCTATACATCTGCTAGTGTCTAGTATTGGTTTTCAGGCATAGCTGGTCTTACTGTGCCAATGTTTATTTTTGGTTTCCGACATGAAGCTATGTGTTCTCTCCCTCCCCCCCCCTTAGTCCATCATACAGGGTACAGGGACCCTACTCTACAGGAAGAAAGGGTCATTGTTTGCAGGATAGGAGGGTCCTGGTACCTCTAATCCTTTCTTCAATCTCCTGACCAGTGGTCACTGCTGGGGATTTACAGATTACTGGTTTGGACAAGGAGGGGGCTATGACAAAACTATCCCACCCTTCGTTCACTTACTGTGCTGTCCCCCCAGTGGAAGCTGATTCTTAACCCTGTCTCCTCTAGAGTATTCACTGAATAGTTATTTGACTGTTAAAATGCAGGGCCATTTAAATGGGTAGTAAGTGAAAGTATGAGTGCTTCTTGACTGGCACAGTGCAGGTCTCATTGGCTAGTGACCAGTACAATACAGCGCCTGCCTACTGCTAGTGATTCGTTGAATAAAGAGACTCCAGACTGGCTAGTGACAGTACCATGCAAGGCCCGCTGACTGGCTACTACCAGTACAGTGAAAGGCCCACTGAATGGGTAGTTACCGTTTGTATCCTTCACCACTCATCTTTCATCATTTCGCAAAGAAATTCTTCTTGTTTGTGTTTTTCTGTTATTTGACTTGTTGCCTTATTTGTTTTTTATTTTCATTATCAAGTGGATATTTTAAATTTTTATCTTGCAGTCTATTTAAAAAAAAAAAGTCTTGATTTAAACCATAACTTTGGGCTTATATGTTTCAGCACTTAAAGCGATTTCATTAAGCAATGCATGGAGATTCATAACAAACTGTTTCTAATGAAAATAAAAACAAAGAAAATAAAGATCTTCAGTTTTTCATGACCCAGCATTTTCCTCCCCAATACTAGTAGCTGAGGTCCTTGTTGCTGTACATTCCCAGATGCATTGTAATTTTAGGTGCTTTTTATGATCTAATTTCCTGAACTCTTATCTAATGATCCTTGCTCCTCTGTCTCCTGCAGATTGACCGACTGGAAGGAGGAAACCTCTCACAGGCGTCCAGCATGGTGTCCTCTGCAGCAGATGGCATGCTGGGCACAGATACCATGGATGGTGCTCCCGATCCACAGAGAACCAAGGCTGCCATTTTACAACTGCAACAGAAGATCCTCAAATTGACAGAACAAATTAAGATCGAGCAAACGGCAAGAGACGACAATGTTGCTGAATATCTAAAGCTGGCAAACAATGCAGATAGGCAGCAGGGTGCCCGCATCAAACAGGTAAGGGTGCCCACATGTGCCAGAACAAATAACACTTTTATTGTGATGTCCTAGTCACTAATTCGGCATTTAAAGGTTGAGCTGTCTTGAGAGTTGCATATGGAAGTATGATCATGAATATGTAAGCATTATTCACTAAATGTGAATTTCAAATTGTAGGCCACAATAGAGTAATTGGAAGAATTTTCCAAGTCAACTGTATTTTCAGTTTGATTATTTTAACCCAGCTATTGAAATTCCCTCTGTATTCCAAACAATTCACACTTTAACCAACATCTCTGTGTATCCTTTAAGAATGGTATTTTTTTTAATTTATTTTTTTATTTTACTTTATATAATGTTGATAGCTTTTTTTATAAAGCCACAGGATTAGCATGGGTCATATTAGATCACTTGTACATCTACCAGATGTCCGGTGGGGGGGATGGATATATGAATAAAATCAGTCTTGAGTGAATCTCATGTTTTGTTTCATGCAGGAGAAGAAGGCAGTGTGAGTCAGTTCATACATCTTTACTGGTGCTCCCTTTGACTTCAGTTTAAGCTCTGTAGTTTTACGTAATCTACTTGGCTCCTTTTGAGACTTGATTCCTGCTATGTTCTTTGTCATTATTGTTCTGAGATAGTGTGGTACAGACTAAGCAGTTTGTGGGTTCATTGCATTTCTCTAGTGGTTAGGGGTCTTATAAGACCCAGTTATTGAAGCCAAACTGGATTTCATTGGTAGAATTCATCCGGGCCCTGGAGCACCATAACAAATGGTATATTAAGGAGAATCCTCTGAGAATAACTTGTTACATCCACGTTGAGTGATGATGTGGTTGATTTGATCAAATATTACCTAAATAAACTTCGGTTTTACTAGACTTTCGAGCTGTAGATGTCCGTATTCAAGTATCCCTTTGTTCTGTTCACAACAGATGCCAACTTGCTCATATTTATATTTTTCTTCCTCAGGTCTTTGAGAAGAAGAATCAAAAGTCTTCTCAAAACATCCTTCATCTCCAGAAGAAACTTGAGCACTACCATCGCAAACTGCGTGAAGTGGAACAGAATGGGATCGCTCGACAGCCCAAAGATGTGTTTCGGGACATGCACCAAGGGCTGAAGGGTGTGGGGGCACGAGTGACTGGTTTCAGTGAAGGGGTGGTGGACAGTGTCAGGGGAGGTCTCTCCAGTTTTTCACAAGCCACCCACTCTGCTGCTGGTGCTGTGGTATCTAAGCCGCGTGAGATTGCATCCTTACTGCGCAACAGATTTGGCAGCAGTGATAATATTTCATCCCTTGATGATCCTACAGGCTTGTCTTCCACAGGAGAAGACATCACTCCAAGTAAGGGTTTGGGGACCCTAAACATGCTTCAGGCAAGTCCCAAATATGGAAGTGAGGAGGACTGTTCCAGTGCAACTTCAGGATCTCTAGGGGCCAACAGCACTAGTGGCGGGCCTGGTGGGGGAGGTGGAGGGGGAAGCTCACGAACAAACACTTTGGATCTCCATGGACTAACAGGACTGGAAGTGGTAATTCAGGAGATCCAGGACATGCGAGAAACTCAGAACAGAATGGAGGATTCATTGGAAGGGCTGAGGAGTCAATTTCAGAGTGACTACACATTCATCCTACAGTCCTTGCAAGAGGAGAGATACAGGTAAGAAAGGGAACAGGGTGACTAGCAAGGGTGCAGTGTTCGAGGGTTTGGAATGACTTTTTCCAGGGAATGGTGAATAGGAAGAGAGTCCATGTTATATGATCAGCCATGTAAGGGTTGTAGGTAAGAAAAGGTTTCTGGTGACCAACCATGGAATGGCAGGAGGTGAGAGAGTATGTGTTACTCGGTGACTTGCCATGAAATGGTGGATAGTGAGTATGACGGTATTGTGGTGACAGGATTCTTAACTGACTAAAAGTGCTGTGAATAGGTTAGATTTGTGGAAAACCTCTTAACGGGACACTATAGTCATGAGAACAACAATTGTTCTGGTGTTTATAGCAGGTCTCTGCATGCATTTTAATGTAAACACAGTCTTTTCAGAGAAAAGGTAGTGTTTTAGTGACTGCAGGTGTCCCAAAGCAGTAATGTAGACGGCCACTATATGTGCTTTCCTATGGGAAAGCATTGGATTGTCTGAGATCATAAAGTTTGATCACTGCCAAGGAGGCAGAGTGTGGGCGGGTTCAGCCACGACCGGACTCGTGCGGTGTCGGAATAAAGAGAAGTCATTTTTTAACCAGCGGTTAGGTGGGGCTAGAGGCCTTAACGGTTATTTAGACCTATAGTGCCAAGAATACACGTTTGTATTCCTGACACTATTTTTCTTTTAATAATTTCAGTAATAGGTACACTTGTTAAATAAAGTGTTAAATATTCCCCAGGTCAGTAATCATTATATAATATTATAGAAAGCCCTCCATTTTTGTAAGGTTTTTGAGATTTTGTTATTTTGCTAGAATTTCATGTAATCCTTTTTATTTGAATTCATGTTTAAAACAATATTTATACGGATTATAAAGAATATAAACAAGTGAGACTTTGGGTCTATTCCTCAACTAGGAATTTTATGTCTGTATCTAGCTTGTATGTTTCATTATGGTGTGAACAGTGTTTGTTGACTCGTGGAACCCTAAATAGTGTATACATTAGTGTGATTGGCTCATGCTGATGTTATGATACTTAGTTCCTGTCGGTGACTAATCAGTAGTTTCTGTACACTTCATACATAATGTCCCTGCAACTATGTTTGGCTTATTAGCCTGTGAGCTCACATGTGACGTACCTGCCAGTCTTGTTTATCTTCACACAGATATTTCATACATTGTGAGCTTCACCTATGTTTCACCTATGTTTCAAAAGCTCCCTCTGCTGGTAAATGGGGAGAGTGACCACATTATGTTTACAGAGCCACTGTACTTGCTTGCTACCCAAGCTGGTTTTAAGTAGAACTTTACAATTGTCAGTCTGTGCTCAGACAAATGTGAAACCGTATTAAGGAAGCTAGTTTCACTCTGTTATTTTTGCATTGATATAGCAAAAAGGCGTTACAAACTCACTTAACACGCATGTTAAAATTTGTCAGTGTGGGCATAAAAAGCAGATGTGTCAATATTTTCTTTTTGTTTGTTTTGAGAGAGAAATACACAGAAAACATAGCGAGCTTTTCATAAGATTTAGGGTGAGTTGGAAATATAACTCCATGAGATTGTTCATTTGTTATATGGGATGAAAATACAGCTGTAGCTGTTTTTACTAATGTAATGGGCACATATATAGTGTCTCTGCTTACCTGTCAGAACAGAGCAGAATATGATAGGGTTCATCAGATCCTGCAAATCGAGCCTTTCCCGTCATTAATAACTCTGTTCTCTTGCCATCACAGGTGCGAGCGTCTGGAGGAACAACTTAATGACTTAACAGAGCTTCACCAGAATGAAATTCTCAATCTGAAGCAGGAGTTGGCCAGCATGGAGGAGAAGATTGCTTATCAGTCCTATGAGAGAGCACGGGATATCCAGGTAATGAGACAGGGCTGAGCAGAGATGGCACTGGCTTTGGGAGTATTTGTAGTGAATGGCAGAGTAAGAATGTATTGCCATTAAAAACAAATTGGTGTTCCATGTGTAACGAGATGGTAACCCTGCTTTATATCCAGCCAACCAAAATACAGAGCATGGGTGTCCATAGTGTTCTCTAAAGAGTTTTGTGGGACAGAAGAACCTATAGATCAAGCATGTCAAACTCAAAGTCTAGCACAGGCCAAATAAACAAGGTTTAAGTTTATGTGGGCCGCCCAAAAAAAGCAAAACTTCTATTTTCATAGAAACGTATTTTTGAAAAGTACAGTATTAAAAAAAACCAAAAAAAAAAACAGCATCCCCCTCTAGCCAACAAGCAGATTCCACTCACATTGCCGCTGCCAGTATGCGACTTTGGAGTCTGCGCAGCTTAGTGATGCTGGGTGCCGGAATATGACGTCATATTTTGGCACCCGGCATCACTACAGACGGTGTGCGCAAGGGAGCAGTGAGGGGGAGGAAGACTGAGCCCCTTTAGCGTCCTCTCAGAGTCTACTTTAGCAGAGTAGGCACCTGCAATGTGGAGAAAGCAGGTGCCTACTCTGCTTTAACACTAAGCATGTACTTGTGCTCGCTGACCCGCGGGGTGCAAGTTTAACATGCTTGCTATAGATGATCAAGCTGGAACTGCAAGCATTGTGTTTTTTGACACTCCGTTAACACCACTTGTACCTAATGTGGCTGTCTCATTCCTTTTTTTTGTGCAGGAAGCATTGGAAGCTTGTCAGACGCGGATCTCAAAGATGGAGCTTCAACAGCAGCAGCAACAAGTGGTCCAGCTCGAAGGCTTGGAAAATGCCACCGCAAGAAACCTGCTGGGGAAACTCATCAACATCCTTCTGGCTCTTATGGCTGTGGTTCTGGTCTTTGTATCCACTGTGGCCAATTGTGTGGTTCCACTACTGAAGACCCGTGGCCGGACTTTTGGGACGCTGCTTCTAGTTCTAGTGGCTGCTATTCTTTGGAAACACTGGGATTCCTTCTCTGAACACCTGGAGCGATTGCTTTCTCCTCCAAGATAACCTGACCAGCTTCACAGACTCTGAGACAGACGTCCAGTTCTAACAACTTTGGGACCTGAATGCCTCTGTATGGGAGACATCAGTAGAGCCCAGCCAGCTCTTTGCAGGGATTGGCTGTTCTTTTATCAGGAGACTTTTTTTTTGTCCGAGGCCATTCATGAGTTGGATTATTGCCAATTCGCACTGCCCCACCCTCCTCATGCCTTAAAATCTCAAGCAAGGAGGATTTATTTTTTGTGGGTTACATCCCCACCGCGCCCCACCTCACTGGTATTTCTTTCCCCTTTTGAGACTGCAATTGATTGGGGGTGTTCACGGGGCACGTGAGAGTGTACTGTTTACATTGTATGGAAGGATTTTGGAGACTTTTATTTGTTTTTAGGTTTCTCCCCCTTACTGAAGGATGACTGCTGCAATTTGTCTTTTATCTGAATGAATTTAGAATTAAACCTGCTCTGCCCCACTCCTCAAGCACCAAACACCCCATTTCCCCAGCCCCAAGTTCTGTGCCTTCAGGATCTGTGTCCAGGAGCAGCCGTGACTGCAACAAGGCATGCTTAGCATTACCTGGAGCCTGGACTTTACCAATAATAGCTTCATTGTGGCAATAAGGCACCATATGCTTCTGCCCAGAAAACATCACCTCTTCCAAGTGCCTTATTGCATCTGTTTCCTCTGGGAGGTGGGATTGTCCGCACCTTGTAATGGCCATGCCTATAGGTCAACAAAGGGGGAATAGGTTAAAGCAAAACCGCCACCTCTTCCCGTAACCCTTTCTCTGCTGGTTGGGATCTGTAATGCACCACTCTGCCATTGACTGCACTGCAGATATTCCAGCAGCACATTCCTTGAATCCGATTCTTCCTCCAACAGAGAGACCTGTATAGCTGGGCTCTTTAAGAGATAAAGGAGTATATGAAAAAAATGGACATTATCTGTGGGTGGAGTCAGGAAAATAAATTAACTCCACTCCTTAATTACTGATTTATGCCCCATTGCTGCTGTATGTGCCAGATATTGATCACAATGGTCCCCCCAAAGAATGAATTTGCAAGAACAGTATTTGAAATAATGAATTGTTTTGCTTTTTATTGATTCATTGTTATTATTTTAAGAGCAGTTTACATTTTACTGGCCAGGGGAGCGTCCCTTTGGCAGAGAAGTGGACCGATTGGCCGCACTTTGAAGCGGACCTATGTGCTGCTGCAATCCAGGTTTGGGGGAGGGGGAGGCGATTTTTTTGTAGGAATAAGGGTTGTTGGTGTTTTGGAAGCAGCACAGCTTTGGTACAGTGTCCGTTGCTGTAAGTGTTACCTCCTGTTGTTCTAGCGGAGGTTTGTTAAATCTTGTTTAATATTTTAATTAATATTATTGAAGTGAGAGGGCAGTGAGGGCTCCTTGAATAAAAGCGTAATGTTTTTAAAATGAACTATGTCTGCTTGTTTATCATTAGAAGAAAAAACTATATTGTGTTTTAATATCTTATCCCCCGCCAGGAGTTCAATTAACATGAACATGAGGAAACCTCACACACCCACAAAACTATGAATCATTATTCATCTTATTTTATCTTCTTTAGCAGGCATGGGTTAAAGGGAGCACTAGGCTGCCGTGGGGCTCCATTTTCAATAAGGTTTTGCAAATATAGTTTCTTTGCAGGCAAGGCATCATGGGATATATAAATCCACAGCAGCTAAAAATCCTCCGGTATTTTAAATATTTCTGCAATTTTTTTCACCCTTTTAATGAAGAACAATGATTAGTCTTGTTCCATTCGTTTCCATGATTAATGATCTCTTTTAGCACTTGGCTCTAATATTATTAGCAGAATGGATTTTTAAGGAAAGATATCATACATCCATACAGGTTTTCAGATTCCCTTCAATGGAGGACCCATCGATTTTTCAGCCATTAGGCAAGGTCCATACATGTTAAGATTTAAGCTACCTACCCCTGCTTGTTTCGAGGAAATCCTGAACTCTGCACAGTTTGATGCACGAGAGGGCTGATTGAGGAACTCTGTACTACCCTGCATGGCTCAACTTTCAAAGAAAAGAACCTCAGACATTCAGGTTGTGGGAAAAGACAACTTAGAACATGCATTTTCTAGTCATAGTGCTACTGAAGTTTCCTTAATTTATACAAAATACTAGATATCCACATACAGACAAAATCGGTTTTAACTCTTAGGCCATTTGCAAACACCTCTGCTTTCAGAAAGAGTGAATAAAATGTTCCTAAGGACAGATTATTGCTGACTAATTACCCCCATCCACACGTGGAACATATAATAATTCTTTACATCTATTGTGTTCCTCAGTTATGTAAAGCATCAGATTCTACAGACAAAAGTATGCAAATTGGAAGAAGAGATGACCAAATCAGCAGATAATTACATATCCAAGAACCAATTTGCCTAAAAATAGTCCCCACATTAGTGACTCAGAAATAGATGTTGTCCTCCCATCCTATCATTGGATCTTAGTCAGTGTATCATTCAAAAGAAGACAAGCAGGATTATTTACTAAAGAGAATTCAAAAATAAATGTTTAACTCGGGGACACTAAAGGCACCCAGAGTACTTCAGCTCATGGACTTTGTCTGGGTGCAGTGTCCCAGGTCCCTTAACCCTTCAGTTTTTTAATAAACTGCAATAATTAGCTGCCAGAGTTTACTCCACCTCTCACGGCGGTCCACCAGAGGACATTCAGCGTCACCCAAATGCCCATAAGAAAACCTTATACAATGTGTTCTAATAGGAAGTCATAATGCAAGTGCGCAAGCACATATGTAGCACCCCCCCTTGCTGTCTGACGTTGGTGGAGAAGAGATTGAATCGGCTAACAGCGCCAAGGGACATCAAACTGGAATCAGGGAAGTGACAGAACACCATATGTACCATGGAGAGGGTGGGCGCAAGGGAGGGGGGCCACTATCGGCAGCGATCATTTCGTTTTCCTAGCACTATAGTTTCCCTTTAATTCCAAAGTAGCTTAAATTGGAAAAGTTTACCAAGTCAACTATACTTCCGGTTTGGCTATATTAGCCTTAAATTCTAAATTCTCTTTAAATTTCCAACAATTTTTTTCCTGCAATCATGCTAATTTTAGAATGTCTGCAAAACTGTGCAATGGCTCTAACACCTGTTGTGATGGGAAGTCTCCCAAGTCATTTTTTTGGCGAAAGTATCTAGAAAACTAGAGAACTTATTTTTATCATCATTATTATTCGGTGAATACAACCCTGGAGATGTTTCACCCCATGCCAAAGCTGGTCATAACACATGGTTTGTCCACAAGTCTGATAACAGAATTTGCGCCTTGGTTTCATAATGTCACCGTTGCTAAATAGTGATGCATTATCCTCCTGCTGAGTCACTATTTATTCAGTTGGCACAATTGAAGACATAAGGAAAACCAGGAAATTGTACATCACATGCATCCCAAATGCAGGCAATTACAATACTGTCTAAACTATTTGGTACTTTTCCATCAAATCATTGTTAAAACTAGTCATGCCCATCTACTGTAATTAAGAGAGCTGTACTTTCTGTTTGCAGGTGAGCGGTCACTCAGGGACTTTCCTTTTCTAAATCTATATTTAACACAGTTTTTGGTACAATAAAGTCTTGGGTAACAAAGTAGTAGAAATGTGTGTATGTGTGTGTATATATGTATGTATATATAGGTGTATGTATGTGTATATAGATAGATAGAGATAGATATATATAGAGAGAGAGATATATACACACAGAATTTGGGGGTTCTTGCTGGTAAGCCTATAAACACAAATGTAACCTAGTGTATTAGTATTAAAAAAAGGCCATTTTGTAAGTGGAACGCACGGAAGTGTGTCACAAAAGTTCCAACAGACAGGAGGAGTCAATGTTTTCCTATTGGGAGGACGTAATGCACTCGTGCCTTTGTATTCCTAACACTATAGAATCTCTTTAAAGTGGCTCTGTCACTTTTCAGTATTTCTTGTATAATCTTTAGAAAATACTGATCACAACTGCTTTGGAATTTCACTGAAAGACAAATCTGTGTTTGACAAAAGACGAAGTTCCACCATCAGCTTTTGTTCAGTACCATCACTATTGACCGCTGTGGAATATACACATCAATCTGTGAAGGCTCCCATGGTCTTGCATATCCAAGAGTTCAGCACTGCTGCGGCACCTGGCAAATAAATTGCCAATACCCGAAAAGGACAGCAGAATTAAGATGGCAGCTGCGAGGGACAACTTGAAGTAAGTAAAACTTCCCTGCAGCCACCAGATCTATCACTTTCGGGGATCTTTGTAAAACATACCAGACTTCATGAAATGCATTCAAATTCTCAAAGCATACAGAAACATTAGCTGTGTGGGATACATGTACCCAAGTTCAGGTGATAAATAGTTGACTCTGTTACACTCTTTAAAGGACCACTATAGGCACCCAGACCACTTCAGCTTAATGAAGTGGTCTGGGTGCCTGGTCCATCTAGGATTAACCCTTTCTGCTATGTTTACAAATGGGTTAATCCAGCCTCTAGTAGCTGTATCATTGAGAGACGCTTCCACGCTTCTCACTGTGATTTTCTGGACTGGCTGAATGCGCGCACGCAGCTCTTGCTGCGCATGCGCATTCAGCCGATGACTGGAAAGGAGGAGAGTCCCCAGCGCAGAGGGAATGCCGGTGCTGGAAAAAAGGGTAAGGGATTAACCCCTTCCTCCCCCCAGAGCCCGGCGGGATGGGGGCCCTGAGGGTGAGGGGGACCCTATGGCACTATAGTGGTCCTTTTAACTAGATTTCCTCCTGGGATTTTAATTTTTTTTTCTCTGCTCTATCCTTTTATTTTTCTCTTTGTCTTTTTTTTTTTTTTTTGATTACTGGGATTTATGGAAACATTGTTGGACTTTATCAAGGTCTACCTTCCCTTAATATGCTACTACAACTTACCGAATGTTAAAATTTAAAAAATACACCAAACCAGAAAGTGAATGAAGCTTACTAGAGTTTTGTATCATTGTTGCGACATTGGTCCCACATGGGCTTTGGGAGAGTTGTAGGTCAGCTGTCCAATTCCTGCTGTGAACAGCCAGCAGCTAAACTACAGCACCCAGAGACTTCAAATAAACATATTAATATATAAATTATTTTTTGAATGTCAATTCTTTTAGTAGTTATGGTGCCTAGAGTATGCAGGTGTACACTCCCCTGCATCTCTGGTACACAATTGTTACACAGCTCCAGCAGAGTCATATTAGGTTGTGGTAGGCGATGAGCATCATCCTTCTGAATTGGAAGGTAACCGTTTGACAGGAATGCAGGACACGAGCTCTAGGCACTATAATCATTTAAAGAAAAACAACAAACCCAGAATGACCTGTTTCTAACCTAACCTACACATTGCTTGTAAAGTGTTGTTGCCTGAAATGCCCCTTAAAAGAAAAACTAACTTATGAAGAAAGAAAGATCTACATATGTAGAGGGAAGTGAGAAGGAACAGAGTTGCCATACTAAAAATGTAAACATGTGACAAAGTACAAGGCGAGCATTTTCTGCAGAAACAGTGAAACATTCATACTGTGTAATAAGCATTTTATTACCAAAAAAATGCAATATTGTGAAAACATGAGAAGCTTTGTATAGACACAGATTCCCAACAACGGTGTCATGGCGGGGTCTGTAGGAGATTATAGCGCTGTCTGGAATAGACACTTATCCCTCGTATCTATTCACTCCACAACCATGATCACTTGATAATCAACTTACCGATTTATAAACAGAATTCGATTTTTCAACTCCTGTATTGATCTAAGTTTTCCAGTTTGTTTTCAAGTTACTAAACATCCCTCTTTGGGTTCAAGATTGTAACCGTAAATTCAGACCTTTGCTAGAAATTGCAGCCTCAGATCTTTTTGCATGATGCCACCATCACCACAATTCACCATTAAAGTGGCACTGGCAACCAGACTTACATTAACATAATAACTTTTCTCTTATTTACCTCTTTACTACTTTTTTTTTTTTCTAACTTTAAAAAAAAAAAAAAAAAAAGCATATAGATTACTGTATTTTCCTGACTTTCTTAGACACTGGGTGCAGCTAAAGTAAGCTCCACTTTCTGTGTCTACTAAATTTCTTCAAGAATACTCCGTGTTTCAATTAGGCATGTCCCAGAATGTGACCGCGGGGAGCTGATGTGGGCAAATGAATGAGATGCGCTTATCATTATTTCCAGGAACACTAACATGGTGGTGCTCAGGAAAAAGATCCAACAAGACACGAGGCAGTGGAAAGAAAAAAAAAAAAACACTAAATGGGGAGCTTTAAAAATAAAAAGGGGGGGGTGGGGCCGGGCAGCCATGCTGGCAGTCTGTAGGTCACTATGGCTCCTGAGCAATCCAGCTAATTTGGGGGAAATACTTTCTTTACTCTGATTGAAAACCCTGGAAGTTCGTGGTACAGAGTCCTGGAGTGTCCCGGTGCAGCTGGAGCACCTGAAATCGGGTGATCCTGGGTCCTGGAGAGACATTCTGGGCTTTGGGACCAGAGGCCTACAAGGGAGGTGAGTGGGGTGGACGGCCGCTGCCTTGCATTCCAACCCGGCTACTGCAACAACATAGCTGGCGTCCTCCTGGTCTCATTCACCCCTCTGGGCCGACAGGGGTTATCCCGGTCCCCACCAGCAGGGGTCAAGTCCTGGGGAAAAAGGTGTGGGAACTCACCCAAGATTCCCGCCTCCCCCCCCACCCCC